>ML677341.1:68776910-69020055 GCA_007922305.1 Dermatemys mawii
GCACATCAAAATACATAATAAATATCACATTTTATCTCTGAAGCAGATGACTTCTAAAAAATTGTAGACCAGTGTAATTGTTGATGACCTATATGGAATAAGATAGGGGCCAGGTCACAAAACAGCCAACACAACTTGTACTATGTGGCAATCTCAAAAGCAAAGACAAAGACTGAATGAGCATGAACATTGAAATGCCCAGCTCTAAAGCGGAGGGTATTTCAGTTTCCAGAACATCACTGAGGCTACTTCTCGGGGCAGTGAGGGAAAGCCTGTGCTAGCATTGACCATACTTTACTTGGTGTGTAGAATCATAGAATATCAGGGTTGTAAGAGACCTCAGGGGGTCATCTAGTCCAACCCCCTGCTCAAAGCAGGACCAGCACCAACTAAATCATACTAGCCAAGGCTTTGTCGAGCTGGGCCTTAAAAACCTGTAAGGATGGAGATTCTCCTGTTATGCTCTTACAAAGCACATGAGATCTTTTTATAGGGGAGAAGGCAACATGCCACATGTATTGTGAATACAACATATGCTTTTTACCATATGCTTTTTAGTCACATACACACACCATGCACACAGTCCCGCCAATTGATGTTTATAGTTACCAGGCCAGAGTCTGGATCAATTTAATGGACATCCAGATTGGTCGCATAGAGGAACCAGGCTCTGTCGGTCACAATCTGATGCTCCTGGAGTTGTGGCAAAATGAACCCAAAGTTTCATGGCAAAGCACTATGTTTGATAGTCCTTTTTCTCTACTGAAGTCTATGGATTTTGCTGTGTCAGTTTATGACTGATTACTTCTTAATTTGTGTAATCTTTTGATGTTAACATTCCAAAACATCTCCCAGAGGGTCATCCTGTCCTGAGTTGATTTAATCAATTGTCTTTAAGGGCACCAGCCTCCACCTCAGGGTCCTCACTCTGTCCTTCCTCAATCGTGGATGTGCATTGATCGTTTTCTAGCGTCGATAAGTCTCGTTAAGTTTCTTCACGCCTCCTCTTTTGACCATCTTATTTTAACAATGGCCTTCACACCTTATCTTTTCCTGCTGCATACACTCCTCATTCACACAAACAGTTTTTTTTCTGAGGACCTTCAAAGGCATACAAGCAGCACTATTTTGTGTTGAGCAAGAAAGGCATTGTAAATTAAACTTCACTAAATCTTGTGGTCAAAACAGTTTGCATTGTGGCCCAGGCCTTCAACATTCCTTTAATCTAATTAACATAAACACAATACAAGATCCTGTCTCTTACTTAATAGACCTTCAAACAAAGAAATGCATATTTAATTAGAAGGCCTAATTTGTAATATATATAGGAAACCATAGTAAAACAGAGGGTGACCATAATCAGCCATATTGATTGTTCTGTTCTGACCCTGCCTTAACATCAGTACAGACACTGGCAGATGTGTTTCTACCACAATCTTACTCACCAGTTTCTGACCCAGATCCCTAAATGGTCCCCTCAAGGACTGAGCTCACAACAGTGGGTTTAGCAGGCCAATGTGCAAGCCACTGAGCTATCCCTCCTACCCAAAAGAGTAGCTGGCAGGATGATCAAATCATATATTTATACATCTAACACATACTACATTATTATAATCATCAAACATTATAACCTCTAGTACAAATATAAAATCCTACTCCTACACCACCGTCTCCCTAGGTAACCCTTCCAGTGCTTCACCACCCTCTGAGTGAAATAGTGTGTCTGAATATCCAACCTAGCCTTCCTCCACTGCAACTTAAGACCATTGCTTCTTGTTGTGTCATCTGCCATCGCTGAGAACAGCCGAGCTCCATCCTCTTTGGAACCTCCCTTCATGTAACTGGAGGCTGCTATCAAATACCCCCTCACTCTTCTCTTCTGCAAACTAAATAAGCAGTGTTCCCTCAGCCTCTCCTCATAAGTCATGTGACCCAGCCCCCTAATCATTTTTGTTGCCCTCTGCTGGACTCTCTCCAATTTGTCCACATCCCTTCTGTAGTGGGGGCCCAAAACTAGACACAATACTCCAGGTGTGGCCTCACCAATGCCAAGTAGAGGGGAATAATCACTTCCCTCGATCTGCAGCAATGCTTGTACTAATACAGCCCAATAGGCCATTGGCCTTCATGGTAACAAAGGTACACACAAGGGTTATAGGCAACACCAGGGTACAAGCATAGATGGAGGACTTCAGTCCCCAAGGTTTTAAATGAAGTGAGCGTCTTTCTTTCATAAGCACTACAGTCAGCAAAAAATCTTGAAAAGGAAAAATACAAGGAAGTGATGCTATCTTATATATTCCATTGCAGAATAAAGTTTTTAGGCATTTTGTGAAATTGCTCTATGTTACATTACACACAGAAAATTACATTCAAAGACCATTATTAAGGTTGCAAAGTCAAGCACTCAGAAGTTAGGAAACGCCAGAATTCAGGCTGCCTGTGCAACATCAGTGCTGCCCCCTTGTGCACATGCATTATGATATAGTATTTAATTTATGATTACACACTACTTTTTCCACAGGATGAACCAAGGTTGTATAGCAAAGGAGTCTGTTGTCTGTAGGATCGCTATCCCATTTGTTGAAGAAGTTGGAAGGTGTGTAGCAAATGAGGCAGTGGTTAGCAAGAAGAGAGAGAATAGTCTCATTGTTAAGGCAGTTGAATGCACTTCTAGAGAACTGGATTCTAACAATAACACTGCCATTAAGTTCCTGTGTTAGTTACACCAGAGTTTTCACAGCTGATCACTTGTATGTTCCTTGTTTTATGGGTGTCTGACCTGATACACTGCGGTATGATTTGCAGAAGTGCTGAGCACTCTCAGCTGAAGTCAATGGGCACTGTGCTCTCTGGGTTGATTCAGTGATTGTAACAAGCCCTCAACATTTCTCCTGGACTTTTTTAGTTACCACATTGAACCACATGCATTCAACATCCTGTGTCTCTGAAGTACTAATAACTTTAAAAAAAGTAATGGTGTCTTTAATGTAGCATGCCACCCCTCACCTGGTTTACCCACTCCATCCCTCTTATCTTAGTCAGAACCAATGATTGTAACTTTCCAATCATGCAGATCATGCCACCAGGTTTTAGTAATGCCAATTAAATCAAATTCCCTCTCACCAAGGAGAATCTCTAATTCCTTTTGCTTATTACCCAGACTCCTAGCATTGGTGTATAAAAAATGCCATTTCTTTTCTTCACCTTCTTTGCCACCTCTGTTCAATATATTCACAACACCTTGACTTAGAACTGCATTTGCTCCTTTAATCCCCTCCCTTTGCATTGTTAGTTTAATGGCCTCCTGTTGGCTCCACTAGTTTCCAACCCATAACATTAGCCCTCCTATAGATGAGATTCAGAGATCCTATTGAGACAGCCTCTCACTCACTGAAATGTGTCACTGCAGCCTTGAAGCTATAGTAGTGATTATGGTGCAACTCCTCTCCACTTCCTGGCTTGTGATAGAGGAACTTGTAGCAAGGAGGCATAGCTGCCCTCAGAGTGCTGACTGACCCACTCATCTCAATGGGTGTTCTCATCTCCCCTCTCTCAAAGCCTAGCCCAGCTCTTGTTGTGGATTTCAAGATAATCCTTCATGTGGGTTTCAGAATGTTTTGATTATTAAAATCAGCTCCTAGGGGGAAGGACTCTGATGAACCTCTGAATGAAATGACCCCAATTTCCACCACTAACTTTATCCCGAACACTAATGTGGCATAGCAATATTATAGTGGAGGTTAGCACTATCATTTTCATTTTAACAGGGGTGAAAAACAGTTTATAGACATTCTATTTTTTGTGTTGGTGTCATTTTAAAATGTTTATTGTAGATTGTGCACTGCTTGATTTCTCCTTAACAATTTCGGGGGTGGGATATCATTTGAGGCTTCCTATGACTTTTTTAAAGGGATGTGTGGTTAAAAAAATGTCTAGAGTCTGTTTCCTTTCAGACCACTTTTTCACAGAAAACTACAGCACTTTGAAGGATAAAACTCTTGGTTTGTGCAGATCAGATGAATTGTGTAGAGCATTTAAATTAGTTTTCAGTGTTTATTTTTCATGATAAACATAAGTTACTGTTTTGACTGACTATAGCATCCTAGTGCTGTATTAGGCAATGTTGACCTTACATCAATCCTTAGCATAAGACTCTCTTCTGTGTGTAAAAAGAATGAGGAGTACTTGTGGCACCTTAAGACTAACAAATTTATTTGGGCATAAGCTTTCGTGGGCTTCCTCAGATGTATAGAGTCGAACATACAGTAGGAAGACAGAGTGAGAGAGAGAGAGAGAACATGAAAAGATGGGGGTTGCCATACCAACTCTAAGAGGCTAATTAATTAAGGTGCACTATTGTCAGCAGGAGATAAAGAACTTTTTGTAGTGATAATTAGGATGGCCCATTTCAAACAGTTGACAAAAAGGTGTGAGTAACAGTAGTGAAAATTAACATGGGGAAATAGATTTCAGTTTGTGTAATGTCACAGCTACTCCCAGTCTTTATTCGAGCCTAATTTAATGGTATCCAGTTTGCAAATTAATTCCAGTTCTGCAGTTTCTCATTGGAGTCTGTTTTTCAAGTTTTTTTGTTGAAGAATTGCCACTTTTATGTTGGTTACTGAGTGACCAGAGAGGTTGAAGTGTTCTTCTGCTTTTTGAATGTTATGATTCCTGATGTCAGATTTGTGTCCATTTATTCTTTTGCATAGAGACTGTCCGGTTTGGCCAATGTACATGGCAAAGGGGCATTGCTGGCACATGATGGCATCTATCACATTGGTAGATGTGCAGGTGAATGAACCCCTGATGGTGTGACTGATGTGATTAGGTCCTATGATGGTGTCACTTGAATAGATATGTGGACAGAGTTGGCACCGGGCTTTGTTGTAAGGATAGGTTCCTTGGATGGTGTTTTTGTTAAGTGCTGTGTGGTTGCTGGTGAGTATTTGCTTCAGGTTAGGGGGATGTCTATAAGCAAGAACAGGCCTGTCTCCCAAGACCTATGAGAGTGAGGGATCGTCTTTCAGGATAGGTTGTAAATCTCTGATGATACGCTGGAGAGGGTTTAGTTGGGGGCTGAAGGTGATGGCTAATGGCGTTCTGTTACTTTCTGTGTGTTTCCTGATGCTCATCAACCTTTTTGAGCATGGTGATGTCTATGAAAATTACAGTTTCTTGCTTTTATGTGATCAAGCTCAGTCCTGTTATTCAGGAAATGGGTGAAGAGAATGCAGCATGATTAGCATAATGCTGCTGTCTCTCATCTTCCTAGATATTAGACCTTGGTTTAAACTAAAGACCAGAATTAGACCTATGTAAGGGCAGATTATCCCAAATCTGCCTATTGCAGGGTTCCTACATCTTCCGAAGCATCTAGTCTGTGGCAAGATATCTTTGCTTGGAAGGATTAGATTTGTATGGGTAAATGTTGATTTCACCATATACACACAAACTGACAAAAACGTATTTCCATTTATAGTCATCAAAATCTACAGATAGGCAAAGTAAGAAAAAAAAATGCTCAAGAACTTAGAATTAGATTTAAGGATATTTACTTTGTACATTTTGACATGTGATGTTGACAGTTTGTGTTTTTTAAGAGTTATAAAATTTTAACTTCTTGCATCTCAACACCTACTGTCTCTAAATTTTTGATCCTCCCCATAACTTTGCACATCTGTAGAAATTTAAATTGAGAAAAAATAAACATCAATACTATCCATCAAACTTATTTAAAAAAGAATTCTGTCCAGCCTAATGATATTGGACTAAATAGACCTTGGATCTGTTCCAGTATGGCAATTCCTCTGTTCCTTTCATTTTACCTCTATTAATTTTCCCTGACACTACTTCTAATGAAAAATCAGCAGGCTTATCTACACGAGGAAATTTACTGGTGTAATTATGCCCCTTTACTTGTACAACTATAACTGCCCATGTGGACACTCTGATTCCAGAATAAGAGTGCCTTTTTCCAGCTTTTATCTTATACTGTTTCCATTGTGACATAAACCGAACTGGAAAAGGGCACTCTTATTCTGGCATAAGAGTATCTACACAGGGAGTTATACTCTCAAGAGACAAGAAGAAGGGACATGGGTATCGTCACTCGTTTGGATCCCTATCTTCTTTTAGAAATTTAATATCAGTGGATCCAGCAGGGACTCTGCAATAAAGAATGCAGAATCTTCAAGATTTCCCTGTGCAGACAAGCCCTAAGTAAGCATGAAGATTTTAGATCCCTTAAAATCCTGAATATAAAGCAAGGTGCATACTTAGCCTTGAAAGTATGTGCTGAGTGTACCTTATATTTTGGGTTCACTAAGTGACAATAATGCTGATCTATAATAATGACACCATTGTTGGTTAAAAACATACTTTTTTCTGTAATATTGTCCTAGCATTCTGTAATTCATTTTAAGAGAAAAAATATGTCAGGTGAATTTGGATGTTTGGAAATTTCCACTTGAGCAACATCCTGCATAAAAGTCCTTCCAAAGCCCTTCATTATAACTGACTCTAAGTTATTTCCATAAAATGGTGACCCATTATGCCAATGACTGAAAAGCTCCTTTCTAATGCTGTCATTTATGTTCCAAACTATATGACAAAAGAGGAATCACATTGCAACATTTCTGAAATAGGAATATTCACAGGTGAAGTGTTGTAAGTTAGCATATTTAAGAGTGTACTTTATTCTGCATTTAGAGAAAACATATTTACATGAAAATTACTCTTGATTATTTGGTGATCATTAATTTAACATTCAGGATGGAAGATGTCACTGCTTCCTCCCATCCGAATGAAACAGCATCATCAGGCTCATGAAAAGATGTTCTAAGTAATTTTCAGAACCCCCTTATTTTCTGCTATATGTGCCTTGACAAGGTAAACAATGGTGTTGTCATTATTTCACTTTAACACTAAAAATGACTTTTACCATAGCATCCAGTCCAGTATATGTAGCTATATCTGATACAGCCATGGGGGATGCTTCTGTTCAGTATTCTAAAGTAATGAAAAACTACTGAAAATATTTAAGGTTTGAAAATACATTGAGCCATATCGTCAGCTGCCCGCTAATCGAACTGTCAGTTTACCCCAGCTGAGGATCTGGTCCAGTGTCATCTTCGTTTTCCTAAACCAAATTTGCACTTAACAAATTTAAGATACTGTAAGCTAATTATCATAATTTTTCCCTAAAAGAAAATAAATTTTCTTACTTTCTTAAAAGTTGGAGTAAATTCTGTTCTACAGAAACTACCTTCCTCACTTTGTTGGTATAATTCATTTTTCATCTGCATCACATCTTAGAAAAATGAGCAGGCTTAAGTTCTGCCCTGCACATGAAGGCAAAATGTCTGTCAACCTCTCTCAGAGGCATTTGCTCAAGAGAAGTTCTATCAGAGACTTGGTCTATAAGAACTTCTTGGTCTCAAACTTAGTTGATACTGATAGACACCCTTAGGGTTTCTAGCACAGACTTGAAGCCAGGCCTTTCTTCAAAGTCCCATTCCTGGTGCAAATAAAATTATGTGGATTCTAGTTCTAATAAATCCTTGAGCCTGGAAAGTCTGAGAAATCAAGAGCCATTTCAAACATCACCAAAAATTTCTTCCTCAGTATCAAGAGACAAGGAGAAGAGAGATGGGTACTTTAACTCCCTTTCATTCCTCTCCTGTTCTAAGATATTTAGGGTTAATGGATCCAGCAGGACTCAACAATAAAGAATGTAATGGAATTTTCCAGCACCAAGATAGAGGTTCCTTCTCCCCCATACAAAAGGAGGACTCTCCCTTCCCAGTTCAAAGGGCTGGTCATCTTCCCTGTCAAGGCTGTCTTCTTTGGTCTGGCTATGATTCACTCTCACTCTCAGTTTCAAAGGTGATACAAACAGAAGGCTCTATTAACATCCTCTCATACTTATTCCCTGTCTTTGTTTGGCCACACAGAAGGCCATCTCCAGTCATGTGGTTCCAAGGTTTCGCGAAGTTGGCCAATCTGCCATTCAGAATGGAGTCTGAGACTCATTCCAGAGACTTCAGTTCCACTCACCACACACTAAGCCTCCTATACCATATACTTTGGAACATCTTCTCCTTTGGGTTTTCAGGTCTCACGCTCCTGGCCTTCTGTACAGGATCCATTTGCTTCACCTTATCCTTATTATGGAAGCTATGCTCCATGGGCCATTTGGTCTTCCTGTGCACTTCAGTAATGGGGCCAACAACCTAGGGAGCTGGATGGAAGTGGAAATCATGTTTACAGCTCCTCCCATTGTCCTATAATGACACCTGTAAAATAAGCATCCATTAATAGAATGGGCTTAGTTTACACTGACCCTGCAACATAGCTACAAAGATTCTAACTGAAATATACCTCTGTGATATTTATTCTTTCTCCTAGAGTTGCTCTGCTGCCTTCATTCATGAAATTTTCTGAGGAACACAGAGTAGACTGCATGATAGAATTCTGTATTTTGAAAATAAGATAGTAAAACTCAAAAATGTGTGGCTTTTAAAACACAAGCAAAACCTTGAATAAAGATCTGTTTGTTCATCTGGCATTTCTACAACCCCTGTCATCTTGGTATCTAAATACTGAGTAAATGGGTAATTACAACTAGGGATGGATGGACAAGTGGGATTGAGTAAACTAGAACTGGCCTGACTCTTTACCAAAAAGTGAAACCATTTCCCTACTAGACTGATACTTTGGTGGACACTGATTGTTTAATTTATATTTTACTTCATGAACAGGAAACTACTGAAGGGCCTGGATAAAACTATTCTCACAGTATTTCTGACCTGAGCAGAATTGGGAATTAGTGAAAATCTTATAAAAAAATCTTATTCACATGAGATTCCTGGAGTGATTTCTCAGCAAAAAAGGTTCAGATAAGTTTGCATAATAAGTCTTAGACCTTCTGGCTGCTTATCCAAATCAACTTCCAAAGGTTTTTTGAGATTTTCCCATTATTATTATTTAAAAGTGACATCATATAAAATGGACATACATATATCACAAACACCATTGCCAAAGTGAAAACTAATTGACGTGATTCTGGATAATCTGAGCACAATCAGCAACAGTCCTAGAGACTAAACATTGTGGGTTCCTCCAGATTAAGGATTACATACTTTTGTCGGGATAGCATGAGGAATCACCTTAGGGTTCTGCTTGTGTTGGACCAATTCTTTGAACTAAAGAATTTTAGACTCTGAGACAAATTCCTTGCCCCACTGAAGTCAATGGCAAAGCTACTATTTGATTTCAGTGAACCCAGGGTTTCAGCCCAGGAATCTCTGTAGTCACCTTTCACACACTGCATATTTGCCCTCACTCTCGCAACCCAAAGCCATACTAAGAATCAGAATGCTGTGTTGACTGTGGCAAAATCAATGGTTTTCTATCTAAGATATTTCTCGAAGTAGCAAAAAATCCAATAAATCAACTTCCTGGAAGTCTTGTTTTTGATTTGCCTTTCAGTCAGTTAGTTTACAGAGCTAGGCTCTACAATGTCCTTTCACTAACTTTTAAATGGTGAAAGTTCTAAGAGCAGTAATATATATTGCAAAAATCTTCATTAAAACTCAGTTCAAGTCTCATCATAGTAAAAATAGGAGTTCCTCTTGTATTCTGCTATGATTTTCTGCATAAACTGGAGCATTGACTTAAGAGACCCAATCCTATTAGTATGCATTTCACCTGGATGCTCTTAATGTGCTGAATTAAAATGGATTGGTTCTCTGCTTGGGGATAGAAAGGGGCATGTCGTTCAGTGCATTTAAATTAGTCAGTTTTTCTGGACAGCTCCCATCATATTTGCATGGCAAAAGACTTTAGCAAGGTTCCATTCTAAAACTCCTCTTTGTTATTTCTAGGAAATATGAATCTCTTATGAAATTTAGCTTCATTAATACCTGCTGAAATGTCTTTCCCCTCCATAATTTACCTCTTCCACATAAGAACTTCAGGAAGATCTAAACCATTTTCTTCTTTCATTAGATGTGCTAACTTTGCCTTCCAACTGCTGAAAACCCTCTGTAGCTTGTTGGTTTCCTTTCTGAGCACATATTTCCAAGACCTTCCCTCTTAGGTATAGAAGATACACCTGGGGGTTGTCTCCTAGGAGATTCAGAGAAAGTTTTAAGCAGTGGATAACACTTTAATCAATTTTATGCATTTTGCATACAAATAAATCCATAGGTAAGGTCTGTGTGTTAACCAAGAAAAATGTTGAAATTGAAAGAAATAGCATCAAGAGTCTGCCAAAACATTTTCAGCTTATTAAAAATAAAGAGGTTATCAGCCAGTTCTCCATCATCTAGTAATGGGCATCTAATTTAATCAGAATTTTGACTGTACATTCAAACATTAGTGTCACCAACTGTGAAATACAGCACTGCATAATTGTTACATTTATGCTTAAAATACTTTACACAGCAGCAAGAACTTGCCACTAAGCTATATAGTGCAATTGATATGATAAATGATTTTGCAAATGATAAAATCCACTGTACAGCTATCAACATAGGTATTTAAAATCTGTTGGTCGGGGATATTTTGCTTTCATCCTCATCTCCATTCTCTTTTTTCTTGCTAATTTTTTTAAGACACGGGAGAAACAAAACTCTCTTGGTCAAGGACAAGGCCCTATTGCTAGAAAACGTATTCAAAAGGCACACTGCTGTGAAACAAGTTGTTAAGCTATAATAAAGTTTTTTGTTAACATGTGGGTAATGATGGTGCCATTATGGCTTTCTTACTATTTTGCAATTCCGGCTTATTTATAACAGTAAGATCATGGTATTTTGTTTGGAATTGCTTTATTTTTCCCTCTGCAAAGTTGGTTCCATATGCCAACTGCAGTTTAGAAGAAAAAACCTTTTCTGAGCCGTGCTTCCTAATCTTGTGCATCACATTAAGAAGGAAGAATTTTGTATCAAAAGGCCATGCTGCCATTATTTCTTCCTGATGACTTTCATTTAACAGCCATTAAAATGCAAATAGAACTATGATTTTTAGATCACAAAATTAACATTAACAGCTGAGTGATTGATTAAAGGTCATGACAACTGTATAATTTCTTACATAATTGTGTTCCGTTTTCTGCAGATTGTTTAGATTTCAGAATTATTTTTATCTGTTACTGAATACTGACAGGTGCAGTAATTGGTGGTGTTTCATTTTGTTAACATCTTTCTGTGTGCATTTCTCCCTTTTTTCTTCACTGGCATCAAAAGCAGGTACATAGGTGACATCCCTGCCACCTTACAGCTGGTTGACTTGCAGAATTGATCTGTGAGGAGTTCATTACTAACCCAGAGAAGACCAAAATGACATTTCATTTGTGGCTAACAAATTATCCCTTTGGAACTTCCCTGTAGGTAACTACCCTGTAGAACAGCATAAAAATCACTAATAAACTTCCTAAGGAGCTGCTAGCCAACCTGCTCAGATCCTGTCTGAGCAAAACTATCTTAGATCCAGTTTCTTTAGTGGACTCAATAAACCTCAGGTCGAGTTGTACTATGATCGACTTTCATGTTACTTTTAATTTAGTCACTGACTAAATTAAAAGGGTGAGCAGAAAAAGTTTGTATATAGTGACTGTCTGCACTAGTCCTTAGATATGGAAAAATAATGGGGAAAAAGAAATCCAGGTGTGATGGTACCAATACTAAGGTATGACTTGTAGCCAGATTTTCAAGCAGAGCTAAGGGCCACAAGTGGGGCCAGATTTTCAGAACTCAATACCCAACAGTTTGAGCTCTTTTGAAAACGTGACCACTTACTTTGGCACTTCTGTGGGAGATGAGCACATTTAAAAATCTGGCCCTATGTGAGTCTGACTACCATAAGTCTAGAGGAAGTCTAAGGTCTGGTCAACAGTCAAAATTTAGATGGGCATGGCTAAATTGGTCAGGAGTGTGAAAAAAACACATCCCTGATCAACCTTGCTGTATCCACCTAAACCCCCAGTGTAGACCCAGCTATGTCAATGGAAGAATGCATCTGTCAACCTACCTACCATCATTTGGTGAGGCAGAGTTCCTACACTGACAGAAATCCCCTTCCACTGGTGTAGACTGTGTCCCATAGTGTAGACCAGATGTTCCCAAAATGTGGGCCATGCCCCCTAGGGGGGCATAGAGGAACACCTGGGGGCTGTGGTGGGCCTCGCCAGCCCCCTGTCCCAAGGGAAGGGGAGGAAATACCACCTAGGCTGATCCCTGCCCCCAGCTCTGTTCCAGTTCCCCCCAGCCATGTTCCCAGCTCCCTTCTGGCCCCATCCCTAGCTTTGGCACAGCTCTGCTCCTGGCCCTGTGCCAGCCCCCGGTCTCAGCCACTGGCTGTAGCTTCATTCCTGGCCCAGAGCCAAGGCTGGGGGCAACATCAGGAGCTGAGCCACACCTGGCCACGGGCTCAGCTGCAGGCCCCCACTACAGCCTGGCTGCAGCTCTGTTCCTGCCCCAGCACCCATCCTCGACCCCTGGCAAAAGCCCGGCTCCCAGACCCAGAACCACCCCCAGCTGTGGCCCTAGCCTCAGCCCCATTATCTGTCCGTATCCCCCACCCCAGCAATGGCCCTGCTCCCAGCTCCCAGGGGGAGCAAACAGGGTATGGGGAGCACAACCTTCAAAAGTTTGGGATCACTGGTGTAAACATATCCTACACTGGTGTATTTTATACCTCCTTCTGCTCTCCCATCTCAACATGTGTATTACACCAGTTTAAGCACCATCAGCTCTCATTTACTTGCCTGTTCACTCTCTATGGCTACTCAGTCCTGGGCCTTTCTGCTGAGACTTTTAATGAAACACTAATTTCTTTCAGTTGTGGGTTTTCTGGTCAGTTCTACTGGAAACTGAACTGAGCCTGTTAAAATGTTTCCCCCTTAAAACAGAGCAGAGAAATGCATCAAACTGAATACGAAATCTAAGAGAAAATATAGACTGAATCACATTTATATCCTCCTCTTTCAGGGGGGAGGGGTAGCAGGTTTAAAAAATGTGAGCTGGATTCATGAATATCACTTTGTCAATTCCAAAACCAGTCAATTAAGTAGGATTTTATGTGGGTGTATGGCAGGTTTTTTGTTATTTTTATTATTGTTGTAGAACCATCCACTCCCACATCCCCCGATTCATTGCTGGGCAGCCATAAAAAATCGGAGTCACTTCAGAGATTTCTAAAGTTCTGACTGCCATTTAAAGTCAGCCCTAAGAGCTCAGGCAGCAAACAGAATGTTTGAAATGGCCCAATTCAGGCAAATCAGTACAAACAGGAATATAATGATTATTGTCCTACCAGCAGACAAAAGAATGCTGCTTGCAGGATTCCACTTACTGCAATGAAACTGGCCTTTAAAGGTTTGTCATAAACAGCACTATAACGAGTCCATTTCTGTTGAAATGCACTCAGTTCTCTCACAGCAAAATTCTCTCTCAGATCCACATGGTAAGTTGTGTCTTCAATATTCGCCTTTATCTATCTGCATATTTCTGACCCATTCCACAGAGGTGGGGTAGCAAAATATCCTGGCAAATCTGAAAATAGGATTTGTATGTGAATTTAGTACTTGTGAAAAGTTGGACTGATAACCGTGAAGTTCTCTGTTTATCCACAGAACATGGGTAGCATCTGCAGCACCAGAACAAGCGGTGCCACACCACATTACCAATGTACCACAACCCCAATATGGAGGGACCATCTCTAATGGTAAAAATGTAATTTACTCTCTATTCCCACCCAGTCCTTGACTTCTGTGTTGAGACTGCCAAAAAGGTACCAAATATGGAGATATCTGTTGTACTATGGAAACCTGTCCCCTGGGAAGTTGACTGGGACCAGCAAATATCTTTCACGAACACTACCTACCAACTAGCAATCAGATGGAATAATTTTCAGTTGTACCATAGTGCTAGCTGATTGTCCAGCCTCACTTCACAGCAAGCACATGCGAATAAATGGTCATAATTTTCATAATGTGAGTAGCTCCACAGAACTTCTGACCTTTTCATCAAGCCTAATTGCCCTCCTTACTTTTTGTTGCTTGGAAGTCAGGAAATGTTGGTAAAATTCTGCATTGACTCTAACACAAGTCAATAAAACATAACTCTGTCCCACACTAAAAAGTTTAAAAAGAGTGAAGAGAGTGTATAGTGCCATAGTATTGATTAATGTTTAGGGAGAAGTGATTTGAAAGAGGGAGATATACCTGTAGACTTCTGTCTATCCATTTTGAAAATATTGTGGTTAAGGGACAAGAGTAACAATAAAGGTCTTATACACAGTTACATAGAGAAATATTTCATAAACATATCTGTGAAAAATGTACTTAAAGGTTCAAGATCGCCTTGTGTGTAGTAAATGGCAGGGAGTGAAGGAACCTAGTAATAGGCCAATGAGAGATGTTGCTGGAAAAAGGAAAAGTAACACAGAAAGCTGATATGATTTGAAGGGAGCACACCAGTGCTGGACGAATAGCATTTGCTGTGTTCTTTAAACCCAAAATTCCTGTTTGTTTTATATCTCCCTCTAGGTCTTTCAGAGTATAGCACTCTGGATTGCTGTTTTTTGTTAGGCCAATCGGTATCAAGTGAGATAAAATATTAATAGTCCCATCTTGGTGGAAAAGCCCATCTTGTTTAATGAATATAAGTAAGGTTACAATTTTGTCATGGTTATTTTTAGTAAAAGTCAGGGACAGGTTGAGGCAATAAACAAAAATTCACAGATGCCCATGACCGGTCTGTGATTTTTACTAAAAATTAAGGGGGAGGGGTCTGATGGGAGGACAACGGAAGCCCGAGCCCAAGTCCTGCTGCGGGATGGGGGGGTCCAGCACCCCCTACCCATGGTGGCTGCTGGCTGCTGATGACTTTGGGTGCCCCCACTGCCCGCAACAGCTGCTGAGATCTCCAGGGACCCCATCGCCGACTGTGGTTGGGACCTCCAGGGCTGTCGCCAACTGATAACTCCGGCCCCGCCACCTCAGGGCTGAGGTGGAAAATGTCACAGAGGTCACAGAGGTCATTGAAAGTCACAGAATCTGTAATTTTCATGATCTCTGTGATATAATCTTATCCTTAACTATAAGTGAATAATAGCTCCATAGAAAAAGTGATGGGACCAAACTATTCATTACTCTACCACTGCTCTTTTCACTTCCAGTCCCTGATAAAAAGAAAGAAAATATAAAAGGGAAACCAAACCATCAGCCCTGACCAGGCTCAACATACAGTTCTTGATGTCTCTAACTCCTTTTGCAGGATAGGTCTGCACTCCTCCCCAGTGTACCCCTTCTAAGCTGCATTTGCTCCCTTTTCTACCTCATCTCCAGTAGGAACATGCTCTGCAGGGTTGGAGGGGTGAGGCTAACTGTGCCCAGTATAGTCTTTTAACCCCTTCTGTTCAGTGTGGGCTTTGTATACCCCATCACAGTGCTGTTTATCATTTTGCTTTATTAATAATAATACATTACTCCAAGGGCTTCAAATACTTTTGAACCATTAATTGCACTCCCACAAAGAACCACTGGTTTTATCGAAGCCATTTTTAAATTGGTAAACTGAGGGTCAGAGAAGTTAAGTGATTTGCCGAAGGTTATAAAGTAAGTCAGTGGCAGAGTGGACACCAGACTTCATGGACTTAATCTTGCCTAACTGAAATTGAGAGTTTTGCCACTGATTTAGATGGGAGCTGGATCAGATCCTATATCCCCTGACGCCCAGCCCCTACTGTAGCCACTAGCTTGTGCTGTGTCCTTCTTTGTTTGTTTCTTACTACACATTAGGAACTTAGCTTTTCTCTAGCTTTGCTCTTTGTGTGTGAATCGGTTAGTAGATTTTTCATCTATTTGATACCAAAAAAAGTTTATACTGATCTTCCTTCTCTGTACTAAACTACTTTATCTGCAAGAGCTGAACAAATAATTTATAGCAACTCTGTCTGACACATTTTATCTCTCTTACTATTTAGAAATTGTTTCTGATCTAATTGCAGTTTTCTTCAATGTATTCATTATTTGAAATAACATGTTGAATAATTCCTATAATTCTTGGTCTGCAATTTGGGCAATGAGTTATCTGTAGTAGGGATTTGTTTTTAATTCAAAATTCTAGCTGTTTTGATTAGACCCATCATTCATATGATACATTTCTATGCCATATGTGCAGATCATAACTCTTAGAATCATGTTTTTGGTTTAATTATTCACATTTGTGAATGCAGAATTAGCTTTCCTCAGATATTCATTCAGATTAGTTTAAACTTTGCTGCTTCCATAAACAATCCGGCTAGTAAATCAGGGGTTGAAGTGTTCATTTTAATGAATTTTTTAGCCAAAGGCTTTCAAACAGTCAAAACACATTGTTTGAAAGAATTGAATTAATATTCACTAAAAAGTTTTAGCAATGTTTGCCCACTTTTACTATCTATATAAAACACCTATGACAAAGAAAATGAATGTAATATTTCTAAAACTAATAGCTTTTCAAGATAGTTATATGATACTGTATATATTTTGTTCTCCAAACCTACAGATCCCTCTACAGAAAATGAATTACAATATATCAACAGCACAACTAATTCTTAAGGCATCACAAGAGTTTGAATGTTGGATTTTTCTCTATTTGGTAGAAGCTACTCAGTTGCAGAAGTTAGGATAGCGTTAAAGCTTGCTAGTTTCTCTGGCTTTGGAAATATACAATGGTGACATAAAATCTAACTTTCCATATCAGTAAAGTTTTGTGCTATTTATTACAGCTGAGCAAATAGTAGAAGGAAAATTTCAATGAACATTTATTCTAAATCTCTTGTCTCTGGCTTTATAGTTAGAACTTAAGATATTTGGGTCAGAGCCTGTCTTTCAGTTATGTTTGTATGGTGCCTGTCACAGAGAGGTGGGGCTGCTAGGAAATGCTACAGTAATAATCATTGGAAACTAATTTTGATTCAACCTTTCATGTTTGCATTTTGCAGACATTAGTGTAGCCACGCTTCACTTCCACACATACTCCCCAAAAGTTACTTTTCACCTTTGAATGTTCAAATATTTAAGAAACTTGAATTTTAAATTTTATATTTGATTGTAATACTCAACTAGTGCTGATTTGGTTCTCTATACAAGTCACCCAATCCGGGAATAGCAACAATATCATATTAATGTAACTAACCAACATGGGATGAATGTAGAAGTTCAAATATTTGTAGCATATCTTTGAGAGCTATTCAAATATGACAAAAGGGTTTTTTAAGAAATTCTTGACTGATTTTAAAAATCAAATGTGAAAATCTCATGATATGCTCACAAATAGAAAAGGATGTGAAATCTGACAAATTATTCATTATGAATTATTTGCTGTACTTTATTACCTATTTTTTGTCTTCAAATTTTTACTATATTATTTTCTGGTGGACTGATTCACAGTTTAATTCACCAAGTAAAATTTTTGGATGTGGGAGAGTTATAAAAATACCTGTCAAAAGAAAATTAAACAGGGCTCAAAATTATGAACCATCTATAGTGGATTGTAAAGAATAAAATATGTTCTCAAATGTTTTGTTGCATAACAGTAGGACTGTAAAGAATCTTAGTACTTCAACTTCTTTCACTCACTCTTGCAAGGATTTAGTGTTGCCTTCCTGGTTTAAGAGAAACATAATTAACCATATGGTAGCCATTTCCTCCGTTTATTTATGAAAGAATGTGAGTTCTTTAAATGTTTTGTGTCTCAGCCTTACATTTGGCAGGGACTGGGAACCACTAAGAGTATGGTTACACCTACAGGATTATAGCACTATTGGTTATAGCAGTCCCCTTATACAGCAATATGTATAGCGCTATTGTATGTCCACACTCAGACGCGCCAGCAGTATAGCATGGCCACATTTGCGGCACTTAATGCGGCATTAACAGCAGCGCATTAGGGCATATATCCCACAGTGCACCTCTTCCCGATCTGGCGCAATGCCTTGTGGTAGGAGGGCGCCACTTGTGGGGCATTCTGCATCGTGTTTCAACTACCCATGATGCTTCGTGGCATATCCCAGCAATCCCTGTGTTTCCATCCACCTCAGGCGCCATCTTTCAACAGTTTCAGCAAAGCACGCTCCGTCTTCCACTTTCGTGTGCCACAATGAATCCAGAACTGCTGAGGAACATATGGCGACTGTCGCCAGCACATCTCTGTGTGCAGTGGAGTTAATCCTTGACATGCAGGATGACAGTGATGAGTCTGAAGACAAGACTGAAGCGGTGAACACGTTTGACACGAAGCTTCTTGTGTCATTAACGGATATGCTCACGGCCGTGGAACGCCGCTTCTGGACACGGGAAACGAGCACTGAGTGGTGGGATCACATCATCATGCAAGTGTGGGACGACGAGCAGTGGCCGCAAAACTTTCGCATGAGAAAAGCCACTTTCATGGCACTGTGTGCTGAACTCGCCCCTGCCCTGCGGCACAAGGACACCAGATTGAGAGCTGCCCTCCCAGTGGAGAAGCGGGTGGCTATCGTGCTCTGGAAGCTGGCCACCCCAGACAGCTACCGATTGGTGGCCAACCACTTTGGGGTGGGAAAGTCGACTGTTGGAGTTGTGCTGATGCAAGTGTGCAGGGCCATTAATCGCATCCTGCTACGAAAAATCGTGACTCTGGGTAACGTGCATACCATTGTTGCTGGTTTTGAAGAAATGGGTTTCCCTAACTGTGGAGGGGCGATAGATGGGACCCATATACCTATTCTGGCGCCCGCCCACCTAGCAGACGAGTACGTTAACCGAAAGGGGTACTTCTCCATGGTTCTCCAGGCACTTGTGGATCACCGTGGGCATTTTACTGACATTAACACAGGCTGGTCTGGAAAGGTGCACGACGCATGCATCTTCCACACCAGCCTGTTCACAAAGCTGCAAGACGGGACTTTTTTCCCAGACCAGAGGATCCCTGTGGGGGAAGTCGAAATGCCCATCGTGATTCTTGGCGACCCCGCTTACCCTTTAATGCCCTGGCTCATGAAACCCTACACAGGGAGCCTGGACAGCAGTCAGGAAAAGTTCAGCTACAGGCTTAGCCGGTGTCGAATGACTGTGGAGTGTGCTTTTGGGCGTCTCAAGGCACACTGGCACTGTCTTTATGGGAGGCTAGACTTGGCTGAGGGTAGTATCTCCACGGTTATTTCCGCATGCTGTGCCCTACATAATCTTTGTGAGCGGAAGGGCAAAGGCTTCACTCAGGCATGGTCCTCAGAGGTTCAATGCCTGGAGGCCACATACACACAGCCAGAGAGCAGGGCTCTTAGAGGGGCCCAACGCGAGGCTGTTAGGATCAGGGAAGCCTTGAGGGAACATTTTGAGACTGAAAGCCAGTTCTAAAGGGAGGTGCAGAGGGAGGGAGGGAGGGAGGGAGTGTGCATTCTTTTAATAGGAACAGGCATTTGCTTTTCTGTAGCCTCTAATAATCTATGTACACTGAATAAAGAAACCCATTTATTAAGAAGACAATTCATTTATTGAACAGGTACTTCGGTTGCTGAAAAAAAATATTTTGATGCATGTGAGGGGGAAGCAGGGGGAGGTGCAATGGGGGTGGGATGGGGTCAGTCAGAGATTGGAATATGTCCGGATCTCTGAGTCTCCAGTCCCCTCACAGTGGCCGTGTCCCCCGAACCCCATTTGTGGAGGGCAATAAGGCATGTTATTGGTGGTTGACTGCAGTGGATAAGGATCCTGGGTTTGGGGGTTGTTCAGTGAAGACAGAGGGGTTGGAGGCAGCTGTGGATGGTGATAACCATATAGCTGATGATAGTGGCCTGGAGGGTACAGAGGGCCAGAAAGGGAAGGGTTTGGGGGCAAATGATAAAGGGGGCGGAGAGTGTTTCTCCTCCTGAAGGGTGGCAGTCCGCTGCATTGTCTCCAATTGAAGCTGCAGTAATGAGAGCAGCTTATCAGTGCTTTTCTGCCGGTGACTCGCCTTCTCCTGCCACGCCTTCTCCCTCAGCTTGATCTGGTCCTCCCTCCACCTCTGCAATTCAGTTCTCTGTTACAGCCTGTTGCATTACTTGCTGTACAAGATCCTCTTTGCTCCTTCGTGGCCTCTTCCTCAGTCGCCTCAGCCTCTCAGCTGTTGATAAGAGCGATGGCACAGGGCTCAAGGTCGATGCTTCTAAAAGAAAAAGATACATATAACAGTGACTCCCTTGTAAACAGCAGATATGCCTATGATTCCCCCACATTCCCCGTTTGCCTGTCCCGCAGAGAGCACACAGACAGCAACGGAGCCCCTGCCATGGTGAGTCCACTCCAGAGGCAGGGGGAATGATTTTTTCCCTGCCCTGAAAAGCTGTGCCGTGGCGGGAGGGGGGAGTGCCAGGAAGTGGCAGGATCCCTACTCTGAACAGTAGGCAGGGGGAATGATTTTTTCCCTGCCATTCAAACCTGTGGCGGAGGCGGGGGGAGTGCCGGGAAGTGGCGGGAGCCCTACTTTGAACACTGTTCCAACATTCTCCATAGGTGTTTGTCCTGGAAGATATCTCGCTCCTTTGGGTCACTGAGGAAGAAAGGGAGCGGATTTTAATGAGATGCGGCTTCCGCCCAGGACCATATGCATCTTGCCTCTGTGCAGCAATGCTTCCCTCACCCACTGTAGCACAGTGGCAGGGACAAGTGACTGACCAAGACGGGGACCACGCTGGCTCTCCCGGGAAACCTGCGAAGGCGCATTGCAAGCGGTCTTATTGAGACCTTTGAAGAGATTACTGATGACGATTACCGCGAGGTGATAGACTACATCAGTGCACTATTCCACATGTAGGCAAGCATGCAAGCATCCCTTTCCAAACCAAGCTGCCTGCCTTCCCCATAGAAAAGCAGCTTTACCTCCGCAATCTGCTGCTGCGCTGCCCCCTGCAACTGCCAGATGCTGTGGCTGGCTGCCCTCCTCCTGGCTTGAGAAGAGCTCCCGGCTGCATGCGTCCAGGGACTCCTCCGTGCCCTGGGTCGCTGCCGCCTCGTCCTCATCCTCCTCCTCCTCCTCTTCTTCATCCTCCTGCTCTTCGTCCTCCTCATCCTCCCCCTTCACTGGTGGGCTGGGAAGTGTCAGTGGTGGTTGATGGAGTGACCATAGGATCACCACCAAGTATCGCGTGCAGCTCCTTATAAAATCTGCAAGTCACCGGGGCTGCCCTGGAGCGGCCGTTTGCCTCGCGGGCTTTGCGATACACATTCCTAAGCTCCTTTACCTTAACACGGCACTGCAGAGTGTCCCACTCATGGCCTCTTTCCGCCAACGCCCGTGATATCTGCCCATAGGTATCATAATTCCTGCGGCTAGACCGCAGCTGAGACTGAACAGCCTCTTCCCCCAACAGCTGATGAGGTCCAGCACCTCGCTATTGCTCCACGCTGGGGATCACCTATTGCGAGGAGAAGTGGCACGTGGAGTCATGATCAATCACAATGATGACCTGCAAGGATTCCCTGAGAGCACGCCACGCTTGGCTGGAGCAAATAGGAAGGGGATTTTCAAATTTCCCTGGAACTTTAAAGGGCAGGTCTGATGTGTGGTCACCTGAGGACAGGACAAAAGAGTTTGCAAGTGATGACCAGAGTGGCTCGAATGGGAATTATGGGACGGGCTGGAGGCCAGTTAATGCGCAGTGAGTGTCCACATTCTCGCTGTAGCACTACAGCAGCTGCGCTACAGCCCTTATTCCCCATGCGGAGGTGGATTACCAGGAGCGCTATAACTCCACGGTTATAGCACTCTACATGATTTGCCAGTGTGGACGGGGAGGAGGTTATAGCGCTCCTGGGGCTTTATAGCGCTATAAAGTGCCAGTGTAACCATGGCCTAAGGTTGCCTGACAAGAGGCAGCTGCTGGCACCACATAACCTGCTGTGACCAATTGATCCCATTTGTGCAAACAAGAGTGTCCTTATTGACAAGGCAGTTGTTTAGGTTCCAGGAGTATGGATAAATTTCAGCTGGTACCTCTGGAGAAAAGAACGTTACTGAAAGGAAGAGGATTTATACATAGGTAGCCACTCACATTTCTTCTCTCCAGAGTTAGAAGAGATAAGCTTGCTTCAGCATTTCTCTGGAAAAGAGAATTAGAAGTTAGAGACACCAGTGGACTCTTCCACTGACCTCACACTGCAGGGTCAGAACACACCACAAGCTGTTGTGTAGAATGAGCAGCCTCTGAAACTCTTTAGTTGGGCCTGTCATATTTGCATAGTGGATTGGAAACTCCCTCAGTGAGAAACACCTTAAGTCTATTTGCTGTCTCGCAGGGCCTTCCTATAAATGCTACAGAAGTCTCACAGACTTTGAAGGAATAACCTTCACACAGACACATTAAACTTAAATCATGCTGGTCTAAAAGAGATGTTTTAGTGGAACAATAGAAGTACCTCATAAGCCCATCTCCTTATCAGTGTCTACCATTTTGAGGACAAGCCCTTTGTGTGTGAGCTCGCATGCACGCACACTCACACATACATAATAATAATAAATAGAATCAGAAAAACTAAGCTCTCTTAACATTCCAGTGCAGCCTAGGTTGAGATTTCAAAGTTGACTAGGGGAGTTAGCCACACAGCCCCATTAATGTCAAAAGGAGTTGTGTGACTAAATCCTCTAGTTAGCTTTGAAAACCTCAATCCTAGTAATTACTACAAAAACTTATGCCCAGGGAGAGAAATGTTTCTTGTCCACCCCAGCCCAGTGTACATAGAGGAATTATGGGATGGTTTGGAATCAGGGTCTTTCCTACTCTCAGTTCCAGAATACTGGATGATCCTTCTTATCATTTTAACTTCTATAGGAGATTCACAGGCTCTCATGGCAGGGCACACAGCTCCAACAGTGTGGATCTGCTGAGAGAGTACAAGGAGAGAACAATAGATACTGATAATTAACCTTATTTCCTACAAGGAGTGGGCATCCCAGCCCTCAACGGCAGTTCAATTCTTTTGTAGAGGAGAATAACAAAGGAGACAGATGTGCAGACAGATGATGAAGCCAATGTTGAAAGTATCAAAAGTTTTCAGAATTTACTTTTAGCTCTTATATAATTAGCATATAAGTGTGTATGACACCTCGCAGACAATTGAAAGAGTACAAGTGCCTGCCTTGCAGAGCTTCACTTGAAAAGGCTCATGAACAACTGGAGCACTATCCTACGGGTTCTCCAATTACATCATTCACATCCTGCTGCCATTCTAACATCTCTGTAGAATAAAGCCACTACAGTGTGCACTGAGTATTTTTAGCGCCGAGCTCCCTAAAGACTGTGCCCAGTAATCTACTCTTTGCTCTCAGAAACCTGTATCAACAGTCAGAATCAGTCTGCATTAGAAACATTACCAGATTTTCAAGTTCCTGTCACACACAGCTGGTAAAGGCTTTAATTGCCATTTGACATTTGACAGAAGTCAGTACACTGTAATGGATTAAAAAGTTGAGGGAAAACTTTCAGAAATGTAGGCTAGTGTATGTCAACATCTTTGATTTAGAAAGCACTATGCTGTAGATAATTGCTGATGAGGTTCTAAAACAAAATGAGACGATACCCAAGGGAGGCTTGACTCATTTGAAAATCATGCCTGAATCTGAAATTTAGGGGTTGCTGGTGTGCCCTCAGGAGTAGTATCCATTGAGAATGTACATTTGTTTAGTTTGTGACTCTTTGGTGCCTTAGACTGTAGTTCACTGAGCAGGAACATGTTCAGTTTAGTTCTATTAGGAGGATCCCTGCCAAAAATGTTTTATTTCTTCAGGACTAAAACCAGAAAGAAGACCAAGTGAAGAAGGATTTTAAATGGGGAATATACTGGAGAGCTGGCTGAAATCTTTTTGATTAAAATATTTTTACTGAAAAGAGGTTTAATTAAAATATTTGAGTATTTTATTTTAAAAAAGCCAATCTTGAAAACCAAAGAAATTTTTAAATGTTTAAAACCAATGATGAAAACCTCGCATTTTTTTCCAGGATGAAAAAAAAATTGCCAGCCAGCTCTAACATATTGAGGTTTTTCCCCCAGACTACACTTCCAGATTATAAATTCCTCTGTGTGTGTGAATCCCCGCCTGCCCTCCTTCTGACTGTCTCTGCCTCCTCCCTTTCTGGGAATGAAATCATGGCACTATTGAAGTCAGTGGGAGTTTTGCCATTGACTTCAGTGGGGGCAGTCTCTAGGCTTCTCCTCCTCGTGTAAGCCTCTGTGGCCTCTCCCTTTATTCCATATGCCCCTTCTGGGTTTCTCAAGGAGCCCCTCTCCCTGCTACTCACATGGTGTCTATCCCAGCAGCGTAGCTGAGGGTAAACGTGGGTAAACCTGGGGTTACTCTCAGTAACAGATCAGTTGTGGAAATCCTGGCATGTAAAAATCTACAATGAGCCATCCAGTGGTGCTGCATGTGTGGGTTGACTGAATACATTTGCTGATCATCAAAAGCATACGACATCTATTTTTTACAACTTCCCATCATTTCCTTTTATAGCGATGACAGTGAAGTGACAAAAACCAAACATTCGTTTATTTTTTGAAAGAAACTAAATGTTTCCTCAAGTTCAAGTTTGATTTCGGAACGCAAACAGTTTCCATACCCATTGTAGGTTTTTTTCATATATTGTTGGTATACTTACACACTAACCATTCTCTTACGGATACTGCACACCATTGGTGCCTACCATACTGCTGCCCTGCCTGGAACACCAAAACGGTTAGTTTACCCACCTCTTTTTTTTTTTAACCAAATGCCACTGCTCTTTCCCCTGAGGCCTGGCTCCAGGCAGTAGGACCAGAGTTGGGGGCTTGGCGTGTGAGGTATTTCTAATCTGCCACCATTGCCCGCAGTGCCTTACCAAGCCGAAGGAGAAAGTCCATACTGCAGCTGCTGCACTCCTTCCTGTGTTAGCTCTAGATGGGGCAGGAGAAGTTTTGGCAGCTGGCCACAGAGAGGAGGGGGAAAGACTAGGGGAGCCTGCAGCAGAGCAGCTGCTCCTTAGCTAGGGTAGCTTCTAGAGATCAAAGACTTGGAGCACAGCAGAAGCTTTCAGTCCTTTGTTTACCTTAGCAGCAGGGGACCCTAGTTGGCGTTTGCCAATGATGCTGCTCCTTAAATCCACCTCTGCATATAAAAGACTGTTGTAGAAGATACTAGTGTTTAAATCAAAGGTATTCCAAGAGGTAATAATTTACTCAAGTAATCTGTAAGAGGGAAAGCAATCTAAAGGATATAACCCTCAGTCTTTGTTTAGAGCATAAGCAAACTGTTAATTGTCTTGCACAGGGATTCTTCCACCTTTCTTTGAAGCATCTGGTTTAGCTACAGTCAGAGACAAGATAGTAAGCTACATGGATCACTGGTCTGGCAACTCCGATATCTGCATGTTACACATTCTGTATGTGCAGCATCCACAGTATTTGTATCTAAAACATCATCTTGCAGTCTCATTTGTTGTTGTCACTCTGGCTCTGCTTCTCCTTATTTGTTGAGCATTTAATATTTAAGATTTAATATTCTGTAACCATTATCTCAATATGTTTGTAAGTACATTAAAAATTAATAAATAAGTCCACATTTTCCAAAATTTATCTGTCCTATTTCAGCAATTCCCTTTAAATTTGGCAATAAATGCAATGCCTCAGATTCTGTGGTGTGATTGATATTGGCAAAGGTGGCATTTTTTAATGGTGATCACAGTGTACGAAAGGTATGCTGTATTTTCTAATCATCTTATATCTAGGTGAGTTTGCAGCATCAAAAAAGCCAAGGCACAGAATACTCTTATTATTCTGCATAGTATTTCTGAACCACTTCTCTATTTGGCCACATTATATTTGAAAAAGTTTTCCTTCTATGGGAGCTTTATTATCCCATGAAATATTTATATATTTATATTGTGTTCTTTTGAGTTGTTAATTTCTAATTTTCCAATGCAGTTAGATATTCTGGAATCAGTGTTAGTTGCAACAGTAATAATAAATATTATTGATCAGGAATTCATGTCGATGGGCTTCTGATAGCTGACTAAATAATAACATTTTCCAGGCCTGCTGCTTTTATTTAACTGCTCTGTTTCACTCTGTCCTGAAGTAGAGTCCAGCTTTAATGAATAAAACTCTTGGTTTTAATTGGAACCTTTGTATCCTAAGCCTCATTGCCTTGCTGGGGATTTACTTTATTATGTAATGGTACAAAGAGAGTATTTCGGCAATACATTTTTGCAGACTAATTCACTGTGAAGATCAGTGGGCACTTTGTTTGCCTCATTTGCTGTATTTTGAGGGACAGCTATTAAGGAAAATCCTGCACTCTTTACCCAAGCAAATCTCCAGAGACTTCAGTAGGAGGCTGAGTAAAGGATGCAGGATTTGATACAGTGTGCACAACAAAGCTGCTCAAACTTTATCCAACCAAAGGCATGTATTGGCCTACTGGTGGGAGCTGAGTGATTTGTAGGCCCAATCCTGAAAGGTTTTACCCATGTGTTTAACTCTAAGCACGTGAGTAGTCCCACTAATTTCAGTAGAATTACTCATATTTGTCAAATTAAGAGTGGGGGACCTAATTTGCATGAAATGAAGCCCATTTTAGCAATTTTCATCATTATCATGGATGACAAAAAAAATAAACATACCTGTATGCATTTCCCTGCCTCAGTTTCCTCACCACTCTTTGGGCGTTGAACAGAGTCCTCTGAGGAGTCCAGCATTCTTCTCCCTCCCTCTCTCCCGCCACGTCATCTTTTCAGAATCATGGAATCTGTCTACATTCTCCAGGTCTGTTCTCTGTGGGACCAGCCGAGGAAGAAGTAAGCTAAGGGTATGTCTTCACTAGCAAAATTACAGAGCTCTCCCAGTGCTGTAAAAAAACAAAACAAAAAAAACCATGAAGGGAGTAACTGGTGCACTGTCTACACTGGCACTTTACAGTGCTTAAACTTTTTTCACACCCTGAGTGAGAAAGTTACAGTGCTCTAAAGTGCCAGCGTAGACAAGGCCTAAGAGGATACTCCTCTATGAAAGCAGACTTATCTTTTTCTCTCACCTTTGTGAGAGGATTAACGCCTGATGCGTATTGGGTGAGACGCCCCAGTGTCAGTGTGAATGAGGAGTTGCATTACTGCACTATGATTGACCTCTGGAAACATCTCATAATCCCCTTGAGTCAGGTGACCACTCTTCTCATTGTTGTGAAATCGGCTGTAGGAATGCGGAAGTGCCCTTTCAAAGAAGTGCTCTGTTTCTGACACCCGGCTGCCTATCTGCTCAGGGGCAAATGTTTGCTTTAAGTGAGTAAGAGAGGCAGGGGAGTGGGTCTGAATTTACAAGACAGCATGCTGACACACTTTCAGCACCCCAAAAACCCACTTCCCCCCCACACACACATACACACAACATACTCCCTGTCACACTCCACCTCACCCTCCACATTTGAAAGCACATTACAGCCACTTGATCATTGGGATAGCTACCCATAATGCACCGTTCCCAATACACTGCAAATGGAGCCACGCCAGTGCACTTGCAGCTGTAAGTGTGGACAGACTGTGGCACTTTCCCTGATGCGCTCTCCGAAGGCTGGTTTAACCTAAAGCGCTCTACATCTGCAAGTGTAGACAAGGCCTGAGTTTAATACACATGTGCACACTGTGGTTAACCCGGAGCAGACTACCAGAGGGGTTGGTGGTAAGGGAGTTAACTGTAGGTTAATTGGGTTCAGCTGAGTAAGGCTGCCAGTGGCCCAAGCAGGATCAGCTGAGCCCAATTAAAAGGCTGCCGCAGTCCTTTTTAAACCCACCCCAGCTAGGAAAGAGGAAGGAGGGAGATAGAGGGAGTGAGGCTGCCAGTAGGTTGGGGGCAGCAGGATAGGGAGCATCTCAGAAGGGAAGCAGCTTTGTCCGGGATACAGGGGGAAAGCCCAGCCAAAAAGGGGCGAGAAGGGGCAGGGAAAGCCTGCCCTTGGGCTTTCTAGGCAGCCTGCCTAGAAAACCCTTGACTAACCAGAGAAAAAGGGACTTACGCCAGTGAGCCAGAGAAGGCACCTTGCCACAACACGCATACAAACAGAAACTGATAAGCAAACTTCACGCCAAAACAAATGTTCACACTGAAGTTACAAACTCCTGAAGGAGAGGGTTTAGTCATGGAAATGCTGATACTGATAAACCATGCAAAGGTTATCGCTGTGCTACTGCTAGAACTGTATAAGCTCATTTTCTCAGCAAGGACTAGACAATGTAAGTCTAATTTATTTTCTGTACCATAACCTGTTTTTTCTCCCTCATTTTATGTTACTACATTTTATATGGTTTTTTTGACACATCATCATTAATGATGGGAGGGGAAATGGAAGCTTCAAATTTGAAATGGGTTGTTCAGCTATGAATTCAGTCCTGAGAATTTAGTTTTACATAGTAATAAAGCACCTTAAGTCTTGTGCAATTCCCAGACCAAAAAAAAAAAAAAGGTGTTAAGCTGAAGTAAAACTTGAGAGAACTTATCAGTAACAAGGGTAAAATATTTTACAAAAACATTCTAGTTCTCAAAAATTGCCATCAGAAACCCAGGGAATTCAGAGTTAAGTCTAAACTTCAATCCCAAACACTCGACTGTGAAAAAGCAGTGGGGACAGCCGTAGGCCAAAGAGTGGATTTGAAGACTGCATCACTACCAGGGAGGAGGAGAGAGAGCTGTATTTTTCATAGCAGGAGGAATACTGCAGCATCTGCATCCTGTGTACTCTGAAGGTATAACATGGAGACGAGGTTGTTACCAGTAGGAGGATGAGACTAGTAGAAAGGAGGTGCAGAAGAGCTGCTTCCTTTCCCTCCTAAATATGTGTGTGAGGGGGAGGGAAATTCATCCCTGAATCTTCTTGGCACTAAGAAATATTTTCAGGAGATAATGTCCTCAGTGGGACCTTGGGCTGGTCTTCACTGGGGGTGGGGGGTGGAATCGACTGAAGATACGCAACTTTAGCTACGTGAATATCGTAGCTGAAGTCGGCGTATCTTCAGCCGACTTACCTGCCATCCTCATGGCAGCGGCGGTCGGCGGCACGCTCCCCCATCAACTCCAGCTTATACCTTGAGGCGAGCTGGAGTTACGGGAGTCAATGGGGGTGCTGCTAGCGATCGATTTCTCACATCTTAACGAGACGCGAAAAATCGATCGCTAAAAGATCGATCGCTACCCGCCAATCTGGCGGGTAGTGAAGACATACCCTTTGTTTCCTGAGGGAGAGGGATTTAGGGAAGCTGAATTGACGCAGGTAGAAGGGGAAGGATAGTGGTGATGTCTCTCCTGTGACCATGACTGGCACAGTCATTGAAACTGAGCATATATCTGAGAGGAGTTTATGGGGAATGAAGATTCAGCTGGTGTATGCCAGCCCTAGTGTGATATGCAGGATTTAGGAGAAGATAACAGGAGAGATATTGAGTCAGGATCTCTGGCTTCTGGGAACTGGGTGGGTAGAACAAAGTAACAATTTATTCAGTAGGCTTAGCCTCTTTTGCCTTTCATGAAATCTCCTCACACAGAGCATGATTTTCTGAAATTTCTTATTTGAAATTATCCTATGATATTGTGAGTAGTATTAAGCTTTTTTACTCTGTGGATTGATGGCACATAGTCTCAGTAAGTGTTCAACATTTCCTGTTTGAGCTATGTTGGTTAGTTGTGATTTGTCTAATAAATCACATCATGCTGATGATTGATATTGTTTCTGTTCCCTGACAAGAGGAGCGTGTGAGTTCTCTAGCACAAATACTGACGTACACATTTTTTAAAAAAATGTTTTCTGCAAATATTTACACAGGCCACTTTGGAATTAATTTTCTGCAAACATTCATGCCAATAAAACGTGATTGTTAAATGTCCTCAATAGACCAACACAAAAGAGGTATGAACTTAGCGGGAGCAGGTTCACCTCCAGTTCTGACAAATATGCCTTTTCTTGTCTCAGAATTGGTCCCATGCACTTGACCTCTTTGAGGTCAATCAAATAAGTTTTATATGAAGCTTCTCAGAGAAGCCATTTTGGAAGAAAGATGTGGCAAGCAAGTGTCAGAGGAATTTTTAAAAAATAACACAGGTTTTGAGGACCCTAAAAATCAAAAAATAATTAACATGTCCAAATTATCTGAAAGTGGAGCAAAAATTCTCTGCTTGCCACCCACTGCATAGATGCCATTTGAGATAGGGAAGACCCTTTTTGAGAATTTCAGAGGTGAGAGTCATAGCTGGGCTTATAATAGAAAGCAAGTCTCAACCTTAACAATGCAGAGGCAGTAGCCTCTCCATAATATGACTGTCAGTTCAATTTTTGTCAGTGCAACAAACATGGAATTCAAATAAGTGCTAGCCTAGTATTTGGACGACAGTGTTAATCTGATGAGCACCTGCAGTCATACTTGTATTAAACTGTTGAAGCTGATACTGAAATTCCATGTAAAGCACTGCCATCCAGTGGCTACGTTTATAGGCTGTCAAAAATTAATTTTTTGAAGGGAAAAGCTATAGGGATTGTGGCATTTTTTTCTCATGCTGTCATATCACATTGATTTCTGGAATAGAATAGCAATTACAAAAGAAAAATGACCATACTGAGGCTTTTGTGTTCTTTTTAATTTTATGCTTTTGAAATATCAGTTTTTGGTAGTAATTTATAATAATAATTAATAATGCTTAGCTCTTTCTTATACAGCACTTTTTATTCATAGATCAGAGTGCTTCATAAAGCATGCGGGAAATAAACCCTGTTATCTATTTTTCCGTCACTTTGCGATTTGTTGCACATGTCCATTCCACTGTAGGTGTGTGCGCACCTTGTGCACAGTTGTCAAAGAATTTTTTCCCTCTGTGACACTCATCAGGGTAGCTTGAATACCTTGTGCCTTCACACACCACTTACTGGATAGAATCTGATAGCGGTGAGAGGTAGGACAGGTTGTGGACTGGACATGCGCAGCATAGCTGGAAGTTGCAGAAATATAGGTAACTGGGTTTTTATTTTTCTTTAAGTGATTGTACATGTCCATTCCACTGTAAATGACTCACAAGCAGATTAATGTGGAAGTGGAACCAGAGTCTACATGAACAGCAGTTCTAGAACAACCTGTCCAAAATTGGCATTGTTCCTGGACTGACGGTAAATGGCATAATGAATAGCAAATATGTGAATTGATGACCAGGCCACCACTTTGCAAATGTCTCAGATAGGTACTTACTCCAGGGAAGCTGCTGAAGCTACTTGCCTGCTAAACCAATGAGCCAACACTCTTGGATATGGAATGACTTCAGCTAACTGGTAGCACAAACAAATGCAAGAGGGAATCCAGGAAGAAATCCTCTGAGTGGAAACCAGTTTACCCTTTACTTAATAAATAACTGTGTTGAGGCTCTGAAGGACCTGATATGGTCCAAGTAGAGAGTTAAAACTCTCCTCACATCCAGCAAAAAGCTTCTGTTCATCTCTCTGCATCTGAAGGTCTGGGAAGAATGTTGGCAAATAAATTGCCTGATTAACGTGGAAATTGAAAACCACCTTTGTCACGAATTTTGGGTGAGGCCGGAGATAAACTTTATCCTTATGGAAAACTGTAAGGATGTTCTGAAACTAAGGGTCTCCATTTACTTGCTCTCTTTTCTGAGATAATTGCAACGAGAAATGCTACTTTTATAGAGAGGTAAAATAGGGAGCAAGTCACAAGGGGTTCAAAAGGTGGTCGCATTTATTTTCTTAACAGGATAAAATCTCATAAAATTATTACACCTCTGGGTATAACCTGTCTAACCCTTCTAGAAATCTTATAGTTATGGGATTCGAAAAAAGCAATCTATTACGCACTGGAAGGTACAAAGCTGAAATAGCTACTAAATGAACTTTAATAGAACTAACTGTCAGACTTCGATGTTTGGGGTGCAACAGATAATTCAAAACATGGTTAATGGAAGCCCTCATTGGAGATACATGCTTCTGTTGAGACCAGATAGAACATCATCATGAAGCATGCCCAGTTATAGGCTTTCTACTATTCAAAAGCACTTCCTTGAATGCCTTTCAAGAAAGCCATTTTCACTGGTGTTATCCATGAAGCATCCATGCTGTCAAGTAGAGGGCCTGTAGGTTGTGGTAGAGCAGACAGTCATGGTCCTGAGAAATCATGTCCGGATCCAACAGGAGAGGCAGAGGAGGTCTCACTAACAATGTTAGTGGGGTTGAGAACTCATGATGGCGAGGCCACGACGGTGTTATTAGTAATATAAGTCAAGCATGGTTCTGCTTGGCCTTGAACAAAACACTGAGTAGGAATGGTATTGGAGGAAAAACATCTAGTAAGGAGTTCATCCATGATAGCAGGAAAGTGTCCAACAAAGAACCTGGGCTATGACCCCTGCCCACTGAGCAAAACTGATGGCACTTTCTGTGGACCTTTGTGGCAAATAGATCCACTTGGGGAGCCCCCCACAGCTGGAAGATGGACCTGGCTGTGTCCTGATGTAGTGACCATTTGTGGTGAGTGGTGATCTGTTAACATGTTTAGTCTCCTGGGAAGTAAGCAGCTTTGAGGAGTTTGTTATGCAGCACTCACAAAGTAGAATTGCCTCCTGGCACAGCTGGGATGAACACACCTCTCTCTCTCTTTTTACGTACAGCATAGTGCTGTTTTGTCTGTTAACACTAGCAGATTTTTCCCCACACTATGTAAACAAAAGGCCAAACAGGCTAGATGGATAGCACGGAGGTCCCTGACATTTATGAGAGTCCTCAGATCCTGTGAGGACCATAAGCTTTGTGTTTGTAGGGTTCCCATGCATTCTCCCCACCTCAGAAACGAGGCCAATGTAAATGTGGATTGCGGAGAAAAGAAGGGAACTCCCACACAGACATTCTGAGAGTCCATCCACCACTCCAGAGAGGACAAAATTAACTCTGGAATGCAAATTACTCTGCCTAGACAATACAACAGGGGACATAGATAGACATTAGCCATCCCTGAAGCCTTCTGAGACGTAGTCTGGCATTCTGTGCTACGTAGGTACATGCTGCCATGTGCCCAGGAGTCTGAGGGAAAGTGTGCACTATGGTAATGGAATATGCTTTTAGTTTCAGTACCACACCTCAACTTGCAACCTTGACTGAGGCAGAAACACTTTGGCTTTAATGGCTTCCATTAGTTCTCCAGTAAACTCTGTTCTTTGCATAGTTTTTAGAAATGATTTGTTGAGATTGAGTAACAGCTCCAGTGACTTGAGACTTGGACTGGCCTTTTACCAGCCAGTCATCCAGGTAGGGGAACACATGGATTCCCAGTCTCCTCATATACACAGCTACCACTGCTATGTATGTTGTGAAAATGCAACGGGCTGTGGATAGACCTAATTGAGGTACTGTGAGTTGGCAGTGGATTCCATTCACTACAAACCTGAGAAACATGCAGATCTCTGTACGGAAGTAAATGTCCTGTACGCCGAGGGCAGCACACCAATCCCCCTCTTCCAGGAATGGAATAATGGAAGCTAAGGGAACCATGCAGAACTTTATTTTCTTCAGGCACTTGTTTAACTCTCTTAGATCTAAACTAGGTCTAAGACCATCATTTGTTTTGGGAATAAGGAAATAGTGGGAATAAAAGCCCTTCCCCCGAAAAACAGAGAAATACCCTCTATGGCCTCTGCTAGGAGAGACTGGACCTCCTGCTGAAGAAGGGTCTTGTCAGAAGGGTCCCTGAAGAGGGACAGGGAAAGGGACTCGACATGGGGTATAGAAAAAAAATGAAGGGAACATCCTAGACCCACTGTGCTTAGGATCCACTGATGCAATGTGATGTGACTCGAAGCATGAAGGAAGTGGGATAGATGATTGGCAAAGGTACAGAGAGGAACAGATGGGTTTGTAGGTACTGGTATGTTGCCCTTGAGAAACCTGCCAAAATTAGTTAGACCAGACCACTGGTTGAGGGGAACCTGCTGCCGCACAGGAGGAGAGAAATCACCTCTTGTAATTCCTGCCCCTTTTTCTCAGCAGGTCTTGGGGCCCAGGTATAAAGTGCTGATATCTGGGACTGGAACTGTTTCCTATTTGTCTCCTGTGTGTAGATTCCAAGTAAGGTTACCATAGTTCAGGATCTCAAAAAGAGGACACTGGACGGGGGAAGCTGAAAGATGGTTTAGTTGGGGTGCTGGAGGGGATGCCCTGGGAGGTACAAGAGGAGGGAGGGAGTGGAAGGAGGTACAGTTGAGGAAGCAGACTGGAAGCCTGCAGCCATGAACATCTCCTCATACATATGGCAGATGCCATGGATTGAGCTTCTGAGCCTAATACAAACACATTATTTTAATTCAAGTATCTGCCGTTTTATACTCTCAAAGGGCATCCTCAATCACTGTAACTTCAGAACCTAAGTCTGTCATAGCTTTTTTGTATTTTGAAAGTACCTGGCTTGCCCTTTGAGGACATTTAAAATGTGCTTTCATGTCAGATAGTCAAGTGCTATGCTTTACTAGACAGACAAGGTGGGTGAGGTACTATCTTTTATTGGACCAGCTTCTGTTGGTGAGAGAGACAAGCTTTCGAGCCACATGCACCTCTTCTTCTTCAGGTCTCAGAAAGGCACTCATGTGTCACAGCTAAGTACAAGATATAAAGACAGCTTATTTACAGGGATGACCAAACTCACTGGCCCTCCTACCTGCATACAACAATCTTCAAAAGTTCGAGAGCCGGGGCACACTTGCTGGGAGTCGGGGCTTGGGGTTTCAGCCTGACTCCTGCTGGCAGGTGCGCGCCACAGAGCTGAAGCCCTGAGACCCTCCCTCCCTGCTGTACAGAAGCCCTTACCTCATCACCCCATTGCAAGGCAGAGGTCCTGAACTCACCTGCTGCCATTCTGTAGGTGGAGAATCTGAGGGGCAATTCTGAGCCGCTCTTTAATAATAAAAGAGACGCATGTGGCTTGTGAGCCAATGTTTGGCCAGCCCTGGCTTATTACAACAGTTTCTACCATACTAACTCCCCTTTTTGTTCTATGACTGCAAAGGTGTTAATGGGCCACTCTGCCTAGAATTGTCCCTTAGAATATGTGCTAACTACTTATGTAAACAATCTGCTTCATCATGCATTTAACTTTGTGTGCATGTGCATGTCTGTGTGTTTGGCAGATATTTGGACCCCAGGAGACTGGAAACGTCACAAAAGAACAAAAAGAGACTACTATTATTCCCCACCCAGGAAAAGAGGAGTGAAGGTGGTGTGACTGTTGCAGTCACAGAGATCCCTTGGGACTGTCACCTGACATGATGAAATTATTTCTGAGCCTGTTTTCCCTGCCAGCATCAGACTCCAGAACCCTGCCTTTTGAGCCAGACACGCTAGCCTGCTGCAACACAAACCCAGGGTACAGTTCATGATCCCAAAGCTGCAGACTTAACTGAAAACAGCTCAACAGATTACCTGCCTCCAGCACCCAGACACCCAGTTCCCAATGGGATCCAAACCCCAAATAAATCTGTATAAAGCTTATACAGGGTAAATTCACAAATTGTCCACACTCTATAACACTGATAGAGAGATAGGCACAGCTGTTTACTCCCCCAGATATTAATCACTTACTCTGGGTTTATTAATAAACAAAGGTGAGTTTATTAAGTATAAAAAGTAGAATTTAAGTACTTTCAAGTAATAACAGGCAGAACGAAGTAAGTCACCAAGCAAAATAAAGCAAAGAACTTGCAAGTCTAAGCCTAATACATTAAGAAACTGATTACAGGTAATATTTCACCCTCCGAGACGTTGCAATAAGCTTCTCTCACAGACTAGACTCCTTCCTTTTCCCTGGTACAGTCCTTGTTAGTACCAGTAGATATCTCAAGTGGTAAGCAGGGGTTTTCTCATGACTGGCAGCCCACTTTGTCCTGCTCCACCCCGTTTTATAGCTTTGGCACAAGGTGGGAATCTTCTTCCCACCCCTGCCTCATCAATGGGAAAGTACAAGGATTAATATGGATTCCAGTATCAGGTGACATGGTCACATGTTCTATGAGACCCAGCCTCCATTCTTCCTGGGCTGGCCCACACATACACAGGAATGTTTGCAAGTAAACAGAGCCATTTACGGTTCATTGATTCTGAAGCACCCTTAATAGCTTCAACTTAATATGTTTACATCAGTAATACAAGTTTATATCTTATTCTCCTAACTTCAGACGTAGAAATAATACATGCAAACAAATAGGATGAACACACTCAGTAGATTATAAGCTTTGTAATGATACCTTACAAGACCTTTTGCATAAAGCATATTCCAGTTTCATCATATTCACATTCATAAACCTATTGTCATAAAGCATATGGTGTGCAACATCACAGGTGTGTGCACCAGGCCTGCTAGAGAGGTCTCATAGAAGCAGCCAATCACAGCCTAGCAGGCTCAGCTGAGAGGAGCTGCAGGGTGATGACCATAGAAGCTCCATCCATGGGTGGGACCAGAAAGACAAGGAAGTATGTAGGGCTGTCCCATGGCATATGCAGCATACACGGCTGGGTAGGACACCCAAAAATTTGCGGCACCATTCCCCTTGTTGGCCACAGCTGGAATCCTCTCGTCTCTGGCCCCTCCCCTGCGCTGGGCTAACAGGCTTCTGCCCAGTCCCAACTCCACCCCTTTCCTTCCCTCACTCCTCAGCCGGTCAACTGAGTTCTCCATCTTCCGGCTCTGCAACCCCAGCCCTGGGAAGCCCAGAGAGGTGCAGCCAGGGCCAGCTTCACGCACCAGCCTAGGAAGCATGTGCTTGGGGCAGCACATTTTAAGGGGCGGCATTCCAGCCAATCTTGGGGCGGTGGCGCTTTAGCTGCTTTTTCTTTTCTTTTCTTTTTTTTTCTGCTTGGGGCGGCAAAAAAGTTAGAGCCGGCCCTGGGCACAGCCCCGGCCGACCGCCTCCCAGAGTGGAGTCTCTCCCTGGACCCTGCACGCCTGAGCCGCTCGGTCTCCAGCAGGGGTCAGTTTGGGGCCAGGACAGGAGGAGTGAAACTTCCACGTGAGTCAGTGGGGGGCAGAGAGGAAGGGGGTGTGTGACAGTGACAGTGCGCTCACTGTCTCACACTTCCCTAACACACACACAGTCTCTCTCACACAGAGACTTACTCTCACACCCACATACACTCTGCCTCTCATGAGTCACAGTCCCCCAATACATATTGTGTCACACACACACACGCGCACACACACACACACACACACACACACACACTTGTATTATTGTTGTTATTACTGCTTGATACTTCCTGTCAAAATGCTCATAGTGAGCCAGGAGTGGCGAGGGGCTGCAGGAGGGCCGTGGGCTCTGGCAAGATGCAGCGTCCTTGTGACAGCGCAAACCCTGTCTTGAGTCACTGCCATAGCATCTGCTGTATACAAAAATCAGTTGTGTCAGCAGCTGGGGGAGGGTCTGGGAGTTCGCAGGCGGAGATGACACACTGGAGTCAGCTGTGCCAGCTGGGGACTGCCTTCAGTGAAGTATAGGGGCACCAGTTTAATAATACTATGTAAGACCTCATAATTCGTATGATGGCCCTGGAAGCATGCTGCATTCTGGCCAAAGGCATAAGCAGAGTTTGTTTCTGGCTACATTTGCTTAAGTTGGGGTTGGGGACAGTAAGGTAATAAGAATCTGAGGTAAAGGTGAAGCTGAAAGGGGCTACGTAGGAAAAAGCCAAGGAAGAAACAGTAATGAACTGAAATTGAGCAGTGAATAGCTGCTGTTTGTAGTGTCCTTGGGTTGGAGCCTACTGCAGCAGGTGGGCCTGGGTTCTCTTACCAGACACAGTGGCATAAACCCCAAGAAAGGGACAGGGTTTAGTTGAGACCCAGAACAAAGAACTGAATTAAAGGGCCCAGAGCTGGGGCTGAAGACCCTAGCGAGGGCAATGGGGCTGTTTGTTTATTGGGCTCTTTAATACCCCAGAAGGGGGTCATTTGGACTTTGTGCCTCAGCTCAGGGGGCAAAGCCACTGAAGACCCTCAAAGATTAGCTGGCAGCCTGGAAGGGGCACCAAGGAGGAGAAAAGCAGTGCTCATGAGGTGAGCGGCCACATTACAAAAGGAAACTGACTTTTTTGCCTAAAGAGGTGATTAAATAACATTATAATAAACCGCTTAGGTATTAGAATGGGCTGGTGCAATGCAAAAAATTGCCAAGCTAAGACCAGAATGGGGTGGAAGAGGAAAAAGAGCTCTCACAAGACCCTGAGTGAAAGGTGGCATGTGTAATAAGTACTGGGTACCTTCTTTCCTGGGTACACATCTCTTTTCTCGGAGACTTGCCTGGAGTGGGTGGACAGGAATTTTTTTTTTCATTGAGGATATTGTTCTTTTTGCTTTGTTTTTGTCTTTGATACAAAGTACAGTTAGCTGTGTTATTAGGTGGTATACCCACACCTGAGCCAAGTAAAGGAGAGTCCCTTTTACAAATGCAAAAATTATATTTTTAAAAACACTTTTTCGTACCATCACAGATGGTAAATATCTTTACAAAAAACAGCATTATCTTTCCATCCAGCCTTAGAATGTATTCTGATCAGAAGTCAAAATTATGGATGTATTTTATGCTGACATGCAGTTATCGGCCTTTATATGCTGCTCCTTACACTGGTATTTATATTAAAATATAATGGTAAGTACTGTGGGCTGGAGCTGGAAAGTCACCACCTGAGATTTTGGAACGTCCTGCAACTGACATTCTGTCTCAAATACCATTGTATTTTAACACAGAGGAAGTTATGGTACAACCAGCCATTCACCCCCAATTGCTGTATCTGATCCTCATGTCCTCTGCTGTTTTTGTCTGCCCAATACCACAGGGGATGAAGAACCCAAACTCTAAGAGCATTTTTGTTTTCCTTTTTTAAAGAAAAAATATTCACTGATGGCTTTGTGGCTTATCTCCTCTGCTGGTGTGAACAAGTGAAACTCCATTAATGACAACAGAGCTGTGCTCTTTTGTACCAGCAGAAGTTTTAGCGAGCTCTGTCAAAGAGCATGTTTAGCCATGCTTTGATATGCATTCTTAGCACATATACCATCACTGCTCCAAGTTAGAATGTGTATTAACAATAATATGGATTTTGTTTTATGGATCAATCATTGTTAGAAATTATTACTGTGCATTAAAACAGAAGCCACTTTCAACAATGTCATTATCACAACGGTTGGATCCATCTAAAGATAAATACCAACGTGGGCCATTTACATTATGGGCTGCAAAGTTTCATTTTGAAAATCAATATTTTTAGATAGAGAAGCACCAAAAATATATTAAACCAGTAGTGTCTCTCGAAACAATTTCAGCAGGATTAGAGGACACATCATTAAATCACCAGTGGTCAAAGGATCCTTGTCTACAGTACGCTCTCACTATCACTGCCAAGAGGGAGCTACAACTGTGTTAGTAACAGGGGGAAACTTCTCCCAAAAATCCTAGTATAAATACAGATAGACTAAGGCCTTGTCTACACTTCGAACTTTGACAGCTATAGCTCTGTCAATTAGGGATTTTTTTTTACTGGTATAGTTACACTGGTAATTGCCATAATGTGGATGCAATTATGCCAGTATAAAGGTAATTTACATCAGCATCATTTTTTCCATTCTTATGTTTATCCCTATATAACTGTGTCCACACTTTGGAGTGGGTGGAGGAACTGCTATATAAGGTTAGTTCTCTTGTTTGCATAAAAAAATAAGATAGGTAAATAGTGGCAGGGATTACTTCAATGCAGAAATCTAAGTGCTGTCTAGTTTGATATACAGAATGAAGGCCATACAAAGTATACAATCTATGAGCACAATGCCTGTTCACGAGTTATGTTTCAGTCCTCTTACATCGACCACTAGACTTAGGCCATGTCAACAGTACCAATTATGTCTGCAAAATTGTGTCACTTGATTAATGAAGTCGATGGGAGAGCTCTCTCCCATCAGCTTAAAGCGGCTTCACTAGATCAGTGGTTCTCAACCAGAGGAACATGTACCGTTGGGGTACTCAGAAGTTTTCCAGGGGGTACATCAACTCATCTAGATATTTGCCTAATCTTACAATAGGATACATAAAAAGCACTAGCGAAGTCAATACAAACTAAAATTTCATATAGAGAATTACTTGATTATACTGCTCTTTATACTGTACACTGAAATGTAAGTACAATATTTATATTTCAATTTTTTTATTTTATAATTATATGGTCAAAATAAGAAAACAACTATTTTCCAGTAATAGTGTGGCTGGGACACTTTTGTATTTTTGTGTCTGATTTTGTAAGCAAGTAGTTTTTCCATGAGGTGAAACTTGCTGGGTGGTACTCAAGATAAATCAAACTCCTGAAAGGGGCACAGTAGTCAGGAAAGGTTGAGAGACACTGTGCTAGAGAGCTTACAGCAGAGCAGCTACACAGAAGAGTCCGTTAGTCATAAGAAATAAACAGAAATAACCCTAATCATGTCTTTCTAAACATTTCTGATCTACTTACACATTTGGAGTTTCAGATAAGTAGGGATGAGGTATGATTTAATTTTTCATACCTGGTTTTAAAGCTGCTTACAGCATTGGTGCTCTGTAAGGGGAGTTTTTTCCCCATTTTAAAAAGTTCAAACACTCCCACTGGCTCTTTTGATCAGGTGCCCACTCCTCTGCCTTTAACCTTTTACAGGTAAACCTTAACCTTAACCTTGCCCACTCCCCTTCCTTGTTAACCTTTTACAGGTAAAGCAAACAGAGAACAGCCACCAAGAGAGACTTTATAGCTAACTGGCTGCCTGGGTGTCCATAAAAGGGAGCTATTCCCTGCACACCCTTTCATTTATTACAGCTACCATGGATTAATAAAAATTCACACCCTCCAGAAATTTACACATCCTTTAACAAAGGCTACTCTGCATTCGGGATAGAACTAAAGATAAAATTAGTTCTTTTCCTTCACCAATGACACCCATTACATATAAGCCACATCTTAATCCAAATCACGAGTCAGAGAGCTTCAAAGATTGGGAGAGCCGTGGAATACACACGGTTGGCCTCCTAGTCAGTAAAGAAACCTATTCAGAGATCAAAACTTACTTTAACTGGCCCATTCTCCCCTGGTACCAATGCTTTCACATCAGGCATTGTTTCTCAACTTTCTAGACAACCTGTTCTATTAAAGTTAGCTTTCTGTATAAGGCAGTGGCATCTGGTCAATTAGGAAATGAAAATTATAGTTAATTTATATCAATCTTTGTAGACGGCTTTCCTAACAAAATGTCCGTATATGATACACTGGGAAAAAGATATGAATAGACAGATTATTCAGGAGGAATGGAGTTTGATTTGGAAAAGAGGACCAGCAAACTCAGGCTGTAGCACAATAAAAGACAATTCATTTAAGATGTTGTGTCAATGGTACCCAACAAGAGTCAAGTTAAAAAATATACAGAAGAATGGCAATAAATGTTGGAGAAATTGTGGAGAAAGAAGAGAATTTATGCGTTTATGACGGACATGTCCAGTCAGAATACTGGGATACAATCCATGGTCAAATATCACAAATTGTTGGACATTTATTACCAACTGATCCTTTGATAATCCTTCTGGGGCTTCCTCGAGGAGATGGTCACACAAAAGAAAATGAAGAATTAATCTCTCATGTGATAGTAGCTGCTCAGCTACTGATAACCTGTCACTGGAAAAGGAAAAATAGCCCAGCCGTTGAGAAATGGTTCAAAGAAAATGAGAGTCTGAGGTTATGGAAAAATTAATACACCAATTACATACCCAACAAAAGAGACAGAGGACTGATAGGTACTTAGATTTTGGTTACCTTTTATTCTGTATTCAAAGTATATTCACCTGTCAAAAGGAAAACTCATCATACATGTCAATTTTTTTAAATATTAGCATTTGATAGATCTACCTGGTCTGTTAAATATGTGTCTATAGAGATTTCACTTAATTTATTAAAATCACTAGAAATCATAGGCATGCACAGCACATTTCATTAGGGTGTGCACCCACGGAATTTTTTTTAATTTTTTTTTTAAAGGCTCCGCACTCTGTATTGAAAGCCACTTTTTTTTGAGACATTAGGGTGTGCCTGGGCACACCCTGGGGGCACGCCTATGCTAGAAATTACAGTGTTGTAATGATGCTTATTCTCCAATATGGTAACATCCTGTCCAGTAGAAATATCTGATTACTGTCCTGTATAGTGTCTCTTTAAACAAAAGCTAACTATTGTAATGATTGTTTTGGTTCTGATATTTACAGTCAAGTATTTGTAAACTTGTTAATTTCCCAACTAGATATAAAAAAATTAAATTAGAATGTTATTTACAAGATGAAAGAGAGAGATGATGCAGATACAGTACAAGTTACTTGAGTTTTACTCTAACTTGATACTTTAAGAAGGAGCATCAAGTATTAAATATACCCCTGGGGGGAGAGAGAAAATATAGAGACCTAGAATTTTTCAAACAGGCCACAAGATGTCCTCACTACTCCAACACAAATCCAACTAACAGTATTCTGATATGCCAGTGTCACCAGGTGACTGACCTCTTTAAGAGGGAGCAGTAGTCTGAATACCTGGACTGATTACCTGCTGCCCAGTGGCGAGGTTAAGAGCAGACACCTTTGCCAGACACTGGGAACAGTTCCTGCAGGTTGCAGAGATCTTTTACTTGTGGACCTCTCTCCCCCAAGGAACTGCTGAAAGGGGCTTGAGGGAAGCCGCTGGGGAAATTACTGGAGGAACTGGTATGAACAGAAGTTACACAGGTCTCCTGGAAGACCCTGGACTTAGGGGACAGGGTTTGGGTCTGAGAGCCAGAATGGAGGGACAGTGAACGCAGATGGGACAGGGAGAGCAGATTCTAATGGAGCAGAAATTACTCCAGCCAGGAAGGTTGAGAACGATCTGCCAAGGCTGGGAGAAGACCAGACTTGGGGGTGGACAGGTAGGGGAGAAGAGAAGCCCCAGGACCCCTGATTAGATGATTACAATGTTTCAGACCAGAAAATGGCTATATAACAAATAATGTACTTCTGCTTCAAATTTTCAGGCAAACAATGAATTGTGTTGTTCATGAAACTTTGGGGGGATTAACGAAAACTTTCAGGAAGATCCAGCAATTGTCCAAATATTTATGGTTAAAAAATAAAATCAACCCATGAATAATAGCAAACAAGAGTTGGTGCTCTTATGATTTGTGCATATTTTTATGAATGAGGGGAAGTTGTGTGTGGGGGGGTATTTTCTAGTCAGCTTTAGTTGCAGAAATGAAGAGCTGGGGGGCAGGATGAAAACATGAGAAAGGGGCTGGAGGAACTAGAGAGCATGGAGAAGTAGAGCTGGGGCAACAATAGGTGGAAAGAAGGGAGAAGTAGTGGGAGACAGGAACCTCTGCAGGAACAGCAGAATGAGATGAGAATTGGATAGGTACAGTGAAGGAAGGAGGTTGGATCTGGAGGGTGGGTATATCAGTGTGGCTGGTAGGAAATAGTAGTGTGAGAGGGTATCAGGAGCCATGGGAGTGCACGGAGGATAGCTGCAGGGGGCATAAGGAAGGATCAGATGGGAAAGGCAACAAGAGAGAAAGTGTAATTAAAGACTATTGTAATCCATAGGCACAAAGGGGCTGAATTAGGGTGAAACAGGCAACCTTCATTCTGGCATTTCCTAACTTAAGTACCTAACTTAGTTTTTGTGGGTATTGCTGAACAATACTGAAAAATTACTATATGCATTATTTCAGTTGGCTAATTCCTCACTTGCAGTAGTAAGAGCAATCTGTAGATGATCTAAATTATTGTAGCTCCATAATGGTATAGAATAGTTTTGACTGCTTGCTGAAGACATGTTTTAAAGTAAGTATTAAAACACTATATCCCATTTTATTTACAAAATGTTTCTTGTGATGTATAGTCTATAGAACTTTAGATAAAATAGACTAGTCCTGGATCAACAGGTAGATGCTTACATCTAGCTGACCTGAGAGGTACTACCCGTTCCTAAGAGTCCATCTCAGTTTCAGATCCAGTAGGTATCAGATCTGGTAGGAAGCACTTTCCAAATAAAAAGGTGAATCTAGGAAGGAAACTAAATGAAAATAATTTTCACCTTTTTCTGGCCCCCTCAATGTTTTTACCCATTGACAAAATAACCCATGGAACCCATTGCCACGATATATCAGAAACCAGGAGTTTAGCAGAGATCAAAAAAGGATTAGACATTTTTCAGGTTTCTTGCACCATACTGTAAAGCAGCTGGCATTGGACACTGTCAGACACAACACTAGATGGGACTAGACAGGCCACTGATTTCCAGTATGGGAATCCCTATGTTTCCACATAAAATATTACCAACTTGGATTCCCTTAGTTTAAACTGTCCGAGAGTTATTTACTTAATTATAATCCTTCCCCCTTAGTTCTGAATTTGACCCACTGAGCCTAAGTGACTGTACAGGAGTCTACACTAGTGTAACTTACAGGCTACGAAGCCAGAAAGAAAGGACTGTAGCAAGAAATGTCACAAGAGAGGGTAAGGAGATGTAGGTTTAAAGGAGGCCATCCTGTTTTAATTGACACTTAAAATCTCCTTTTGGGTCCTTGGCATGTTACTTAAAACAACTTGCCTAGTATTTTCACTTATATATTGGAGAGTGCCAGTAAGGAGTCTAATTTATATCACCTCAGGGTAAGACTAAATCTGCCAGATCCAGAAGCGAAGGTGCTGTCAAGTATTCTGGGTTAGTAGACACCCACCTCAGCTGAGAGAGACAAAATTGTTTTAAAGAATCCTGGGAGCATTGTTTTAATCAAAGAAACCAAATCCAGACCACAAAACTAAAGCAACCCACAGCAACCAAGAGGCCAGAGCCTTACCTAGTGTAAAGCAGAGTAGCTCTACTGACGTCACTAAAGCTACAACAATTTATAGCAACTGAGGTTCTGCCCCAAGGAATTTGAAACCTGAGCTTCCATTGACAAACAGTTTAACTGGCAAACCCAGATGCCGTATTCCAAATGGTTCCCACAGTTTGAAAAAGGATGCCAATTTCTCCACATCCTCTTTCCACCAGTCAGTCTTTAGTTTATCCAGGTCATGTATATTCTTATTCTGTTCTTACTATGGCAAGTCTGTAACAAATATTGGTCTGCAGAATATGTACAAAATACATGTCTTGTAAAGATGCTCTTGAATTTCACCAGAATCAGCAAAAAAATAATCACTAAGTTTCTAAAAAATTCATCCATTTTGTACGCAAACTTGGCTGAGGGCCTGTCCCAGAGATCACTAGACTTTGGAGTTTTCTATTTTGTGACTTTTCTGTTGACCCTAGCAAGGAACCTGACTGAGAGGTAGGCCATGGAAGCGGCAGACAATTGCAGAACCAAGCAGGGATAACATGGAAGAACCCCTGAAACACTGCTTCCTGGCATGAAGGTGTGGTCTGGTGATGAGTGCACACCAGAACAAAGACTGACTAATGAATTCAAGTGTTGTTGATGAAAGTCACTTGAAAAGGACCTGTAAGCTGAGTTCCTGAAGTGGTCACTATGAGGCTGAAGGAGTAGTCCAGGATGATCAATTAAACCTCAGCAACTGAAATAGGCTTGTTAATGTAGGAACATGAACAAGATCTGTGCTGGAAAACTTCTATTAATTTCTTGAGACAAAATAATGAGTAATATGGGCTCATAGGACTTCAGAATCATAGAAATATAAATGGACTTGAAGGGCTATCTAGTCTAGCTCTCTCCAATGAGGCAGGACCAAGTAAACGTAGATCATCCCTGACATGTGTGTCCAACCTGGTCTTAAAAACCTCTAATGATGAGGCTTCTACAACTACATGCTGATCATTAATTTGCATTCAGATAAACCTAAGGATTATTGGGTCAACTGAGGAGTTGTCATCTAGATTAGTGACTTTATATCACAGTTGTTGAACCTTGACTTTGTGATGCTCTTCCCAAAAACATAGAAAAAGATGGTTGTTTCAGAATGAAATCTCAGTCCTTGACATCTTGAAATAAAACTGAATTCACTGCAGTTGACTTATGGAGGTTTATGACACTCAGCCAATTATAGTTAGTGATGAGAATTAAGGGACTGCTCCTGCAACACTTACTCACCTCACTGAAATCAATGATTCCCTTACTGAAATCAAAGATTATTTATATCAGGACTACTTGTGCGCACAAAGACTGAAGGAATGGTCTTTAATCAACTGTTTTGAAAGCACTTTTACGCCCTATGAGAGCAAATTTTTACAGTACACATTGCCATCTTTCAAAGGGCAAAAGCATAAAGGTTACCTATGCTAAAAATGTATTGAGCAGTGCCTGATTAGAGTACAAGTATATAAAGGCATTAGGTATTTACTGATACAACACCTGAGAAGGAGAAAGTGTTGGATTCTGAGGATGCCCAGACAAACCCATAATCATATTCAACCAAAAATAGCAACTGTAAGGATCTGTGAATACTAGAGTTACAACAATGTATTTAACACTTTCATCTGACCCATTTACATTAGTCTGTTGTCCACACAGCAACTTTTACACAACACAATAAATTGATTCAATTTCCACCCTAAAGAGCAAGATTCAACAATTATGATGTGAAGTCAATAATCTGACATGCTTCCTTGATCGACCCAATGATTCTTGGGTTTATCTCAGTGCAAATTAATGATAAGCATGTAGTTTGTGTCCTGTGGTGGAAGTTTTGTCTTTCAGTTTACAAAGTGAAAGCGTGAAGACAAGAATTATTTAGGATTAAATTGTTAGTCTTTTTAAAATGACATGAAATACACACACAAAGAGCCAAATTTTGCTTGAATATTTCAAAATCTGGAGAATTTAATTCCTGTTATATTCCAGTGGAGAGAGCACAGCCTTTTAACTCATTTGTGGCTGGTAGACTTAGGGTGATCAGACAGGAAGTGTGAAAAATCGGGACAGGAGGTAAAGGGTAATAGGTGCCTGTATAAAGCCCCAACTATCAGGACTGTCCCTATAAATTCTGGACATCTGGGCACCCTAGGTAGACTCAGTTTATGTTTTAAGAATTTCAATTATTCTCCTCATCTAGCTGAGCTATCTCAGCTCTGTTGGCCAATTTAAGATGGTCTAGGATTATCCTTCTGCTCTATCCTCACTCTATTTTGGGTGTCTAGAGTCATGGGTGATGTTCAGATTCTTTCGATCCTTGTGCTCAGAGGGCATAAAGACTCTGATCATGGCCTTCCCCACTACAAGACTATGGGGAAGGGAGGCAGAAATCTTCTTGTGCCCTCTTACTCCATTACTCACATGCACAGGGCAGGTGTGATGTGTGTAAGACACTGATATCAGATGACAAATACTGACTGCCAGTCCCTGATGTTTAGGGGAAGTTATATGAATGGGTGAGCTGGGATAGTGATTTGTTCTAAACTTGGTATTTTTATGTAGAAATTACTGAACTAAAACTTCCATGTGTGTGCACATTGGCACATTTATGAATGAAGTTAAAACAAACATTCTATTTTGTGTCAGAAAAAGTGACACAAGATAGAAAAGGAGCAAAAGCAGCAGGATAAATATAATCTGGAGACACAAAGAAATTGTTAATTAATGAAGTTAATGGCAATAAGGCTTTAGATATAAATCCAGGTGGAACAGGGGAGAAGAAAAAAGGGTGAAAAATAAGAATAATTTTCAGTTGTTTTAATATAATTAGAGCATGAAAGCGTGAAAATGTTAAGGAGCTAATTAAGCATGGACATAGTTATTGGCAGAGCCAAAGAATATGAAAGCAAGATTTCTTAAAGAATTAGCATATAAAATTGTTTAAATGACTTGCCAGCTCTCTGTTGGTTTGTTTTAATATAGCTTTTTTTTTTAACAGTTCTCAAAGGAGGATTACAAAGCATGACACTGAAACTGCACTGGTTCAAAACTAGATTTTCCCTCATTAATTGGAACTCGCAAGGTTTAATATCGTCATAAATATCGCAGAGGGATAATTAAATTGTTTGAATATGCAAGTTAGGAAGAATTTGCAAACATGCTAGAGGAGAAAGAGAAACACGCTGGAAGAGAAAAGTTCTGGAGAGAAATGAAAGAAAGTGAAAAGAAAAACATTCAGCTCATTCTACCAATATCTGCTGGTGGGCAAATTCTGCTCCTCACCCTCACCTCTCCAGCTGCATAAGCTTCTTTGATGGAGGAATTGGTTGGCCCCCTGCAGAATAAAACACATGGGACAGGAGAGGATGGGTCATTGATGGACTGGAGAATGTAGGGTTTGGGGGGGAGCACTTAGTACTTAGACGATCCTCCAGCCCTCGCGCCTGCAGGGTGGCCAGCCATTAGGTTGCCATAGCTTCCATGGATAAGCTGCAGAAAGGGGGTTCCAATTTCTGGCTAGCTCTTCTCAGAACTAGTGTGTCAGGCTGGCTGCCGAGAGAGGCACATATCACATCTCTTGGTTTGCATTTTGAATTTTATCTTCACAACCATCAAGGATGGAGACTTATGTGCTTTAAACAGGAAAAAATGGATTCTGTACTGTACGGCAGCAGCCATCAGGGGAAAGAATTGAATCACTGGTGTGAACAGCCCACTGCTGCTCTTGAATTGCAGAGAGTGTCATAAACTGTCTTCTGTTTCAAGCTCTGGGCAATTAATAGAAGTTGAACCCATCATCATGGATCACAGGCTATCTGCAGGCAGGACAATGCAATCCTCCCAGCTTGCTCCTTCAAGATCTGACTACAATATAGTGCTGAATCATTCAGGCCTCGTATCAAGCATATACAGGACAGCCAGCTTGATTCTCTGCATTGCCATTGTAGAAGAAGAAACACACACTTCAGCATGCAAGAACGAGGCCAAGGTAGAATTTGGAAGAATTAGAGTCTTCTGAAAAATTATTTCGAACAATATCCAAAATTTGGCCTCTAAACCTACCTTAGACTATATAGAGCATCTGCAATGTTTTTAGCACTAAAAATTCTTAGCGATGGGGCAACTCTGTTCCCACCATGTGAGGGAGTTAAAAGACAACCCCTTGTGCAGAGTTTAAGGCCTTTTGTTTTAAATCTTTATGACAGGGAAATCAATGACCCAAATAATGGAACTTTATTCGTAAATAAGTGAAAGCCATGATTTGTTCTACAAAGTGGCCTTCTAACTTTCAGAGGGCTCTTCCCAAAAATCTTGATCTTGGTCTTGCTCTAATTAAGACCAGGTCTTGAAAGTTACAATATGAGGAAAAATGGGATAATAACACTGGTCTACAATTTTCTAGAAGTCGTCTGCTTCAGAAATAAAATGTGATATTTATTATGTATTTTGATGTACTGAATTCAAATATGACAATTAAAACAACTGATTGGCTACTGTTTCTAAGATATTTAAGTTTTTACATTTTATGTCTATGTATATTGTGTAGATAGTAGAGTTTTAATCATAAATTGTAAACCTAGGTCTTTTCATCTGTTTATGGTTGCTTTACATGATAATATTTCACCTGCCCTGTTTATGTAACACTTTAAAAATCAGCAAAAGGGTTATATAAATAAAATGTACTATGAAACAAAAGGCAAAAAACTATTCTGTACATAGTTTAGTCCTATTCGGTGTCTACTCGGTGCTTCTTGGCTTGTCTTTTGTATTCATTAAATGGAGCATCTCTTGTCACTGTCCAGCAATAGTCTGCAAGCATTGATGGGCTCCATTTGCCCTAATAGCGTTTCTCCATTGTTGCAATGTCCTGGTGAAATCGCTCGCTGTGCTCGTCGCTCACTGCTCCGCAGTTTGGTGGAAAAAAATCTAGATGAGAGTGCAAAAAATGTATCTTTAGTGACATGTTGCAATCAAGGCTTTTATATGCCTTGAGGAGGTTTTCCACCAACTACCTGTAGTTGTCTGCCTTGATGTTTCCGAGACAATGTATTGCCACTAACTGGAAGGCTTTCCATGCCATCTTTTCCTTGCCACGCAGCGCATGGTCAAATGCATCATCTCAAAGAAGTTCACGAATCTGAGGACCAACAAAGACACCTTCCTTTATCTTAGCTTCACTTAACCTTGGACATTTTCCACGGAGGTATTTGAAAGCTGCTTGTGTTTTGTCAATGGCCTTGACAAAGTTCTTCATCAGACCCAGCTTGATGTGTAAGGGTGGTAACAAAATCTTTCTTGAGTCAACAAGCGGTGGATGCTGAACACTTTTCCTCCCAGGCTCCAATGACTGTCGGAGTGGCCAATCTTTCTTGATGTAGTGGGAATCTCTTGCACGACTATCCCATTCGCAGAGAAAACAGCAGTACTTTGTGTATCCGGTCTGCAGACCAAGCAAGAGAGCAACAACCTTCAAATCGCCACAAAGCTGCCACTGATGTTGGTCATAGTTTATGCACCTCAAAAGTTGTTTCATGTTGTCATAAGTTTCCTTCATATGGACTGCATGACCAACTGGAATTGATGGCAAAACATTGCCATTATGCAGCAAAACAGCTTTAAGATTCATCTTCGATGAATCAATGAAGAGTCTCCACTCATCTGGATCGTGAACGATGTTGAGGGCTGCCATCACACCATCGATGTTGTTGCAGGCCACAAGATCACCTTCCATGAAGAAGAATGGGACAAGATCCTTTTGATGGTCACGGAACATGGAAACCCTAACAGCACCTGCCAGGAGATTCCACTGCTGTAGTCTGGAGCCCAACAGCTCTGCCTTACTCTTGGGTAGTTCCAAATCCCTGACAAGGTCATTCAGTTCAGCTTGTGTTATGAGGTGTGGTTCAGAGGAGGAGGACGGGAGAAAATGTGGGTCCTTTGATGGTTCAGGACCAGAAGTTTCATCCTCTTCCTCTTCCTCATCTGACTCAAGTGAGAATGATTCTGGTGCATCAGGAACCGGCAGTCCTTCTCTGTGGGGTATTGGGCGTATAGCCGATGGAACGTTTGGATAATGCACAGTCCACTTTTTCTTCTTTGACACACCTTTCCCAACTGGAGGCACCATGCAGAAGTAACAATTGCTGCTATGATCTGTTGGCTCTCTCCAAATCATTGGCACTGCAAAAGGCATAGATTTCCTTTTCCTGTTCAACCACTGGCGAAGATTTGTTGCACAAGTGTTGCAGCATATGTGTGGGACCCACCTCTTGTCCTGATCTCCAATTTGGAGCCAAAATAAAGGTGATAGGCTTTCTTAACCATAGTGGTTATACTGCGCTTTTGTGATGCAAAAGTCACTTCATCACAAACATAGCAGAAGTTATCTGCACTGTTCACACAAGTACGAGGCATCTCTGCTCACTTTGGCTAAACAGAAATGTGTCCCTTTGCAAAATCAAACACTGACAAATAAGAGAGCATGACACTGTATGATTTCTAGAGCTGATATAGGGCAATTTGTTCAGCAGAGTGATGTAAGCTTCATTATGATTGCATCATCCATGACTTCTAGGAATAACATGATGCAATTCATATCATGTATGACGCAATACCAGCTTCAGATTGCATCATTCATTGTTTTGCCTAAAAAGCAAGTACTGTCCAAACCCAGTCATAGATTTATTCATAGATCCAGTCAAAGATGTTTTTCAGTCATTTCTGGTTTAAATTGAGATCCCTTCCCTTTAAAACTCACTTATCCTCCGCCATTCCCATGTCAAGGGTGGTATATACTGACCCAATTGCATATCTTGAAAACTAGAGCCAATCAACAATTTTAAGCATCATTTTCTTTCTCAGTGACCCAGAATTAGTAATGTTTGACTACATTTATTTCAGAAGCATTTTGGCTGTAGAGCAGTGTAACCAGTGAAGGACTCTTGGAGCTTGTGATAAAAACAACCATGTCATCTGCATATAACACCAAGATAGTTTTCCCCTTAATTTGCAGCACAGAAAAAATATCTTCCTTTAAACCATCCACTACCTTATTAATGTATAAATTAAAAAGAGGCGGCCCTAGAAGGCATCCCTTATGGACTCCTCTAGAGGTAAGGAGAATAGACTCAGTACATTCTTCATTGACTTTGATTTGGATGCTAGCTGTATTGCCCTTGTGTAAAGCCTCCAAAATATGCAAAAGTCTTATATCAATACCCATCCTTCTTAATTTTGCCCATAGTTTATCTCTATTAATAGACTTAAATACCATCTTTAGATCTATGAAAGCAGCACACAGTCTAATGCCTTAACACAACTTATCAATAACTCATAAAATAAAATAAAACAAATAGCAAATGTGACTCTGCCAGCCCTAAAACTGGACCACTCATTATGTAATATATTATCCTTTAAAGCCCATGTTTCAAGTTTAGATAGTAAACATTTGGAATAAATTTTCCCTGCCACACCTAACAGATTAATATGTCTATATGAAGCAGGATTCCTTGTTTCCTTTTTAAAAAATAAAAGCTGTAATACTAAACTTCCAGCCTGACAGAATTCATCCCATGTGACTGATGACAGTAAATAACTTAGACAAAACTGGGAACCACCAATTAACATTCTCCTGAAAAATTCCACAGGAAGAAAATCTCTGGAGCTTTTTTCTGTCATTGGGTTAAAATAAATAACTAAACTTCTCTGCCTGCTACTAGAGGTCAGAATGGTAAGTCCAAAATGGGATTCCGCATTACATCAGCTGTGCTAGAATTAGGTAGAAAAAGAAGGTGGTTTGGAGGAATCATTATACCAAAAAAAACGCCCAAGAGTATCCTACATTTTTGTGGGGGGATTTTGAAGCAGCCACTAAAGCTAAAAATTCTTTCACATTTTGGAAGATAATAGCCTTAGGCTCAAGTAGATATACTTTATCTGAGGAACCCCATATTAATGATAAAGCCTGGGTAGCACATTTTGGCCAGGTTTATAATGATTCCTCAATGCATCTAACTGAGATTTAATATTGAGAATCCTTGTCATAATGAAATAGGATTCCTAAAGTATCACTTACACTTATTCTTCTCAGCACCTTAGACTTTTCATTTCCTTCACAGAATTCCTGCAGTGACATAAAATGGTGAGATCCAGCTACGATGTATATCCTGAGATAGAATTATGAAATATTTCTATGTAGCTATTTTGTAAAAGTACAAGACTTTTAGAGGTGTATATATGTGACCACGAATAGATGGTGCTAAAGCAGTGCTGACAAGAAAGTAGATGTGATACTTAAATAAAAAAAAATCCCATTACTTTCTACCTACTGCCTAGCACTTCCCCGCCCCCTGCTGATTATGGACAAATGTTAGTTGTAACTGGGTTTGATATGAGAAATGTTGTACATATATTGGTATGAATTTTAGTTCTAACCATGTGCCACACTCTGTTGATTTCTCATCATTCTGTTCTCTCTTTCTGACTTCTCTACTTGAACAGTGTAAGGAAATCTAAAGACTACAAATGAGGTGGGTAATGCAGGAAATGGTTGATATGAAAGAGTTTTTTTTAAAAAAAACACCAGTGAGAACTCCTTGCAATCTATCGCTGAAATGACATTTTGGATACATGGACAGATCATGAGGGCTGAAGATATGTATTTGCAGCTAATTTATTCACTAACATTTGTATTGCAGAAGGGCAGCAATTCAATTAAAACATCAAAAATATTAACAGTCTGAATAACTCTGTAGCCTTGTGTTTCTTCTAAAGAGCTTTATAAGTAATTTCTCCCTTACTTGTCTTGTTCTCAGACATTAATTCAGCACTTAATAATAGCTGTACAGCTGCTTCCTTTGCTCTAAAAAGAAGCTGCCAGGGGTTGAACAGTAAAAACTGGAACTTGGCAGGAGTTTAATGCTGTAATTTAGCCAATTTCTAGCAAAATACTGTTCTGTTGGGTTCCTCACTTTAAAAAAATTAAGATATGTGGTCACATTCCACTTTATCTTGTTGAAGAGACACTTCCTGTAGGAGAAGCACATATGCATTCTACCCTTCTCATTTATACTGAATTTAACCCATTGTTTAAATGTGGAAAATCGATGTTCAGAGCCTCTCTCAGCAAAGGTGAATTAGGAGACATTTTCAAGAGTCAGTAATGCAACAAATGTAACAAAATGCACTTTGCTTCTTTTTGGGTCATGCATTTAACTTGATCATCACTAGAAAGGGTTTTTCTGATGAGTTAGGGTGGGTACGGGCAGGGGACTGTTTATGTTGTCACTTAAATTTAACGACATGTTAAGTGGTTTTTATTTGATCTGGTCTACAGTGCAGAGTTAGGTCAATGTAAGCTGTCTTGCATCCACCTAACTATGGAAGTGCCTACACTTAAATTTCACTTCTTTTGACTTAATTGCCCCATTATGCCAACTTAACCACCTCTATACCACCTCCATAAGGGGTGTAGAGTAAGGCTGAGGTAATTAGGTCAATGCAGTCATTGTAGACAGTGTGTTGCTTACATCAACTGTTACTGGCTTTCAGGAGCCATCCCACAATGCCCAACACTGACAGTACACACCAGATACAAGTGCACCTGGTAAGGACATGCACTGCTTGATGCAGGAAGCAAAGTGTAGACACACACAAGTGATGTAATTACTGTGGCAGCTGTATGGTAACACACTTTCAGTAAACTTAATTTTGTAATGTAGACATGGTCTATAACTTAGACCCAGATGCAGTAAGTGCATAACAAACATTAAATAATGACAACATATTTACCCCGTGCTTTACAGGCTGTATGGTTACAAAGAAAACCTTCTCCAAGTGAATCTCTGCAGTGATATTTGCCTGAAACAATAGTTCTAAGTCAGGGGAGCATAAATTACCCCATTCATCTTAATGAAATGTTAACTTTGAAAGCTAATCATGACAATTTGAAGATCAATACTGTTAATTGTTTTAGCAGAAACAAAGATCTAGGCCTCGCCTACACAGGTTTTGTAATTATAATAATTTTGGGTGAGGATTGGTCAGTGTGTGTTTTTGTCTTGACCCAAATAGTGAACTTGGTAAACTCTCTAGAGTGAATGCAGTTATACCTATCTAACTGCAGCCCCACAAGGGGTTTGTGTTGTTTTAACACCATTTTCAAAAGAATATAGCTAAAGTAGTACAAAATCTGGGTGTAGACAAGCCCTATTGTACTCACTCCACAATCCCAAACTGCCGCCCTCACCATTCTAAATGCCAAAATTGCCCTGTGTCTCTCACCAGCTGTCAAACCCTACAGTTCCACCCTTAACAATGTCTGCCATACAAAATTCTGCAGCACACTGAAAACTAAAAGTTTATGGGTAGCATAAAATTACATCTTGGTTTCAGGTAAAAAGCAGTATCTCTCCACAGTCTCATTCTGCCTGCAGTTCACTGTATGTATCAGCAACTTTATCAGTTGTTCCAGTGTTTTGGGCATTATGCCTGGCAACATTCTAACCCTCACTTCTTGCTTGTTTTTTGTTTGGTTTGGTTTTCCAATGAGATGGCATGAAAGCTTTTACCTTCATTTTCTCATCTTTATCCCCCGCTGTCAGCTCTGTCACAGACTCGGTTTTTGCTTTCATTGCTTCCATGCTTGTGCAAGTCTCTTCCCCACCCCTGGAAATCCAGCATTCTTGGTGATGAATCCCTCTGAGCTGCCTGTTTGCTTGTTTTCTAGGTACTACTTTACTTGCTCAATAATTGCACTCTCTTCCTTGCTGTGGGTTTTGCTACACTGACTGCTCCAACCTTGTTTCATGTACCATGTGCCTGGAAATAACATGAGTGGACTACAGCTTTCTAAAGCTAAGCTGGCTCTTCATTAAGAGAACTATCTGCCGGGAAGTTACACCTGCAGCTAGCATTCCAGCCATGTGCGCACAGACAACGTTTGCTAGTGCTTCCTCCAAGTTCCAGGCACCTTCCTTCACCTACAGTATGTCTACACCTCAAGGTGGGGTTGTGATTCTCAGCTCAAGGACCGACAGCCACACCAGCTCTAGTCTAAAAATAGAATGTGGCTGTGGCAACATGGGTGGTGGGATGGGCTAGCCGCCCAAGTACATACCCGTCCCATCCAAGACCCAAGGTAGGTATTCAGGGCAGTTAGCAGAGCAGAAAACCTCCTCTGTGGCCACAAAAAAAGCCTTACCACTGTTAAAGTCTAGAAAAGCAGGTGCCATATATGTAGATGGTAGAACAAAAATTTGTTTGGAATCCAAGAATTTATATTTACATGAGGGAGGTCCTTTTATACTCTTCTATATCAGTGGTTCTCAACAAGGTGTCGGGGGCGCACTGTGGGGCCGGGAGCAGGTTTCAGGGCGTCCACCAAAATAAACCAGAGAGACACACTGGGGCTTGGGGCTGAAGCTGAAGACCAAGCCCCACCACCCTGGGCTGAAGCCAAAACTCGAACACCTTAGCTTTGCGGGCCCCGTAGCGTGGGGCCCCAGGCAACTGCCCTGCTTGCTACCCCCGAATGCCGGCACTGGCTTTTAATCTACTGGCTATGCAGAAAAAGAGTTGTTGTGGAATTAGTAGGCCCTGAAGTTTTTATAGCATGTTGGGGAGTGGGCCTCAGAAAGACAAAGGTTGAGAACCCTTGTTCTATAAGATGGTGTTCTCTTTATATAAACTTCCCTTCTCCATCCCAGCTTATCTGCATTTGATGGGGAGTAATGAGTCATTATATGAAATAGTCAGCTTTCATAGTCCTGGTTACTGCTACAGTTACTGGAAAAGACTTTCCACTGCAAAAGTTTAACACAATTAGGCATTTTACAATTTCCTGCTACTACAATTTTTTTTTCTTTCCCCTGACAGTTGTGCACTTTAATGAATCCCCAAATTCTGCTATTAGACACCTGTTGTGCTGGAGAAGGTATTGATTTCAGATAACAATGAATCCAGCAAGCCCAGAGTTCATGTGTCCCTTTGACAAATAGAACCATTATTATTTTCCATTTCCAAATACTGAACCAATCTATTATTAATAATGTTCTATGTGACCTCACCACCACAATAAATTCATACAATAGTTCAGTTAGGGGAAACCAGAGACTGATCTTACCCAGACATACCCAATGGAATAATAACTGACAGGCTTTTGGCAAAAGGCTGTTGCTTCAATTATAAAAAGTTATTAAGCTAGGTTTGGACAATATTTGGACATAATATCCCAAGTCAAGACTTTCCCTTTGCCTGGGAGCTAAATTCCTTTTGGAAGCATTAAAACCTACAGTTTAATTAAAAAAAACCCTTCTTTATAAAAGATTCTTCATTCTCAAAGTAACTAGACCATATACAGTCATCTTTGTAGAAATGAAGCATTAAGAATATAAATTAAAACTTAGTCTCATCCCCTTCCATAGAAAAACTCAATAAAAGGAGTGGGAAATGAATACATCACTTCTCTGGCACTGACGCCATGGATCATTAATTTCTTGGGGTGAGGAGTTAGCCATCACAGAAGGTGGCAGGGAGCATGGCCTCCTTATCATTCTGAGCCCAAGAATCCATTCTGGCTCCAACCCTGTGGATCTTGGAGAATCTGCATGGATGCCTGCCCCTTTGTACTTCTCCAATATTTCACCTCCCCCAATCCCATGGCCAGCTTAATAGCCATGCAACTATTATGATTCAGTTTCTTACTGCTTCCTGCCTGTTCCAAAAACCTGTGTATTGGAAGTTACTACTGTCAATGGCAGTATTAGTATCCAGTATTCCATTGGCAGGAAAATCCTCTGATGTTTCTTGAGCAGAATACGTGGGCTGCACAAGACATTCCTCAAGCCCCAACACATGGAGGAAATGCAGAGGGGCTCATTAGGCACCAGTCCCCTCCTTCCAACTTTCGCATCCACTTTGCATGAGTCCTATGTGTTGTATCCATGTTTACAGTCGTATTTAGGCTTGTCAGAAGTTGATCTTTATTTTTTTAATATTTTGATGGATAATATTGATAATTTTAAGCATTTTTCTATATTTGATTTAAATTTTCACAGTTGTAGGGCATTGAGGGAGCAACCACTGGGGGAGGCAGGCAATAATTATGTGATGTCAATGGACAATGAGATTCAAAAAGTTAAATTTTTATAAATGTTAACACACATTAGAGAGACAAGGTGGGTGTGGTAATATATTTTACTTGACCAACTTCTGTTGATGAGAGAGACAAGGTTTTGAGCATACATAGGGGACCAAAGTTTATCTCCCTTGCCAACAGAAGTTTATCCAATAAAAGATATTACTTTACCCAATTTGTCTCTTTAATATCCTGGGACCTACATGGCTACAACAATGCAATATAAAACACACTGTCATGTGTCAAAATAAACAAAGTAAATATCTGAAACTGTAATAAGTTCTCAAGTAGCATTTTTCTTTCTTTGCCCTATCTGTAAATTTGAATTATCAATGGACATATTTTCTCATCAGTTTATGTGTTACAGTGAAATCGACATTTACCAACGAATATCTAATCCTTCCATGCCTCATCATATTGAACAATCCTCTACTGGGTTGATTTCCTTTTGGACACTTTTCCCATATGTCTTTGATAAGCATCTTTGCAGTCCCCCTCTGTAACAGCTGAAGGAAAGACAGGAAGCAGAGCTACTAGGCATCCAAAGGACCTTGCTAAGTAAGTACCTCAGGTGATGGGGAGGCTGACATCACATAGTAACACATGTGTTAGGGGTTCATCTCTGAAAAGGGGACTATTTAAAGGGAGGGATGAAGTTGCAAAAGACTGTGTGGACACTTATTTCATTTAAAACCAGGCTAACTTCACTTCAGCTTAAGACAATTACGAATCTAATTGATTTTTAAAAACTAATTTAAGTTAAACCTATACAACTTACTTTTCTATACAAGGTCTTATGGAAAGGTCTCATTGGACCAACTGATAACATTTACGTTCGGAAGATCCCATGAGAGCCGTAGGTTTCCAGAGTGAGGAACCCTGCTTTCCATAAGTGGGCAGTCCAAAGGAAACTCCACAAAGACAGCCTCACTTAATTTTCTATCTCCTACATAGGCTGCTCCACTGTAGGGAATGTGGGGCTGGACCACAGGACCAAGCTATTCGGAATAGCTGCTTCTTTTATATTACTAGTGTGTGATACATGACAAATAGGTTATTTCCAAAGCATCTGAGGTTCCCCGTGTTGCAAACAAATTCTGGTTTAAAAAAATTGATGGTAATTACAAGAATGGTAGCATTATTTACCAATCAGTAAGAATTAAAAAATAATAAATCCCTGAGTGTGTATTAGTTGTTTAACTCCTCCGCTCCGCTAGGAACTACTGGTACCTCTTTTTATTTTGATTTTATTGTTGGTTATGTTCTTCTAATCACCAGGGCTTAGCAAATGAATATTCTGTATTACTAAAATGCTTTGGTTCCTCTTCTCTGTTCTGTTCATTCTCTCTGGGGCACCTGGCACTGGCCACTGTTGGAAGACAGGATATTGGGCTAGATGGACCTTTGGTCTCACCCAGTATGGCCATTTTTATGTTCTCTGCTTATACGATAATGTGAATTCAGATTCTAAGCATGTTTTCATGCCTCTAAATACAATGCTCACTCTTCGTCTCTTTCAAGGCTTTGAAAAGGCCTCATTAGCATGCCCCTAATTTAGGAATAGCAAGAGTCGGGTTCTCTCATTAACACAAATGGCTTTGGGCAGTACTTAACTGCACATACACTGTCTCAGCTTCTGACAACATGATACTATAGTTATGGTTGACATAGCACTCCCATTTACAGTCATTTTTAACTTTAAAATGAAAGGAGTCATTGGGATGAAACCTCTCATGCACTCTCAGCTCAGAAGCAAATATGTCTGTAAAGTTTGTATGCAGTGTTGTTGTAGCTATATCGGTCTCAGAGTTTTAGAGAGACAAGGTGGGTGAGCTAATCTCTCTCATTGGACCAACTTCTGTTGGTGAAAGAGAGACGCTTTCAAGCTCACACGAAGCTATTCTTCAGGTCTGGGAAATGTATTCAGGGTGTCACAGCTGAATACAAGGTGGAAAAAATGTTTACGGTAAGTAGTTAATACATATTTCAGGGGACCATTCAAAGTGAATTGGAAGGGGACACCCAAATACCTTTGGGAAATCTACTTCAATATGGAAATAAAACCCCCTTCAACCTCATACCCCTAGCTGTCACCTTCCAGCCCACGCTGGAACCCATGCATACAGGGAATCATCAAACTATAATCCATATTGGTTGAGATCCTATCCTGAAAGAATTTTTTCCTGAACCGCCACCTCTGTCCTTTATTAGAGTTTATCCCTGAGGTCTTCTTCTCTATCATCTCTAGTCATATGCTTGTAAAGTGATATATCAGTCCAAATAAATTTGACCCAGTTAAGCTGATCAGAATAGGGGGCTGTGATGGGTTGAACCCCCGCCCCTCCATCTAGGATGCCGTTCTGATGTGCTGGGGTTTCATTGAGCCCGCCCATTTCACAGCCTGGGCTTTCTCACCCTGTTCATGCTGTGCCAGGCCCTCAAGGCTTTGCTAGCACACGCACACAGGTAAAGCTACTACCCAGCTGCAAACACAGACTGAAGTCAGCTCTGTGTGTGAATCTCAGCTTGGAGATTCACCTAGCACTCACGTGTACATCCCCTTTGGGGAGTTAACCAAAATAATATTGTCTTGCACTATGTAGAAAAATCTGCACAGCGCAAGCTCATAAAAACCGCCCTCTCCTTCAATGTGGAGAGAGATATGTACAACTTCTTGGCCCCCCAGTTATAAATTGCACAGCCTGGATTATGTTATATACAAGAAATAAGTCTATTAACAATTTAAGTGATTATAAGGGATAGCAAGCAGATCAAAGCAGATTACCTTAGTAAATAAACAAAACCCACAAACTGTCCTTAACACCCTAGATAAGTACAAATTAGCAAATTCTCTCTCTCAGTGATAAACAGGCTGGAAGATTCTTAAGGTACAAGTTGTCTTGGCTTTCTCAGGTTTTCATACACCGGCTAAAAATCCTCTAGCCTGGGATCATCACTTCCCCCAGTTCAGTCTTTGTTCCTCAGGTGTTTCTGGGTGTGTTGTTGTAGGGAGAGTGAGATCACCCCGTAATGTCATTTTTCCACTTTTATATCTTCTCCTCGCTTTCTGGAAAGCTCTTTTGCTGTGACTGAGGTCAAATAGTTCCTATTGTGTAGTGATAAGTAAGAGGTTTCTATTGTACACAGTTCCTGGAGTAATCCTTGCACTTGTGTCCATTTCCTCAATAAGCCATTAACATTGTTTGGCCATTTTACTGTCATACCTGAAAGGCTGCTTGTGGGTGTTTTCAACCTCAGGATATGTTTCAGCAACACATACATAATCAAACTTCATAACTTCACACACGATGATAGCACATATAATCCAATGAGACATTACTGTCTTGCACAGGAGTGGGCACACTATGGCCTGCAGGCCACATCCGGCCCTCAGGACTGTCCTGTCTGGCCCCTGAGCTCCCGACTGGGGAGGCTGCTCCCAGTCCCTCCCCTGCTGTTCCCCTTCCACACAGCCTCAGATCGCCGCCAGCGGTCCAGCCCTCTGCTCCTGGGCACTGCTGCACTGGCGTGGCTGGCTCCAGCGGGGCCTGAGCTCCTGCCGCTCTGAGAGGTGTGGTAAGGGGGTGGGGCTGTGAGCTCCAGCGGGCCATGCAGCCTCCAGACACGCTGCTCTGAGTGACATAGTAAGGGGGCCAGGGCCAGGGGGTTGGATAAGGGTCAGGGAGTCCCAGGGGCAGTCAGGGACATGAAGTGGTTGGATGGGGCAGAGGTTCTGGGGCGGCGGTCAGGGGATGGGGAATGGGGGGTTTGAATAGGCGGAGGTGTTCTGACGGGGCAGTTGGGATGGAGGGTTTCAGGAGCGGGTAGTTAGGAGACAAGGAGCAGGGAGGCTTAGATACGGGGTGGGGCCAAGGGGAGTAGTTAGGGGCAGGGGGTTTCTGGAGGGGGTGGTCAGGGAACAAGGAGCAGGCGGGGTTGGATGGGTTGGGGGTTCTGACAGGATCCAGTGGGGGGCAAGAAGTGGGTGGGGGTTGGATGGGGGCGGGGCTAGGTTGCTTGGGGAGGCACAGCCTTCCCTACCTGGCCCACCATACAATTTTGCAACCCTGATGTGGCCCTTGGGCCAACAATTTTGCCCATGCCTGGTCTAGCAGATCAGGACTTAGAATGACACCTCACAAGGCATACTTTGTACAAGACATATCCTAATTACGTAATAGTGGTGAATATTGGGGTGTCAGAGTATAACAGGGGCCAAAATTGACAACCCTGCTTTCTATCTGTCACTCTTCTCCCTCAGCCTCACAGAGGAGGTGGGCTCAGCTTTCAGTGCCTTGAGGGGCATATAGTGTACAATGGTGACGTCTGTGAACCCCAAGGAGCTGGAAGGCTCTGGTAATGTACATCCAAACACTATGTAATCAGAAAGGGGCTTTTTCTGGGTTGAAAATGCATGGCAGAATAAGCAAAAGGATGATATTGCAGAACTGGCCTCACATTTTGCAAAATACCCGAAAACTGGGTCCCTTCCACTCACAAAAGTGGAGAAAAGACTCTAGTTCCTTCCCCATTTTTCATTAATTGCACGTGTTAAAAATCAGGCTTCATTGTGCTTCTGTTTTAGATCAGGCAAGAACCAGTCTGACCCCTTGTCAGTTGCATTAATGTGAAAAATAAACCTTTTGGAAATTAAATCCTTGTCAGATAATTTCCAAAAGGGTTATTTTTCACAATAATGCAACTTGAAAAGAGAAGAAAACTCTTAATGCTTTATGTTGCAAAGTGAAACTGCAAATTCTATCATTATTTTTTTATATATTTCTCTCCCTGGTTTCCAGATGCAAAGCAGGAACAAAATGTTTGCTATTTATGGACTGATTAAGCACATAGAATGTGGGTGTGGAAGTTAGTGATGTTTCAATTTTTCTCTTTGCCAGATGTCTAGAATTTAACAAAGCACCAGGCTCTGCGGGGGAGTTAATTTGCTCTAATCTCAGTATACATTTGGGTGTAAGGGGGTTGATTTTCCCCAGTTTTCTTTTTTATAATAACTGAAATAAGTTAATAGCCTTATTGTCTAAACTCCAAATCGTTTTGAATTCTTGAATTCACTATGAACCTGAGCAGTTCTGAGCGCCACTAGAGGGAGCTTATACTGCTGAGTACTTGAAATGTCAGCTTCTTTTCTCAAAGAGATCAGCGAAAGATAATCATACAAAACAGTAGAAATAAAAAATGCTTATTATGTAACACAGTTTTTATCTTCACAGTAAATTTCTAATCTCCTTCCCGCCACCTAATAGCATCTGCTATTATACACTGAAGTAAATTAAAAAGAAAGTGTGCTTACTTTTTGCTAAAAGAAAAATACACGTGTTTTATCATTGCTTCTCCACCAACACCCCATAATCCTGGGCTTTCAAGGGATAGTTTTGGCCCTCAGCACTGAGCAGAGCTCCTATGTGCCTGTAGCAGCCAGTATGAGCAAGATTACCCAATGTCACTACACCTAGAAAAATCCAGCCTGTCCCCAGAACTCCATGTGCTGGGGCACAAAGCTGGCGGGAGGGGAAAAAAAGAAGCCTAGGAAATGTGTAAAATTTTCATGTGATTTTTTTTCTGATATGCCAGATGCAGGATGACCTCATGATGTAATTAGTATCTGACTATAACTTTTCTTTTTCAACTGTCAACTCAAAATTTTCAAACTTGGCTGCCTAAAATGGGGAACCTACAAGGGTTAAACACCTAAATGAGTGGCCTGAGTTTCAGAGATGCTTCAATGAGAGCTGCAAATCCCCTTTTTATTTAGGTGCCTAAATATAAATTGAGCCACCATGTAGCCACCCATGTTTGAAAATCTGGCCTAGGCTCCTTTTAGCCACAGAGATATTTTTCTCCATTATTGCAATCAGACAGTACCTTTCCTTGTACCGATAACCATTTATATATGATGTTTACTGTACATCTGACCAGACACAAATTGGTAAGTTAAATATAGTTCCAGATTTAATGTCACCATGATGCAGACATGCACACTTATTTTATAACTACCCTACTGCTGACTGAGTCAGTATCATCTCTGTAAGCGTCCTTCAACTTTGCACTCACAGATCCCAAAGTAATTGGTCTCCATTTCTCTTTCCTTTTTTAGAAAGTCAGGCAGCAGGTGTTTGACGTTCTTTCGCCTCACTGGCTGCTGACTCAAGTTGTTTCTCAAATTCTCATTACAAAATCCTCTTCCACCCTTACCAGAGCACATCTCAAGTTTCAAACGCACAGTCACGTGAACTTTTTCTTTTCTCTTTTTTATTGAGTTGGTTCCGATCATCCCCTCCCATGGCAATGCCTGCATGAGGAAATCTCCGAGGATCCTCTCAAGAGAGCCACCCCCCTCAAATTATTCCACTGGGAAATGGGGGGAAGATAAATTTACCAGATATACCAAACCCGCAAAAAACCTGAGAAACTGGGCTTGTCTTTGGCTTAATTGGCTTGTGAGTTGCTTGTTGGCTAGTTTTTGGCTTGTGGCTTGTTGTAGCTTGTTGCTTCTCTTTTTTGATCTGTTCCCGTTAAGCAGGAGCAAGCGACAAACAGGGACAAGGGGAGAAGAGAATCAGTGGGCCCACCACAGTCCCAGACTGCACACCAGGGAGAACATAGGGTATTGGGGTTCCTAGGGATTGGCTTGTTTTGGCCTTGTTTTGAAGTGGGATTAGCTTGATTTTTGGCTTATTGGGAAAATTGGGGTGCTTATTTACCATGTGAAAGTCGGCAACTGTGAAATTAACCCGTGCGTAAGACCATGAAACAACCCTACCCCAACCCAAGCAGAATGATTCCAGGGAAGCCAGAAAGGTTAGGACCATCAATGAGTATAGGTGCTGGAACAAGGGATGTGGGGCGGGGGGTGGGGGCAATACTGCAGCACCCCTGTCCATGAGAGGTCCTTAGCTTTCACACCAGCTGTGGCCCACTGGGGTTCCGCTCTTTCCACCCATGGCACGAGGCTCCATACATACAGACACATATTCATGCTGTCCATGGCTGCCTGCACCCAACATCCCACTAGAACAGGGGTGGGCAAGCTATGGCCTGCAGGCCAGATTTGGCCTGCGGGCTCCTCCTAACCGGCCCCTGAGCTCCCGGCTGGGGAGGCTCCCTTGGCGTCTCCCCAATCCTACCTTCTCCCCTCCCCCAGAGCTTTAGTGCACTGTGCAGGTAGCTCTCGGGGGGAGGAGGGGGGAAGAGTGTCTGGCTCCACATGGTAAGGGTGAGCAGCATGGTAAGGGTCCGGGGCCAGAGATGGGGAATTGAATAAGAGGCCAGGGCCAGGAGGGCGAGGTTGGAGCTGCGAGTGGGGGTTGGAGAAGCAGCCAGCGCTGCGGGGGCAGGGTTGGATCTGGATCTGGGGCTGGAGCGGGGGGTATGGGATGGATAAGGGGCTGGAGAGCGGCGTAGGATAAAGGGCCAGGGCTGGGGCATTGGATAAGGGGCTGGGGCCTGGGGGAAGTGGGGTTGTATCTGGATCTGGGGCTGCAGGGGCAGGGTTCTATCTGGATCTGGGGCCAGGGTTGTGTGGGGCCAGAGCCGGGGCGGGGGCATTGGATAATGGGTCAGGGGGGTGGAGTTCGATCTGGGACCGGAGCGGGAGGTTGGATAAGGGGCAGGGAGTTCCAGGGGCAATCAGAGGACAGGGGGCGGTTGGAAGGGACGGAGGTCCCAGTGGGGGGGATTGGATAGGGCATGGGAGTCCCAGGGATGTGGATGGGGTCAGGGCAGTCAGAGGATAGGGAGCAATGCGGGGTTGGGTATGGGGTAGGGTCCCAGAGGGAAGGGGTGGTTAGGGGTGTGGGGGTCTCTGGAGTGAGCGGTCAGGGGACAACGAGCAAGGAGGGTTGGATGGGTCAGGTATTCTGAAGGGGGCAGTCAGCGGGTGGGAAATGGGAGTGGGTCGGACAGGGGGCGGGGCTAGGCTGTTTGGAGAGGCACAGCCTTCCCTGACCCAGCCCTCCATACAATTTTGCGACCCTGGTGTGGCCCTCGAGCCAAAAAGTTTGCCTGCATTAGAGGCCTCAGCTGAAAATAAAACCTAGTATAATGCTGAGCCTTGCAAAACATGCTCACACTCCGGGGAGTGACAAGAGATGCAGAGGAGCTTATGCTTTCTGGTAGCAGCAGCTGCAGTTTGCTTCTAACACAACCCAGGTGTGAGCCCTTTGTGTCCCACCTCGAGCAATGCTAAGGGGCAAAAGTGCATCACCTACTCAAACTCAGTCCTGGAGGAGAGCAAGAGCCACCTAGTGCGTAGTGTGCTCCCCATCCCAAGTCAGCCTCTTCGGGAGCAGCTACTAGTTCAGGGTGTAGGGATGCCCTCTCTGCCCTTGGAAAGCAGTGCCATTGTCAACATATATATGTATACATATATGCTCTTGCCTGTGGCATTAATTGCTAATCCGCTGCTTTGAGTGCTCCTGGGTGCAGGACCAGCATGGCTGCTGGCAATGCACAGGACAGTGTGGCGAGGGATAGATGCGATGTGTAGAAGCCCTTAGTACTGACACCTCCTCATCAGTTATTGGGAGTGGACCACATCTACCCTGACTGAATTGGCCTTGTCAAGTTGGTTCTCCACTTGTAAGGGAACTGCCCACTTTTCATGTGCCAGTGTATTTATGCCTGAATCTTGAATTTTCACTCCATGTGCCTGAAGAAGGGGGTTTTTTACCCTCAAAAGCTTATGCTCAAATAAATCTTGTGGGTCTTTAAGGTGCCACCAGACTCCTCTCCTTGTTTCAGTGTCAGGTTGGGACAGGATGAGACGCCTTAGAAATCCTTGTTGGATTTTACATGATTTGCCGGCCACACGCCTTCTCCTCTCTGTGATTCCCCTCACTGTTCCCATTATTCGTGGAATAGCCATTTTTTTCCCTGTGGTTTTCCTAGTTAGGCAGCGGGCTGGGAAAGGATAATAAAGTCTGATGGAAGAAAGGCTGCAGCCTATTCAGCAAATTCTTTCAGTCAGAGGGATCAGAAAGGTCACTGTGCATTAAAGACCTGATCCAAATTCCAGTGGAGTCTCGCTATTGACTTCAACAAACCTTACACCAAACGCTGAGCTCAATCTCGCGGAGTTATGTACAAAAGGCCTACTTGCTAAGCTAATTCTCAGCGAAGTCCTCGTTAGTATAGTGGTTAGTATCCCCGCCTGTCACGCGGGAGACCGGGGTTCAATTCCCCGACGGGGAGGAAAGCTCACTTTTTATTTCTTCTATTCCTTTAAAGTAACAAACATTGTTGCTACCTAGAAACGTTCGTTTCTTCAATTCTTTCAATTTTTTTAAAGGCTAAAACAATGAACATTTCAAAAGTTTAACGCCTCCCCGTCGGGGAATCGAACCCCGGTCTCCCGCGTGACAGGCGGGGATACTTACCACTATACTAACGAGGACCTGCGTGACAGAGGCGTGAAGATGCCTTCACTTGTAGTTGAACTAACCGGAACTGCCATCGCCACGCCCAGAAGAGCGGACGCGTTCCGGGCGCCGGGCCCGGAGAGGCACGAAATTAACCCGGCGAGGGATTGGGGGCCTTCGCGGGCGCCCCGCCGAGGTAACGTCAGCGGGCGGGGGATGGGGGGAGCGAGCGGTTGGGTCAGGGAGGCTGCTAGGTCGGGGTGGGAGCTGGGTTACGGAGCGGGGCGGTTGCTACGGAGGGGCGGGGAGCTGCGGGGGCTGCTGCGCCCCGGGGTCTGGGCCGGTTGCTCGGGGAGGCTGCCGCGCTCTTCCCGCTCGCTGTGCGGTAGAGGTGCCTGTCCCGGGCCAGGCTCGGGGACAAGGGGCCTTTAGGTTCCCGCGGGTCAGAGCCGGGAGCGGGTCTTGGGAGCGCGGCCGCGTCAACTCGAGCCGATTGGCCCGTCCCGAGGCCGAGAGCGTCCCTGCCCCGGGCGCGCAGCACAGGGGCGCTTCCTCGCCGCAAGTTGGGACGTTAATAAAGTTATTGGGGAGCCGCCGTTAGGTTCTGGCGGTTGGTGATTTCTAAAGCTGGGCGCCGCAGAGCTCAGCAGGACCTCGTGGCGCAACGGTAGCGCGTCTGACTCCAGATCAGAAGGCTGCGTGTTCGAATCACGTCGGGGTCAACAGGATGTTTTTTGATTCTTTATATTCTGACCTTATTTCTGATTCTTTAGCCGCCCGCCCTGCACATCGCCCGCTGCCTCCCGGTCCTCCGCCCTGATCCGCTCCGTGCTGTGGGCGGGGACACACCCACAAACCGGGGAGCGTCTCAGAGCAGGAGAGCCGCTTCCCAGCATTTCTGTCCCAAGAAACTGGGGAGGAGGGTTTTTTTAATCAATAAAATGAAACTGAAAACCCCCATTTCCTTTCTCCGCCTCACATCGCTCACAGCGTGTCTCGCATCCACACAGCTCCCCGCTGGGGCACCCTAGGGTGCCTTAGTGAGGAGTGAACAGTTCAAAGAAGATTTGAGTGTGAGGAAGAGGTTACTCCCCTTGTGCAGTAAATTCACTTCTTTGGGTGCTGGGTGTCCCTAGGGTGCTGGGTGCTTCACTCTAGGTGTCTTTGCATCCACCGATCTGTGGCACACGGATACACCTGCGGTGGAGCACCCATAGAGACACGACTTGAGGAAGAAGATAAGGTCACTCACCTTACGCACTAACAATGGGTTTTCAAGATGTGTCCCCCTATGAGTTCTCCATTGCAGGTGTAGCTACAAAGATGCCTAGAGTGCAGCACCCATAGGGACACTAGCTGAAGAAGAATCAATATTTCCTGGTAAAGCTACATTTTCCAGAGGAGGGCTGTTTTGGCAAGCCACATCTCAGCTACCACTTTAGCACGCTTTGGTTAGCTAGCTTTGTCCATTAAACTTATGAATGGAACCTGAATATTGCTAATTGCAAAAATAATAACTTTGAGGCACTGACGTTGTAAACGTACAGAGCAAAGACATACTCCTTGGGAGTCCAAGCCTGGAGATGTAGCCAGCCACACCGGGATTATAAAGGTTTTGCTTGACAACAGATAAAAATTGTTCTGACCAAATTGTGATGCCGTGCACTTATGATACAACAGAATATATATATGCACTTATGATACTGCAGGATATATATATGATACTTATCATCCATAAGTAAGGCTATGATTTAGTTCCAGATATTTTTAGTAAAAGTCATGGACAGGTCAAGGGCAATAAACAAAAATTCACGGCCCGTGACCTATTCATAACATATCATTCATCATTCATTATGCCCTCCACCCCTCTCAGGGTATGGGCCGCCAACAATAGATTGCCAGAGGATTCCGTCCTGGGCCATTCTCCAGGAAGTTGGTCTCTGAATTATCATATACCCCTGATTAAATCTTGGGGGAGGGGGTCACTACTGGGGGGAGGTGAGGCCTATCTGATAGGGTGACCAGATGTCCCAATTTTATAGGGACAGTCCCGATTTGTGGGTCTTTTTCTTATATAGGCTCCTATTACCCCCCACTCCCCATCTTGATTTTTCACACTTACTGTCTGGTCACCCTACTACCTGAGGAGGCCACTGCTGCAGGAAGCCAGGACCAGTGGCACCAACTGATGGGACCTCTGAGTAGTGGCTGCTCCAGCCGCCCCGGGACCACTGCTGGGGGCCACCAACAGTGGCTGCTGCTGAGGGTTGTCAACGCTGGCTTCTCAAGCCACCCTTGGACTGCTTCTGGGGGTCACCAACAGCGGTTGCTCTAACCCCCCCAGGACCACTACTCAGGCAGTTCCTGGGGCCAGCGATGCTGGTCTCTGCTCAAGCAGTCCCCGGGTCCACCTGAGCAGTGGCTGGTGTGTCTGGCTCCAGGGCTACTCCAGCAGTTGTGGAGCTGCTTCAGCAGCAGCCGATGTGGCTGCCCCGAGGGCAACTGACCAGAACAGCTGGCCCTGGAGCCAGATGCTTGAGCAGCCCTGGAGTCAGCCAAACTGGCCGCCAGAGAAGTCACAGAGGTTGCGGAAAGTTGCAGAATCCATGTCCTCCATGACAAACTTGGAGCCTGATCCATGAGCTCCAAAATACATTGTCTTGAGTGTAGAGTATCTGTGAGTCAACATTCTGATTTTATGTTATTTGTACAGTTTTACTATTTATCCAGTAGGAAGAAAACATTCCTGGGACTGATTATTATATCAGAAGAAAAGAAAATGTACATACATGATTGAGCCATTTAAATCATTTAAATTTCCCTGTTATCTCTTTATATGTTTAGTAGGAAAATAGAATCCTACGGCCAAACATTGCAAGTAGACTGACTACTTTTCACTTATCGGTGCTTTAAAACATATCAAACATTAGACGGTCTGATACTAGTTAATTCATAACTGTATAGTCTTACAGGTTTTATGCATCAGTTTGGCCAAATCATAGAGTTAATTTGTTTTCTAGATCAGTTAGAATGGAAGAAATATAGCCCCTGATTTAGCAAAGCAGTTCAGTGCATAGTTATTTAAGCATTTAATCACATGCTTAACCAAGCACAAGTTCATCACTCTTTAGCTTAGATGGAACTACTTGTGCTTAAGAAAAACATGTTTAGTTGACTCAGGGTTATAGTGAATGATTATTGCTGCACTAATATAATAGTAAAGATTACATCAGATAATTGTTATTATTTCTATATTTAGAGAGTGCATGCCAGTGGTTTTTTAAAAAACATATTTAAAGACTTGGTCCTTGTGCCAAATATCTTACCATTTAAATTAAATATGATATAAAGACACCAGTATGCACACATGAAAGTGAGGAGATATTCTCCAAAAAAGCTAGCAGGATAGGTAAAAAGAGTGGGTTGTTTTTTTTCAATTTGTAAAGGGATTTGTTTGTAAGAAGAGAGGCAGGAAGCTTGGCACACAGGAAGCAGGACACTGTTTCAACTACAGAAAGTGGTATAGTAAAAGAAGATGGGAAGCAAAGAAGACAAAGGGAGTTTCAAGGGCTGGGTGTGGGGCTGGGGGGCGGGAAATGAGATCAAATATGTAGAAAGGGAACTGTGTTGTAAAGAATCTTGAAGATGAACAAAAGAAGATTGAATGTGGAGTGAAAGGAGAAAGTCAACAAAGGCATTTCAAGCATTGATAATGTTAGAGCGATGTGACAGGCAGATGATTTCAAAGCAGTCTTTGAACAGTTTGGCGTGGGAGATACTAAAGGCAAGAAGTCCATGGAGGAGAAAGTTACAGTAGCCAAGACATGAGATGATCAAGACAAGAACTAAGATTTTAGCAACTGGGATAGAAAGGGTAACATTTAATGAGGTTACAAAGGAGGAAATTACAAGCTTGGCTGTTGAGGAAGAAAGAGGTGCCAAAGATAAGAATAAAGTTTCAGGCTTTTGGTACAGAGAAAATTATTTGATACCATTTAAACAATGACAGAAAATAATGAGATAAGAGGTTTGGGTGTCTTATAGATCTACATCAGTCAGGTGGTGTCATAGAAATTAAGTTACTGAAATTAGCAATGTTCTGTGTGTCTTGCTTTGAAAATAATTGTCTCTTCTTCTCCTAAACATTAAAGACCTGGAAATCCACTCCAGAAACAAGGAGGAAATCAAATTAGGTGCATATTCTGCTAGAAGCTTCCCATCAACTCCAGTCCTGAGAAAGTCCTTCTGTTTCATCTTCCAAGCATGTTGTCTCTGTTGGTGAAAAGGAGATGGATATAGGGAACAGCCAAATCGGCATGTATCCCTTTATCACCCTCCTGATAGCTTAGTATGAGTGCTGCTGCAAGCATTAATATCTTCTGCTAGGTGCCCTCCATTACATGTACTGGGGAGTCATTCACTGGCTATTACAGATGTGACATTTTCAGGGGGTTGCAAGGTTTTCAATGAAATTGATGTTTTAACAACACAGCATCATATTATGTCATTGACTTGGGTTGTTCCATACGAATTTATACTTCTCATCGTGGTACAAGAAAATTTGGGGAGTGGCCTGTTTACAGTTGATTGTTGGCAAAGGCAGTGTAATTTTAAAAATGTGATTGTATTTTTAATAATTGTAAATGCACCCTCATGGAGGTATAAAGAATCAGCACACTTCTTAAATCTAAAAAAAAAAATATGATATCTACCTAAATCTGTCAACCAATTTGTCTGCCTTCTTCATGCCAGTGAGGCCCTTCTTTACAAATTCAGACTTTTGTCTTTCCCTAGGCTTCTAATCTTTTATCTGGACTAGACTAATAGTCATGGAAAGTCTATCTAGCTTTGTGTTCCCTTTAACAATACAATAGATTCTCTCTTCAAAAGAACCATGTCTAAAAAGCTATCTGTCTACATCTCTGACTGCTGTACCTAGGGTTTCCAGGTCCGGTTTTCGACCACAACACCTGGTCGAAAAGGGACCCTGGTGGTCCGGTCAGCACTGCAGACCAGGCTGTTAGAAGTGTCCCAAGTGTGGCCAATGGGAGCTGCAAGGGCAGTGCCTGCAGATGGGGCAGCACGCAGAGCCACCTGGCCACTGTTCCCTCTAAGCTGTGCGCATTTGCATGCGCACACAGATCCTAAACCCCACACACACGTAAAAAAACCACGTGCACAAAAATTTGTACAGAAGAAATTTTTTGCACATACAGCTTGTCAAAAATTTGCACAGAAGAGATATTTTGCACACACGGCCTGTCAAAAATTAGAGGGAACATTGTGCCTGGCCACGCTTCCACGCAGGAACCAGAGGTGGGACATGCTGCTGCTTCTGAGACTTCCCTGAGGTAAGAACCACCCAGAGCCTTCACCTCTGACCCTTTCTTCACCCCAAGTCCCTGCCCCACTCTCTGAACCCCTCAGTCTCAGCCTGGACCCCATTTCTGCACCCCAAATCCCTCATCCTTGGCCCCACACCAGAGCCCGCACCCCAAGCCTGAGCCCTCACCCCTCCTGCACCCTAACTCTTTGCCCCAGTCCAGTGAAAATGAGCGAGTGAGTGAGGGTGCGGAGAGCGAGTGACAGAGGAGAGGGGAATGGAGTGAGCAGGGGCAGGGCCTCGGAGAAGGGGTGGAGCAGGGAGTTGGAAATGAGCAGGGCAGGGCAAGGGTGTTCGGTTTTGGGTGAGTAGAAAGTTGGCAACCCTAGTAGTACCTTGCCAGGACTGCAACTTCATGGCCATGTCAAGGCACATTCAGAATTGGCGTTCCACAGTATGAACCTGCCCCAATGCTACTATGATGTCCCAATTGCCACATCCCAAGCATTGAGGGAAGTCTGTGTCCATGTCCTCATCACTATTGTCATTGCGCTGTCGTCGCCTCCTTGTCAGGTTCTGCAAATACTGCAGGATAATGTGCAAGGTGTTTGCAATGGTCATAACCACAGCGGTGAGCTGAACAGGCTCCATGCTTGCAGTGCTATGGCGTCTGCATGGGTAATCCGTGAAAAAGGGTGTGAAACGATTGTTTGCTGTTGTTTTCACAGAAGGAAAGGGGGGAGACTGACGACATGTACCCAAAACCACCCTTGACAATGTTTTTGCCCCATCAGGCATTGGAAGCTTAACCCAGAATTCCAGTGGGCAGCGGAGACTGCAGGGATTGTGGGAGAGCTACCCACAGTGCACTGCTCTCAGAGTATATGCTAGTCATGTTACTGTGGACGCATCCCGCCGACTTAATGTGCTTATTGGGGACACACACAATCGACTGTATAAAATTGCTTCTGAAAAATCGACTTGTATAAAATCAACCTAATTTCGTAGTGTACCTCTAGGAACAAAGGTGAAACCACGAAGCACATGTCACTTCTGACCAGAATTCAACCTGTGTCCTAAAAATTGAGGCGTTAGTGTATTATAGCTATCAACCTGAAAAGCTTATTGTGTACATTTTTATTGTAATATTCATATGGAGAAAAATATTTATCTAAGCTGGAAAAAATCTAATAAATGACCCTTTAATCTTACAATAGTAATTTTATAGATGGTGACTAGAATTTCTGCGTTATTGTTTGTATATTATCAAGTTTAAACTCACATCTGGAAATGATTCAGCATGGAAAAATATAAAGTAACAATTTTTTACATAATTTCTAACCGTCAGATCACTCAAAGTAGGAACTGATACTTCTGTTTGCCGTCCTCATTCATGTAGCGCTATATGTTAAAATGCTAGTAGCAAAAAGGTTAAAAATAATGATACAATTCAGTTGTGATTTTTTTCCAATACAAGTAAATTATCATTTGGGAATTTTTATGCTTGAGTAAAACAGATTAGGCAAATTCAGCCGTGGAGTAACTCTGTTTTAATTAATGTAGTTACACCAGAGATGAATTTGGTCCACAACAGTCATATGTTTCTTTCATATGACTTTGCAAACTCAATTTCAAGTGTATTAAAAAATGAACCTTCTGATGATAAAACTAGAATTATGTCCAAGCAATTTTTTCATTTTTCCTCTTTCACTCAAGCAATATGATTTAACTAAGTATAATTACATTGTACAGTTATGGTTAGGCAGCTGTTTCTCTTATTTATAATAGCAATTCCCATCTTCTGTTGCATACTCGGTAAATACCTTTATTTTCTTTGCCAAACTTTGTTGTGGATTAAATTAAAATTCAATTTGTGTTTTTTAAAGTTGTGTTTTAGATAAAGAGATTTCCATTTTGATGTCTAAATCTTATAAATCAACGTGGATTTTTTTAAATCATATTCTTAATATTTAAATTTGAAGCTCCTTGTTAAATGCTTTTCTCATCAGTAAGACATGGTAGGTGAAGTAATATCTTTTATTGGACCAACTTCTGCTGGTGAGACAGATAAGCTTTCTATCTTGTAAGAGCACTTCTGCATTTATTATCTTTACTTTGCATTTAGAGTTAAATATGAAAAAATAACTTTAAAATTTCTAATAGATTAAATCAACATGTAAAAATCTCCATTGGAAATGTATTCTGAGTCATCTTTTAAAACACAAACTTAAAAGGTGACAGGAAATGTACTTTTTGTTTTTATTCACAATGCTATAGAACCATGGTCATCAATAAAGCAGAGGAAGCTCCCAAATCTCAAGATTTGAGATTATTTAAGAGCTATTCAGCCTCAGCCCCTTTGCATCAAAGAAAAGGTTTTGGAAATCTCTTCTCACATTCTGGAAAGCTGAGGAATTCTGATAATTTGGAAGGGTCCTGTACAGAAAGTATTTTTGGCTTCTGCTTTCAACATATTTCACATTTTTAGGCAGGCTTACTGTAATTTTTCAGCAGCTGAAAAATGGACAGTCTCACACTTGTATCTCTCTCTTCTATTTTCCTCTTCATATTAGCATATACATGACAATAGGTAAAATACAACTACCTGTCTCTCAGGTAGGGACAGTGGAGAATGTGATTATTACTGATTCAGCCCTTGAAAAGCAGAACTCATTGATAGATATAAATTTAGTCTGAATTTCAAATAACGTAATGCTTTACAAAAGGTGTCAGTAGCCAATAGTGTTGCATTCAATATTCTGTAGGATATGAGTTAGCTAATAAACCATACTGGCAGTTTTTTCCTATAAAAACATTGGAAATGGGTCCATTTGGGCTGGTTTGTAGTGATTTGGTACATTTTTTTAGCTATCATCTGTTACTCCAGAATCTAAGCTCTCATTTAAAAAAAATAAGGGCCAGATCCTCAGGTGAACCTGATCTTTAATCTCAGAAGTAGGCACAGGCCTTCAAGGCTTCCAGTAGAAATTATAACAGAGGCAGGAGATCCTGGACATATCACCTTCTACTCTTTCCCTATTTCTGGCATGCCTCTAATACCCATTACACCTAGGAGGTGAAGAGCTGGCTATACCATCTTCGTGCCATTCCCCTGTACAAGATTCACCTCAGGGGCCAAGGATCTGGCCCTAAGGACTTGTGTACATGAGGAAGTTTTACTGGTATGCATTAGAATTTGATTTAAAGTGCTATAGTTATACTTGTATAACACCCCATGTGGACACTTTCATTGCAGTAGAAGAGTACCTTTTTCCAATTTAGCTTATATTGCCTTCCAAGTAGTTTAAGCTAAACCAAAAAAGCCACTCTTATCCCAGAATAAAGGGCACATCTACAGGCAGTACAGCAACACAGGAGTTTTTCCTTTGAGATAGGTAATCCACCTATCCGAGAGGCAGTACCTAGGTCGAGAGGAATTTTTCTATCAATCTGGATGTGTCTGTACAGACGGTTAAATTGTCTTAAATATGGCACTGAAATTGACTTAAATATGGTCTGAATTTTTCACACCTCTGACTGATGTATCTAGGTTGATGTGAATACTAAGTGTAAACCAGGAATGAGTCCCTACATGGGGGAATTATACCAGTATAATTATAGTGGTGTAACCATACTGGTATAATTATATTGTACTAGTCTACACTTAAAAGTTAAGTCAACATAGCAACATTATTCAGTGGTGTGAAAAGTTTCTTTTGACATAGTTACCATCATTTGGGGAGGTGGTGTTCCTACACCAACGGAAAAAAACAATGTTCTGTTAGTGTAGGTTGCATCTACACTACGGGGTAATGCCAGAGTAGCTAATGTCTCTGTAGTATAGATATGCCCTGGAAAAAATCTTTTGTGCAGGCAATCCTTTAGCCTCTAATTTCTATGGTTAGGGAAATAACCTTCAAATTGTAAATTGAGTGTAAACCAATGCAGTGGTATCTACCATAGTCTATGTCTACACTTCCACTGCAGTTCCCGGGTATGAATAGCAATGCGCACCAAAGTGTTGTGCTGTAACTCCCGTGTGAATGCCGTGAGCATGAACTAGACAGGTCCTAGTCCACAATAATATAGTGCTCTTATCCACATGGAGGAGTTACAGTGCAGCCCTGTGGTGTTCACTGCTGTTCACATCCACACAGTCCAAACTGCGGAGCAGTGTAGACAAGAACTGAGTCTGCAGATAGTCTGTAATAATAGCCCTGAGAGGTGTGACGTTTGCCTGTTGACCACAATACAGTGTTAACATGGAAGTATAACAATTACAAGTGTCAGCATTTTTAATTATTTCACTGCTGGAGGAAGCACACACAAAAAAGCGAGGACCAATCACATTATGAAAATATGCACAGTCTAGTATGAGAAGCAGCTTAATCCTGCTAAGGGGCAGCAGGGGAAACCAAACTAGAGATCTTAAATATACAAATGCTGTTATTGTCTGCATAGACTTTCAATAGTATCAATGGCACTTTTTGTAAGATTGGGGGTTTTCACTGATGGCTTTGATCAACATTTTCCAAAGATGATTCTCTCCTTGCACGTTTTTAAGTAATGTAACTCTGTTGACATCAGTAGAATTATTCCTGGTTTACACTAGTGTAAAACCAGAACTAGCTTTCCGACACAGCTTTTGTGCCGTATGCTGTTTTTGTGCTTACAGTTTTTGAAGCACTTTGAGGTTGTTCTGGATGAAAGATACTATTTACATTCTAGGGATTCTATTTTTCTTAAGCATTTCCAAGACACCCATTATGTGGTATCGAACCTGTATGAACCTTGGGTGATGTTTAATAAAGCATAGACTATATGATTTGTTTCATGGGAGCATGGAAATGGATGACAGTGGTCAACATACTTTTGTTTTAGAAATACTTGCTTAAAGTGCTGTCAATAAGGAAAAAAAATCTCCATCCACAATTCAAATTAATTCTCTTATAAACTGACTTGATCATGTACTTAATACTGTAATCATACTTGCTCTGAGACACTCTTTCTTCAATAGATGTGAAATTATAAAGAATAAAGGCACACAATCAGAGTTCATTAATGGTTATTTGTACTGCAAGATAACTGAAGTTCCCAAACTAGCTTCAGCATTGTCTTCTTCTGGCACAACACCTATCCACCAATGGCAAAAAATCTGTTCAGAGGTGGAACTGTGATGGTGTAAGGGGTATTCAAAACTCTTTCTGTAAAGAGAACCCTTAGCTGGCCAGCCCAGCCCTCAAAGTAGCTGTTGGTATGTTGGGAAGAACATACCATGGACAGGGTAGTCTCTAATTCAGAATATACACACAGGTTTCCAAGGAGTCTCAACTGCAATTTAAAACTGACTGCTCTGGGGAAACCCAGAGGAAGATTGGGGGTGTAAACATTGCTTGTCACCCCTGAAATGAATCCACCAGGGTGCAGCAGCCCCCACTAGTTTTGGGAAGTGCAATTTTGGAAAAAGCAGTAAAAAATTCTGATTTACTTTTCACCATGGGTAGCAGATATAATAGGCCAGGGGAGGCTAAACTTTCCCTAACCCAGGCTGTGGCCTTACCCACACTTCACCCTGAGGTCTCACCCTCATTCCTTGAAGCCAGTGGGGTCTGAGATTGGGTCAGGACTCTGGAGCTCAGAGTTCACTGCCTTAAGGGCCTTGCAATCTAAGGTCCCAGTCCTGCAACCTGTCCCCCATGGGCACACTCCTGTGCTCCTGGGGAAGTTGTGGTATGGAGACTCAAGTAATGGGCAATATCCCTTTCAAACTTTGCAATACACCAGAAGGGGTTTCTTTCTGTACTTTTTATATACTATTCACAGCTTTTAATGGCAAGGGCAATCTCTTGGCTGGATTTTATCTCCTCCGGCGGATCAGTGCCCAGATCAAAGATGTTTCCTGAAGAACCCAGCAAGGTGAGGCTGGCGTGTGAGAAGACCCTTCACAATGCCTCTGAAAGCGACAGGTTTGACAAGCCAAGGACACGCATGGGACAAGCGGTGCTGTGAGGGGCGGATCGAGCCACTGGGGTTGGCTTTAGACGACCTGCCGCGGGACCACGCGACCAATGGGAGACTTCACGCCGGGCTCTCGGAGGCTCTTAAATGTCTCACTGAAACACAGGCAGCAAAACCCTCCGTGCGCCCCTCCCGGAGGGAGCGACTACAGCGCAGTCGGGCAATTCCTCCCTCCCCAGGGGATCTCGCCCTGGCCCCTCTCCAGCAGCAAAGACCCCGACCGCCTCTTCGTATGGGCGGGGGGTCATGTGGCGCCCATAAGGAGGTTTTAGTACATGGCAGCAGCAAGCTCGCTCCTGCTCCCCTGGGGGAGGCGCCTGGATCACGGCACCTCCCCGCCCGGGGGAGGGAGACGGCACAATGCCAACGCCTCTCCCGCCTGAGCCGAATTTAAACTGCGTTACTACTTCTCGCGCAAAGCACCAACGCTGGTCGAACCCTTGCGCCGCTCCCCCCTCAACCCGGCAGCCAATAGCCGCCCGCTTTCGTGCCTCGCCCGGCCAATCAGGACACGCTTTATTGGAGGTCGGGCGAAGCTGTCGCCGAGCGCGCCGCGAGTTGTCGGGTTCGTTGCGCTGGGCAGGGGAGGCGATTCCCCACCCCCTTTTGTTGGTGTCTGTCCCGGGAGGGCGGCAGAGGCCGGCGATGCCCGAGTTCCTGGCGGACCCGTGGGTGCTGACCAAGGAGAAGCTGAAGAGCGAGCTGATCGCCAACAATGTGAGCCTGCCGGGCGGCGAGCAGCGCAAGGACGTGTACGTGCAGCTCTACCTGCAGCACCTCACCGCCCGCAACGCGCCCGCCCAGCCCGACTTCTCCAGCGACGAGGAGAGGGAGCCCACCCCGCTCGGCGCCAGGAGCAGAGGAGGAGCCGCCCCCGGCCGGGTAGGAGACCGGCCCCCTGCCGCTCGGGTGACCCCGGCGCCGCAGTTACAAAGGGGCTGTGGCGGCCCCTGACGGCTGCCCCCGCTCCTCTGCCCTTCCGTTCCCGCGCCTGCAGACCCGGCCCTCGGCAGGCGGCGTGCGCCGCTTCCCGCTCCATCGGAGGTGCGGAGCGCGCCCTGGCGGCCCCGGCCCGTGTGCGGAGCTTTAACTCGGGTTAGGGGAGGGTTCGATGCTTCCCCCTCACCCGGAGCTCCTGGCGGCCGGCGGCCCCCGCGTGGGGCAAGAGCGGCTCTCGGTAGCCGATACGCGCTCCCCGGTGCGGAGCTCTTCCCCGAGGGGCTTCGCTATGCGGGGCGCGCGGGTCTCTGCCCCGGAAGGGACTGGTGGGGGGTAGCGCCCTGCGCCGACAGCAGGGACCTTCCCTGCCCGTGCTCAGGGAGAGGGGCGATCTGCCGGCATTTCCTTTCCACCGGTGCCTGGGACAGCCCGCTTTCCCCTGCAGCTCGGGGGCTCGCTGAGCGTCGGCTGCTAGAGCAAGGAGTGTCTGCGGGGCTTAGATGTTCGTCCAGGCTGGGAGATCGAGGGGTCTTGCTGATGCTTCTGTGAACTTCAGTAGGGAAGTTGCTGGATGGCAAATCATGTGATGGATGCTTATTTGTAATATCCAGAATAAGATAATATGGTAGCAGCATCTTTCGTGTTTGTAGCATCCTCGGTTCTTCTCTTGCACCTCGTGTTGGCTAAAGAAGTTGTCTGTGTGTCTGAAATATATTTAAAAAAGAAATGGAATTAAGTTACTAACCTTTAGACCTATTTGCCCATGACTTGAATGTCCAGAAGCTTAAACTTTATCAAAGGAAGAGAAATTTAGACTTTTATCCACAAGATTGTTGTTGTGATCTAAACAAACCTACAGCTCTCCTGCAAAGTTTCAGTTGCATTGAAATAACTCGGACAAGTGTGAATGTTTCTGATCACATTGGTGGATGGTTACTAAGTCTGTTTTCGTTTTTCTTTTTTGAAGGGAAAAATAGTTAGTGATTTGAGCTAAGGAATGCTTTAAGTGTGATTGTACTTGCTGTATCTGAGTGAATATGCTATAGGGAAGTGCCTTGTTCAGTGCACAGATTTGGGGAACAACCAACAGTCTAAGAAAGTTGGTTCACACACCTCTCCCCAAGCATGCCTACAAGGAGAAAGTTGGGGAGATGGACATGCAGACCTTGCCTATACAGAGTAAACTTTATTTAAACAGTATTTGAGAGAGAAAAATTTTGCTTTTAATCTGAAATACAGCCAGATACCATGGGGATGGGTCTGAGATAAGACTTGTAATAAATAATTACTGCTAGGTTGAGTTTTATGAATTGATCTTTACAATCCAGGTGACTAAAGTCCTGTACTTCTTTAAAGATGAGTTGTGATAAGGGAAACGAGAGTGTGTCCAGAACAAACCCATCCTCTTTTCTTTTCTTTTCTTTTTTTTTTTAAACACTAGAAATTCAGACATGTTGTATAGTGAGTAGCAGGTGGTGAAACTAGTACATCTTGGATCAAGAAACTGAAAGCTGAGCAATTGAAAGAGGAAGGGATTTTTATGTCAGACTATTAAACTTACTTTTTGTTCTAATGCTGAAGTCAAATGGCTGAGTAGAAGTTGAGGGATTGCCCTTCTTTAAAGCTTAATGTTTCTTCTTTCAAGAAAATTTCCCTCAAAATCAGGGAAAGCCAGCCTTGACATGCTTCCCAATTCTGAGGCACCAAAAAAACCCAGCAGGAAGATATCCAGTACCAAAGATTTTTTTTGGACTTCTCTTGTACATCATAAGGAAACAAAAATACAGAATAAGCCCAATTTTTAAAAAATCCTTTGCCTGTGACCTTTTAAAACATGGTTCTAAACTGAACACACAGATCCAACACTTTTCCTACTAAGATTTAATTTAATCTGAGAATTTTGGTAACTTTTTTGTAACAGAAGCTTCACTACTGTGGTTTGTGCCCAGAACTCCAGAGTTTTCTTATAGCTGTCTGAAGCTGTTGTATTCTGTACTTGAGGCCTTAATGGGAAAGTGATATCAGAAACAATGTTTACTTTGGAAATGCAAATAGTTCTATAAAAATACAAAAGGTGCAAGGCCAAGACCAGGCTGGATTTGATTTAAATCACTAGTCAGGAAGACTCAGTTTAATGATAGATTTGTACATAAAAGTACACTCTTGATGGCGGTTATAACACATTTTTCACAACTCAGGATCACCTTTTTAAAAGGTGCACACTCTGCATTTTTAAACTTATTTTGAAAACTTTTTTCAAATTTTTAGTTTTATAGCTATATCAGAAAATGAATGATTGATTGGTTATTTCATTTATCAAAGATAATTGAAGCAGATAGTGCCCCTCTCAATGATTTTGTAAATATCTCCAATTCAGCAGGTTAATCGTTCATATTTGGAGGTTTGTCTTCCCAGACTATATACGGGGGAGAATGTCACCAGACAGATGTTTCAGTTGTTTTATTTAACTAAAACAATAACATTATGTATTTGGAATTTTTCTTCAACAGCACACATAATATTTTAACAAAACAAGCATATGTATTGTTGAATTTAGTAAACATTCAAGTTTTTTTTAAAAATGTTTGTTTAAAATAGTTAAAAAAATTAAATAGACTGTGTCAGCCAGGTCAAGATGATAAACTTAAAATATTGGCTTCTGCAGCTAACTCGGTTGTCTTCACCTTCATCTTCTTGTTCATAATCTGGGAAAGGAGGGGAAAAAAAAAGCTTTCTGGTCCCAAACAATTTCTCAGTTTGGAATGAATTAATCCAAAGGAAGAAAATATTTTTTCTACTCCAGCAGAAGAAGCTACTGCTGCTAAAAGTGAGATTATCACTTCAGCGGCCTCTGAATCCAAGTGCGTAAGTGACTTCTATCAGTTCATGGTGTGACTTCCTTTAAAACAACATCAGAGCTAAGGGTGAACAATTCAAGACATGTGTGTTTGCTGAAGTTTATTATAGTTGGCATTATGGAGGGATGATTGTTGGATGTCCATGTCATAGCCAGCTCTTCTTTTTCAGCATTTAAGGTTTGACTGCAGTGCTGAGTATTGAGAATATTTGCAAGAAAATAAGCTGAAGATAGTGCTTGTCTCATTTGTGGTTTTTTTTTTTGTTTTTTTTTTAATGCTTGTAATTAACTCCATGAGATTGGGTCCCTAATCCATGAATTATTGGAACTCGTTTAGAAAACTCTTCTTAAACATTACATGAATATATTATCTTATACTATAGAATAAGACTTCAGAATCTCTATTCCATGTTGAGATCTTTCAGTTATAATGTATCTGAATTAAAACTCTTTAGATAAAAAGGTTTTTCCTTCTAAAAGCAATCAGAAAAATCAGATTTAAATTTTAAAAATTTTTTATCCACCCTGGCTAAGACTAGTATTAACTTGCAAAAACGTTCACAGTCTAGTGTAACTTTGAGTCCATTGAATGCATTTTTGGCAAGTTATATGTCCTGAAACACACTGTGGTACTTCAGCTATTATATTACGCTTCCTTATTTTGGTACCTTTTTGGACATGACTTATTCTTAGGCTATCCACAGGAGTGCCAGGTGCTTCAATACAGATGCATGTGATCCCAGCTCCAAGAAACATAAGAGGTATCAGACATGATTAAATGCATGTTAACGAATCATTAGACAGAGGGTTGGTAGAAAATAAAGGAAATATCAAGAGGATTATTAATCCTCAGGGTTTAGTGCATGCCATCGCTAAATTTATGCATTTTCATTAAGCTAGTCTTGAAAAAATTCTACTTCTTGGGCGGTACCAGACAAACCTTGCTCAATGAATTTCCATCTCTCTCTTGAGAGACTTGATAAGTCTACTTCATGTCTTAGAATCATATTATCACGCTAGCAATTTCATATTTATACAAAGTGACTAAGACATTTCTTGTCTTATATAGTGGTATTGATGCTTCAGTGCTTGGTAACTGATATAGCATTCTAACCTTTCCTTATTTTGGAGTTCAGAGCTATTTAAACAATAGTCTCCTGCTGTGGGGGATTCGTCATGGAGAAGACTGAAATATTAACTGTCTAGAGATAAATAATTGTAATTTGGCAATCCAAAAGAAATTGTTGCTTTTTAATAACATTGCTTAAAAATTAACATCTTAGGGCCATGCAGCCTTACTTACACAATTGCAGAGCATAGCCCTAATATCAACTCAATAACTTGAGCTCTGTTTATCCATAAGTGGCTGACTAAGTGTGTGGAAGCCTTCTGCTGCATTCCCTGTTCAAATTTCCATACAAGACTTCAGTTCATAATTAACATAAGTTTCTGGATCTTTAATGTGCTTTGGGTGCAGGAGTTGACTCTCACACAAATCAAAAGCCTTATCAGTCAGGTTTGTATGTTCACTGTCTCGCAATACAAGAATGAGGGGGACAAAGTAGAAAGGCAGAAAACTTAAAACATGTCAGAAAAAGAACTGTCAACTAATGATGGCTGGTTGAGCAGCACCTGAAAATGAAGATTTATTTTTTTAAAAAAATCTGCAGAGACTTACAATATCAAGCTGTGAATACAGCTAATTTATCTGATCTAATTACACTCTTTCCTCCTCTGCCCTTTTTCTCTCAAAGTTGCATCATGTTTCAAATTAATCTTGGTGTTTGGGGTAGGGATTTTTTCATTTCACAGGCAGCTATGTAAGCATCTCTTGCTGTTAAGGTTCAGTGTTACCCATTATAAGACTTCCTTTTAATTTGCTTAAACTTTGCTAAACTTTAATCAGCTGTGTTGAAATTTCATGCTGAATGTCTGCCTCAGGCTGAGAGCAAGGAAACTGTCTCCTCTGTTCTCAGTGAGCCTTCCCTAAGTTCTGGGCTCAGGCAGTTTGGTGGCAGAAACTGTGTGATTCTAATGCAAAGGGGACAAGAAGGAGGCCTGGGAGGGAAGTAGATTGAGACAAGGAGTCTGGAGGATTTGGGAAAAGACTGGGAGCCATTGGGATGGAGGATAGAGAGTTCTACGAAGAGTCAGGGTATGAGGGGAGAACTGAGACTGGTTGAATAAAGAAACTGGGACAAGGAGCTTGGTGATTAGGCACAATGAAATTGACTGTGCTGGTGGGGAAGGGGAATTTGGGTGGGTAGGGGGAGCGACTGTAGACTGATGGGGAGAAGAGTATACAGGATAGATCGGAGTGGGCAAACCTTTTTGGCCCGAGGGCCACAACTAGGAATTAAAGCATGTAGTAACAGGTGCAGTTGAAGACAAGCTGTTGTAATAGAAAAACTGATCTGACCTAACACAACAGATCTTAACTCTTGGCAAAATTCTTTTAGTCATTTTATTTTCAGCAAGGGTCCTGGTGTTGGATCTTTTCTCAGCTGCAAAGGAATGCAAAGGTTGTGGAACAACATGCAGAACTGAATTTTTCTCTTTTGCGTTCGTTCACCCTCCCTATCCCAATCGTAGTGAGACTAGCTGGTAAGGCTTCAGGTTTTTGAAGGATCCCTCGTTGCTCACGTTGAAGAGAGCGCGCAAGTCATAAGCTATACCTTGGTTATAGTGTGGGTGTAAGGCTAAAACAGCAGCCTTTGAAAAACTGTGTGGAACCACCACTGATTTTAATTGCTTGTTTGGACATTTAGGACCCAGTTCTTCAATGTTCAGGTTCCAGATCCCTTTGCACAAATAGATAACAAATATGTGGTAGAAGCCTTGCTGCTAAGGGTAGAGACTTCCATTTCTTTCTTATGGAACATTGGTAAGAAGTGGATTTTCACTGTTCGTACTCTTGCTTCTAAAGCCAAAGATTTCCTTTAGTGTTACGTTATTGCAATACTACATACACTTACTAGGGTTTATAAAAAAGATTGTACAGTTTATGTATAATCCAGTGTCAAAGGTCTCTTTGAATGTAAAAACGGCATCTTGTAACACAGTACATCTTATACCTGTGCTTCTAAGAATCTGACATAATTGGTCAAGTTTAACAGCTGTGACATAGTAGCTTTGTGTTTGCACAGCTGAAGTCAATCCACACTACTTTAGGATTGGTGGTATTTTTCCCCATGCTCCACAGAAAAAAATGATTACAATTTGCTGCTTGGGACCTTCAGTGCATCTGTCTCTTTCTTTATGAAATAAAAATAACATATTACCTGAAAACAAAAGTGTTTTCTTTCCACCTGTTAAAAAGTTCCTTGACAGTCTCTTTTTAGTGCTCTAGAATATATGTGAGGGCTCCCCTGCTTGAATTTCTGGTATCGCTCTGGAAAAGGTACTGGAGTCAGTATGATCAGATGTTGGATCGTATTTCTTTTAAATATAATCCTGAGGAACAGTAGCTCCAGTAAGTGTTAAAACAGTAAAAGGCTAAGCCTAGCTGTGTTAGTATGCACTACTAAGGATGTAACTAGTTCTGTGGATTGTGATAAACATTATGCTCCTATATTTAGTCCATTAATACAAGCTGATAAGGTATAGTGAACACTAGTGTTGTATATCCGTCTAGAGCTAGAAAGACGGATTGCTTTGACATGTGAAGTGGAAACACTCCTCTTTAGCTGTGGTATTTGTAAGCTATCGTGTATTTGTACTGCAGGATAGCCTAGAGACCTCAGTTAGGTGTCAGGCCCCCATCATGATAGATCCTATGGAAGACATAAGAGAAACCTTGTCCTTAGCTAAGAAGCAATTGTGTGATACGGATCTGAAACATTACGTAGTTGTATACCTGAAGTATGTGGTGGTCATTAGTCCATGCAGCCAGATAGCAACATCCACAATGGCTAAATAACTCTGCTTTCTTCCCCATCACCAACTTCCATCAAATAGAGATTTATAGGGAAAAAAGCCTCTCCAATTAACAAATGAGCATTTTTTATCCATTCAAAGGTGTAAAATAAGCTTGGATGCGAAGCCTTCAGATGTGTATCCTAACTTCAGAAAGGGAATATCTACATTCATGCACTCTAAGTGAGTAAAATATTTAAAAAAAAAAAAAATCTAAAATGTTTGAAATTATTAGTGGACCTCTGCTAACCAAGCTGCTGTGTCAGGATTTATGTATGGTTATATGTACTGAAAACACAAAGTGCTTCAACTGTAACAACAAATACTTTATTAGCCCTGCTGTGAGCAAAGTTCTTTGTAATCCATAAGAACCTGTGAGAACTAATCCAGAGTAGTTACCTACCTTATCTCCCAATGCCACAGGAAATTGTAAACTCCAGTGATACAGAGCTAGAGAAGATCATTGATCCAGAAAATGTTAAGGAGCTGGATAGGATCTGACAGAAAGTCTGCTTATTAACTGTAATTTTTTTATACCCTTATTATTAACAATAGCGGACCTGTGTCAGTCATAGGGAATCTCATAGATTTACATATCAAACTCCTAGTGTAGACCAGGACTTCGTCAGCTTACCTTGGCTGAACACTGTTTGACTGGCAAGAGATTAACCATAGTTTTAAAACTAATAGACAAGTGTAGATGTGACTTACTTTATATCTACACAGTAATTTAGTTTCTAAATAACACTATATTAAACACTAACAAAGGATCAGATGGGAATTCTAGTCTAACCCCATTCATTTCAAGTATTCACTTTCACCTTTCTCCACTTTGTGCCCAAATGCTGTTGACTTAGCTTTGCAGAAGAAAATTCAAGGAGTTGTAGTGGTAGGCTTGAGCAAAATAGTCAGCTGTTTTCATTAGTATGGATAAAATACTTTTACTACTGTGGTTTTTTTTGTATTTACATAATGTAGGTGTTTGAAGTCTTAAACTTAAGACAAATCTATCTCTCTTGTGGCAAATTTCTGGCACTGTTATGATAGCTCCCTGAACCCCTCACAAGAAGAGAAAACGCGGGACCCATTTCTTGCCCCTGAGTAGGGTATTAACTGCCCCACTAGTATCCTAGAGGAGGGGGAGTGGAGAGGGAGGGACCCGGGCCCGCCCTCTACTCTGGGTCCCAGCCCCAGGGGCCCTGAGGATAGCGGTAAAACTACCTGAAGTAACTATTCCTTCCCCTGGGCTACTTCTCTCTCCTACCCTTCAGTTTGTGGGGCTTCCTGCCCTCTCTCTCTACACAGGTCAAGTGTCTCTTTACTTAGGGTCTGGGTGGTCTTGGTTCGAAACTGCTCCCTGCTCCTGCTCCAACTCCTCCAAACTCCTATCCTCCTCCCCTGTCTGCCTGAAGCAGGGGGTTTTATTAGGTTCTTTGCAGGTGTTCCAACCAACCTGCAACCTTCCTTAGTCCACAGGGAGCCACGCCTCTATTAGCTCTGAGCTTACATATCTCCCCTCAAGCACTCTGCCGCAGCTCCCTGACCTTCCTCTATCACACTCTGAAGAATAGTCACACCATTAGCTTCATTTCCCAAAGTTTAACTTTTGAAGTTGGGCACAATGAGTAAATTCACTTTAGTCTTCATTTACATGTCCAAAAACAAAACAAAACAAAATGCTGAGGAGGGGGCCCTTGAAAAATTTTTCTGACTTCTGTTAGCCAGTAGATTCAGCCTACTAGCAAGGGTGGATCAGGCATGTTTCCGCAACTCCTCTCCTCTCCGTTACTCCCAACCCATGTCCCATGCAATGTAAAGGAATTAAAACCAGTATGTGGTGTTACTTGCTGCATTGATTGACCACACTGTAGTTTAACTATTGTTTTAAATGTGTTCCTACTAGGGCTGGCCAAATGTTGGGGGAAGGGGGAATTATGAATATATTTGAATTTCACTGATATTAATATCTCCATTTTGTTATTAATATTTGACCAGCTGTAGGATTGGTCAAATAACCCAATGTAATAACTGAAGTGTGACAAATACTGAAATGTTATCTAATATAAGTCATATTCAAACCTAGTAAAGGCTGTCAAACAATTACTTTAAATCTCACAATTGTGAGATTTGTAACAATTAATTGCACTGTTAAACAATAATAGAATACCAATTAAAAGTCAGCATATAAGCATGTCCTCTGGAATGGAAGCATGAAGGGGCATATGAATAGTTAGCATACCTGGCAAGTAAATCTCTTGTAACACTGCGTATAAGAACACCATGTGAACGCTTTTTCTCTCTTTTCAAGTGATATTGTAAAAAGAAGTGGGCAGCATTTAAGGATGTAAATATCCATTGAAGTTAACCAGTTAAATTATTAAAATTCTATCATTTAATCAGTAAACCATTAACTGAGGTTGCTGCGAGGGGCAGTGGCTGGGGTCCCACCGGCAGGGCTGGGGTGCAGCCAGCCTGCCACCCAGGTTAATGGTTAAGGCCCGGTTAACAGTAAGCCTAGTGCTTATGAGTTAAGCATTTACATCTCTAATAGCATTATCTCCTATAAATATAAACAAACTTGTTTGTCTTAGCAATTAGCTGAACAAGAAGTAGTACTGAGTGGACTTGTAGGCTCTAAAGTTTTATGTGTGTTTTTTGAGTGCAGTTATGTTTTAAAAAAAACAACAAAAAACCCCACCCAAAAACTAATTTGTAAGTTGCACTTTCACAATAGAGATTGCACTACAGTACTTGAGGTGTATTTGAAATTACTATTTCGTTTCTTTTTTACCCTGCAAATATTTGTAATAAAAAGTAATGAAGTGAGCACCATACACTTTATATTCTGTGTTGTAACTGAAATCAGTATATTTCAAAATCTAGAAAAACATCTAAAATATTTTAATAGAATACCAATTTAAAATTATACAGTAGAACCTCAGCGTTATGGACACCTTGGGAATGGAGCTTGTCACTAACTCTGAAATGTTCATAACTGTGAGCAGAGTGTAGTTCAGGCTCCAGATCCAGGAGCTAAAACTCCAGGCCAGGCTTCAGCAGCAGCTGAGCTCCCTGCTCAACTCTGACATGAGTTTGCAGGCTTGTCCCCCTCCCAGCAGAGGTGTGTGAAAATAGCCTGACCCCCTCCCTGGGGAGGTGAGAACAGTGCATTCCCCTCCTGGGGTGGTGGGAAGAGGGGTGATAGTGGCACAGATCCCAGCGCTACTTCTGCTCTGCTGGCTGGCACCTGCTGCCTTGGGCTCGTAGTCCTAGCACACGGGGGTGAGGACTGGTAGCCTGGATGTGCCTATATTTAACATGTAATAGAGGCACAATATGGTGCAGTGGGACCCCAGAATACTGTGCCCTGCTATAGCGCGAATCCGTTTATAGCATGGTGCATGGCTGACTCCCGATGTTGCCAGTGGCCACTGCTTTGATGCAACAGAACCCTGCGATACCGCGACCCCGCCATTATCGTGATCGGGTTTTTTTGGGATCCCAGTCGTGGTATTGCGGGGTCCCATTGTATTTGCATTATTTTTTTTTTTTTTGGTCCCTGCTGCTGTCTGGTTACTACTTATTTCATTTGTCTGGTTGACTGGTCAGTCCATAACTCTGGTGTTCATATCTTTGAGCTTCTACTGTATTGTTTAATAGTGCAATTAATTGCAACTATTTTTAATCTAAATCAAGTGATAAATGCAAAACAGATTAACTAAACTGCAGTTAATTGACAGCCCTAAAGCTAATTTTTCATCTTTTTCTTCCTGCTATATTTTGTGTTTTCCTCTCCCTTGCCAATCAATCTCCTGAGCTGCTGTCTGTTTTCTATTTCTGTGTTCTACTTCCTATCATTTCTCCACTTCTCTCCCAAAAACTCCTCTGTAGTAGTCATCTTTAACTTGTCAGTCTCTTTTGCTAACCCCACTCCCATCTATGCATCTACTCATTGGCAATCTTACACCTGGTTTTAATAGAGCTGGCCCCACTAGCAGGATGCCATAGAGCAGTGGTTCTCAACCAGGGGTCTGGGGCCATGAGCAAGTTTCAGGGGGTCTGTCAAGCATGGCTGGCTGCCAGCAAGTCCAAAGCTTCACTACATGGGGCTGAAGCCTGGGGCCCCAAGCCCTGCCACATGAAGCTGAAGCCTAAGCAACTTAGCTTTGTAGAGGCCGCTGGGCAATTGCCCTGCGTGCTACCTTACCCTAATCCCAGTCCTCGCTTTTATATGCAGAAAAACAGTTGTGGAATGACTGGGCTGTGGAGTTTTATAGCATGTTAGGGGGACAGAAAGAAAAAGGTTGAGAACCCCTGCCATAGAGTCTGAAGAGTGGATTTTAAGGCTAGCTTCAGAACCACAAGCCAGAACCCCAGCTCTCCCCATCCCACTACCCCACTTTTTTTTGGTCTTCTAGCATTGATGGTTGCAGAGTAGGGCTGTCAATTAATTGCAGGTAACTCACACAATTAACTCCAAAAAACCTAATATTGATTAATCACAGTTGTAATTGCACTGTTAAACGATAGAATACCAATTTAAATTTATTAATCAGTATAGACACACATTCTCTGGAATGGTGGTTGAAGCATGAGGAGACACATGAATCTTAGCACATCTGGCACATAAATATCTTGTGATGCCAGCTACAACGGTGCCACATGAATGCCTTTTCTCACTTTCAGGTGACATTGTAAACAAGGAGTAGACAGCATTATCTTCTGCGTATGTAAATGAGCTATTGGCTGAACAAGAAGTAGGACAAAGTGGACTTGTAGGCTCTAAAGTTTTTTTGAGTGCAGTTAACAACAAAATTGATTTGTAAGTTACACTTTCATGATAGAGATTGCACTACAGTACTTGTATGAGGTAAACAAAAATAACAGTGAGCACTGTACACTTTTTGTATTCTGTGTTTGTAACTGAAATCATATTTGAAAATGTAGAAAAAACATCAATTTAATAAATTTCAATTGGTATTGTTTAACAGTGCAGTTTTTTTTAATTATTTGACAGGCCCATTGCAAAGATCACTCTGAACATGTGAGCCAAGTGCAAAGTTACTGAGAGAGAGCTGCAGAGAGCATTAAACAGCCCTATGATATACTCTTCTCATCTGGGTGAGGGGCCAATGGTCTGATTACAGCCATTGAATTTGGTATGTTTCTAAGATGCCACAGAATGCAGAATTCTGTGGTGTATGTGTGGAATATACTATTTTGCTGCAGCCAGGTGCCCAACTTTTTTTTGCCTCCCTAATCTACCTGCAGCTGCCTCTTGCTCTCCAGCTTTCTCTCCATGACAGGAGTTAACTGAATTATAGTGCATGCTGTCTGCACTGTTCTGTGGAGGAAGGCAGCAGGGGCTTAGGGAGCAAAAGCTGGTATCCAGTTTGCAGTTAGGGGAAGGAACCAGACATGCAGTTGGATTGCATATACAAGAGGTCAATAGCCAAGGCTTGGAGAGTCAGATTTCCAGTGGTTCATCTGCATTTCCCTCTCCTTTCTTGGATCATAGTAGTCAATAATGCCCATGGAGATGGTTCAACTGAGTATGCAGGAAAAAATTATTATTATTGGGCTAGTTTTATAACAATCAAGGCTTTGGAGCGGTGTCCAGAGCTGGAGTGGAGCAATGCAAAAATTTGATTGCTCCAGATCCCTGAAATGGCTCATTATTTATTTTTGTTCAATAGTCCATACCTTTGTTTTTGTAAAGGCAAGGGGATGATAGAACAAATGAAAACTGCAGGATTTAGGGATGCTTGTGTTGGAACTTTGTCCAATTGTGCCGTGGAGGACATGAAAGACAGGAAAGGATGACTGTTCAGGTGCACTGCTTATGTGAGAGAGAACCCCTGTTCCCTTTAGCTGTTGGGGAAAGACTGAAATTTCTTACAGGGATGCTGTCCTGTGAGCCCTGCTTAGGAAGAGTGAGGGGGGCTTAATTTCTGCCTTTTTGGTTATATGATAAACTTAGTCTTTCCACTCCTCACTCATGCTGCTGGAAGTGGGTAAGAAGGAAGAAAAGGTTTTTATCCCAAAGCCCTGGTTGCCATGAAAGTAGGTAGAGAGTTGTCGCTTTACTCTTCTCTTAAGCTTCTGGCTTGTCAAAGAGTGGTATTGTTTCCACTATTTAACCCAGTCTTCCTGTCCACACCTCCCCATTGAATATCCTACATTTGCTGTTGCTCAGAAGCTTTCCAGGCTTCTGCAGGATGACATTTAATTGATTCTTATCAATTTCAGTGCTGCCCACAGAGATCTGAATAAACAGCAATGAAAACTAGCAAGCGTAGCCAGTTTTCACTCTCCTGCAGGATAGCTGAGGAGACACAGGAACTGGCTGCATAGTTAGTACATCTGTGCATCAGATTAACCCCTGTGATTGGAAGGTTTTCCTTGCATCCTTAATGTCTTAAACTTATTTTACAAAATGAAAGCTCTGAATTTGGAAAAGCTAATAGCAGTTGCTTGGGGAAGTTTCCTACTTGCCCTAGATGAATTGATATCTGTCCAGAAACACATGTTTAGATGCTGGTAACATTCTAAAATTTTCTTTGTTAAATGTCTGTAATTTGTTTCCCTTACACCTAGCTGTACTCATCTGGCACCCAGAGGTGTTTTGTAGTGTCACTCTGGTCAGTGCCTTAACACCACTACAATACAACACTAGCCTAATCAGATGCTTACTAGAGAATACAGCCTGAGTTTTAACATGCTGATTAGAGTTTGTCTTTAATTGCCTTGGCCAGCGAGGATAAGTAAAGAAAAATTGAGCAAATGTGAAACTGGTAAAGATAAATACCATGTTTAATGTTACAAACTAAGGGTGGCTGACAGACCAATAAGTAAACTTTTAAAAGGCCTCCTCTTTTTCTTTCTTGAATTGATTTCTTCTATTATGTCGTGGGCTTTATAGTTATTGAGGCAATTACAATGTTTGTATGGAAAAGTGGGGTAGACGTGGTTTAGGGGTATGACTAATCTCCTATTTGGATTACATTTGTACACTAATCTAGTCTCCTTGAGATTCAGGAATTAAGGGGTTCCAAGCAAAGTGTAAAGAGCTGTAATAGTTTCTACTGAAGAGATCTTTCCATTCTTACTGTGGGCTTGATCAGGCTCAAACTAGACATTGAGAAGCTTCAATTTTTGCATGAGTATAGAGAGCAGCACAACAGGGGAATTTCTCGGCCAAAAGAGTTCGTGTCTGCTCTAGAGCCCAAGAAGATGCATACTACTTTGTGGAAAATCCATAGCAACTGATGATCAGCCAGTTTTAGTTGGGATGCTGGCACTGTCAAACCCTGGCCCTAATTCCCCATTTAATTTTATTTTAAGTAGTGTGATCCCTGAAATAAGAGCAGATTTGCTTGCAAATTTATACAAAGCTAAAAGCTGCTCTGAATGGATAGCTAGATAGTTGCTGGGACTTTGCCAGGCTGCCCTCTGCCAGAGAAGGCTAAGTGGGAAAACTAGATATTGTCTCCTGCGTTTCCTCTGCTCATTAAATGCTTACATGGAATCTGTGCCTTTTCTGTGGAGACCCAGGCACCTGAAGTGCTAAGGCAGAAGTAGGGTTTCTGCAGCCTTCCTCCCTGAGTGGGACAGCTCAGAAAACTGGGACAGTATTTCAGTAGCAAAACGCCCCAGGCCTGGCACAGGTGACTACATCAGCCTGGGATCAGCAAGCAGTGGCTCCCTTTCTCCTCTTCCCCTCTCCCGCCCAGTAGGCTGAAGCATGGCATCAGAGTCAGCAGAGTTTCCCACCCAGTCACCAAAGTACACATTCTCAGCCACATTGTCTGGCTGTGGATCAGCTGCGTGCTGCTACAGTGGCAGAGAGCTACTGACAGGGAACCAGAGATGAGGTGGGCTTAGTAGGGTAGGGGGCCCCTGAGCCCACCCCTCCCTCCATTCCTACCATCAATGTAAGTCCATTGCAGCAAATGGACCAAGGACTTCCTTTGAATGTCCAGGGTTGGAGCATGGTGCCCCTCACATGCAGGAATCTCACATGAACGAAGCATGAGACCCTGGGAATCCCCCTTTTTGACCCAGTCCATTACATACCTCTCTTTCAGAAAAAGACAGCTGTGCAAAAGAGTAACCACAAGGACCACTCACTCCCAGGAACCAGAAGTCTGAAGCTCCTCTCTCCTGAGGAGGATCAAGGGGAGGCATAAGAAAGTGGTGTCTCATATGTTCAGACCCCTCTAGTTGCCCCAACATAAAACACTCCAAAAAGAGACCCTAGTCCCCTTCATCTTCTGAAGAGTCTGATTCAGGGGATTCCTCTAGTTGGCACACCAGTGAAATCTGTTTCCCTCAAGCTGCATAGGTCTGCAGAGTGAAGCAGGGCAAATAATACTCAGCACCTGGTTCCCCTGCTTCCCTCCCTGGAGTATAATGGCAGATACAGGCTTCTAGAGAAGCTCACCTCCTGATGCCTTTGACTGTGCATTCTTTTTGTCGAAATGAAATGTTGCTGACTGATCTGAAGGCAAAATTAGATAATTGAGAATGGGAACTATGCCCAAAGGTGTGTCATCTCCTGGTAAAGAAATGTAGTCTCTCAGCAGTAGATCTGTTTGCCTCTGACTGGAATCACAGAGATTTAGCATTGTTCTCTTGCTGGTTGGTTCAGAACCAAGGCAACAGATATCTTGTTGCAAAGATGATCAAAAAGATCCTTTTATGCCTTTCCCCCACTCTTCCTCTCCTCACCAGAATGCTTCAGGAGAGAAGGTAGCACTTATAATTCTGGTATCCCTGGTTTGGTCATGGAGGGCTTGGTTCTCCAATCTCCTTGACAAGGTATAAACACCTCCCATGTGCTTTCCATTCAAAAGAGAGATGATTTTGCAAGGGCTATTGAATAATAAAGTACAAGAGCATTTGTCTTTCTGACCTGACCTTTGTGACGAATACTCTCTTTGAGAGGTCTAGATCCAAATCCAGACAGTCGGAGCATAGCTACCTGGTTCTTGAACAGATTCGCTGAGGCCAAAGAGATTATTCCAGGGGTGGGCAAACTATGGCCCGCGGGCCATTTTTATCTGGCCCGCCAGCTGTGTCTGGGGGCCGGTGCCAGTGGCCCCTGCTCCCGGACAGGGGCGCCAGGCGAGCACAGCTAGCCGCGGGCCTGCACTGGGAGAAGGGGGAGAAGGTGGAGACGCAGGAGCCCCGAGCTCCCCAGCAGGGGCACCAGGCCGGGAGTATGGGGAGCCGGTGGGGCCCTGTGCTCCCCGGCAGAGGTGCCAGGCCAGGAGGAGCTGCGGGAGCCCCGCGCTCCCTGGTATGGATGCTGGCTGGGAGCGTGGGGAGCCACAGGGGCCCTGCGCTCCCTGGCGGGGGTGCCAGGCTGGGCCTGGAGCGCAGAGAGCCATGGGGGGGCCCACACTCCTGGACGGGGGGGCTGGGCCAGGAGTGTGGAGAGCCGCGGGGGCTCCGTGCTCCCGGGCGGAGGCGCCAGGAGAAGCCGCGGGAGCACAGAGGCTCCCAGGCGGAGGTGCTGGCTGGAAGCACGGGGAGCCGCGGCGGCCCTGCACTCCCAGGCAGAGGTGCCAGATCGTGAGGAGCTGCGGGGGCCCCGTGCTCCCTGGCAGAGGCGCCGGGCCGGGAGCACAGGGAGCTGTACCTGGAGGAGCCACGGAGGCAGCGCTCCCCAGCGCAGGGGCTGGGCTGGGAGCACGGTAAGGGCTGAGCTGCTGGAGCCGGCTGAGCAGGTAAGCCACGGGCGTGGAGGGGAGGTGGGGCTTAGGTGGTGGGGTCTCAGGAGGTGGCAGTTAGGGAATAAGGAGTAGGGGGGCCTTAGAGGGTGGGGTCGTGGGGGGTCTCCAGAGGGGCGATCAGGGGACAAAAGGGGGGTTGGATGGGTGGGGGGTTCTGAGGGGGGCAGTTGGGGGTGGGGGTCAGATGGGGGCAGGCCAAGCCGTTTAGGGAGGCACAGCCTTCTCTACCTGGCCCTCCGCACCATTTTGAAACCCAATGTGGTCCTTGGGCCACAAAGTTTGCCCACCCCTGGATTATTCAGTATGCCAATATCCACAATATTAGCTTCCAGAAATAAATGTATTTAGCATATATATTTGAGCTTTAAACCACTGATGCTAGGACAACAGTGTTGTCCCCCTCATCTGCATCGATACCATATGTTCTCAGATTTCTTCAAAACATACTTGGATTAGGCCTGGCACTTCAGGCTCTCGGAGATCAGATTTCTGCTTTGTGTAGAATCCTTAGTGTAGTAGATAAGTAGGGAATTTCATCTTCCCCAGATGTCCAGCATTTTAGCACTTTTCTTATGAGAGCAACATCTTCCAGATATGCATAAGTTCTCTTACACAATCTTACCTGGTGATCTCCGTGCCATTACAGACCCTCCATTTGAACCACTAATTAAGCTGTCTCATTACTTTCTAACCATTAAAATGGCCTTTTTTTAAAAAAAAAAAAATTATAATCTTGTCCAAGCATGGGATAGATGATGTAGGAGCTCTGTCCAGCTCTGTTGCACTCCAAAGACAAATCTTGGTATTCTTAAGATGTGTACAGACCTCTCAAAGTGCATATTCATCACACAGGTCAGAAAGACACATGCTTTATGTACTTTATTATCCAGTGTCAATGTGAAAGAAAGTTTGGCGGGGAGGGAGTTTGGTCTTTTTGTTTTGTGTTTTCCCCAGGTGGCTGAGATACTGCATACAAGTCAAAAATCCTAATTCTGTTTACAATATCAGAGCTCACTCCACTAGAGCTGTGGCAGCTTCATGGACAGAAATATCATTTGCCTCACACAAGAAAAATCTGTAAAGCAGCTATCAGGTCATCTGTTGATACCATCTTTGAATTCTACAAGCTGGACATCCAGTCATTGGATGCTGGTTTGATAGATAGGTGCTCCTCACTGTAGTGTCACAGAAACTATCAGGAAAGGGTTATACCCTTTGACGGCTGTATCTAACAGTATATGATTCCCCCCCATCATCCCCATTTGAATGGACACAGCTATAAAATCCCTGTTTCACTGATCTGCCATGTGCTTCATTACAAGGAAGAATAGGGAAATTTATCTGATTCTTGCATGAAAACTTCCTTTCTTGGAGTAAGGAGGTTCATGCATCTCACCCACCCTGAATGGTTTATTCATTGGAAAAGGATAGCAAATTATTAATTGGCATTCCGTTATTCACTGAAATCCTTGCTTTGCAGGAGGCTTTTTCAGTTTAGTTTTGATGCTTAATTTTTCCTCAGCTATGGAAGTATAGCAACTGGCAGTTTCTCAGAGGTGAAACCACACCTCTCCTGCCTCTGACAGGTTTGGTTGGTCTTCAAGGCTGGAAAGAGCAGAGTACTGAATGTTTTGGATCTCCAGGATTTGTTGCTCCAAGAAAGGAAATGCTCAGGTGAGAGAGGAATACATTTTCTATTGAGGAATAGTGCAGCTTGGCAGAGAGTTATAAAAGTTGTCGACAAATGACTGATTTGCTGGCTTTGTCTGCAATGAGCAACTTAGAATTTCACCAGTAGTAGCAATAGTAGCAGCAATAATGTAGATAGGATTTGGTTTTTTTCCTAAAGTGTATGCAGCTCTCCAGAGAATAGTGGGGAGTGGCAGGAGCAGAGCAGCTCATGAGCCCATTATTACTTTAAGAAGAAAGATGCTTGAAGGCCCAAAATTTCCTGTGTGTCCCCAAGGGCAGTGGGCTCCTGCAAGGTGGGAGTAGGTGGGCATGAAGATATGCCACTGGAAATTTATATTGACACACAGCTTGTGGAGTATGATGGCAAAGGTATTTTTCAGCTTGGTGGGCCAGTAGGCAAATAGGTGTTGGGGAAGTTTTCAAATCTGGTCTATCCAATTGTAGGAAAGGTAAGACGTGTGATGGCCTGTGCTAGTCTCAATCAGCATGGAAGATAAGAAAAATGAATAAGATCTGATCTCTGAGGCTCTTACAACGCACTGCTCTTTCACTTCTAAAACTGGCCTGTGTTCATTTAAGACTTCCATGCTGTGTGAAATATTTGTATCTGGTACTGATAAAGGTAACGCTACTAAAAGAGTTACTATCAAAACTACCGTCCTCTATTGCTTCAGTACAGCCCACATGCATTCTCTCTACTCCTTAAATAGGAAGAGCTGACTTTGATTTTGTAATGCATGGAGAAATAATGTTTTGGGTGTGTGTTTTTTTCTCTTCCCTTTACAGAAAGCCACAAAGAAAACAGACAAACCCAGGCTGGAGGAGAAAGATGACCTAGATGTAACAGAGCTCAGTAATGAAGACCTTCAAGAGCAGCTTGTAAAATATGGAGTAACCCCTGGTCCAATTGTAGGTAGGTAAAAGATATCAAATGCTACTGATTTGCTATGCTTAGTTACGTACGAATATTATGTCACATAAGTAATATATGGTCTGTGCTCCAAAGCTTACAGTGTAAAGAGCTAATAGGGTACTCTGAATTTTCTGTGAGAAGTATGATTTAAGTAAAATACAATATACTTCTGATTCTTTAACTGAAGGTAATTGGAATACAAACTTTCTCTAGCAATGATTGTTGCAAACAGGTAATTTAACTTACAAATATCCATACATGTGAAATTAAACAATTTACATTTAATGAGAAGACTGACTGTACAACCTTAGAATTAGTGGTTTGATTTTAAATCAGTAATTAGCGTACCTTGATTTAAATCTATTTTAATCTTGTTTTGCTTTTGTACTTTAGTTACTTCCTTAAAAAGAGGCTAATTGGTTGTAATTATTAAAACATGCTCTACGTTGCCAAGAGGCCTAGTAAAGAAAAATTGACAATGGTTAGGCTCCTGGTGTGCTGACGAATATTGTCTCATTTTCTTGTATTTCCTGGTCAGACTCTGTATCCATCTTTTGGTTACTGACGCTTTATTTTATTTTACTAGATTAATATTTTACTTGTGATTTGTGTCAAGCTCTGTGTGGATGGAAACTGGAATGCAATTAAAAATGCACAAAACCACAGTATTTACTTATTTTGCTAAAAAATAAAGCTACCTTAAATGTGCTGGATACGTAAGGTAAAATTATTGACTTATATCTTTTTTTAATAAGTCAATTTTAAATATATTATCTATAGTTAGTGAACTGATTTGTTTCTGGTCATAGGATCCTTCCAAGATTTTTAGAACTGTAGATATCATCCTTTCCCGCTTAGTTCATATTTGTAGTTTGGAAGAGGAAGATAAGATTACCTTCTGTTTCAACTCCATTAATTTGTCAGCTTTGAAGTAATAATTGAACTGAACTAGCTTAATAAACTGAAATGAAGAGAGCATGTGCAGAAGAGGCTACTGCTGTCAAAAGATAGCTTAATAATTTAACAAACTCTGGTTCCGAGTGCTTAACCAGCGACTTCTTCCAGGTCAGTCGTTGGACCACCTTGCAAATTTCAGTGGCAAACATATACTGCATAATATTTTATCATAGTAAGTTTAGGCCTAAACATAAGCTGTCATACCTTCAAATTCAGTTTTAAATAGTCATTTTTATAAAATAGATTTAAATGTGATTTTTAAAAATCAGATTTAATCTAACTTGTTCAGAACACTTTTTTCTGTAGTATGAACAATTCATGGAGTATGTTTGAGAAACTGAGCATTAGCCCTCCATATATCCAATAATTGATATGCCTTTCTGTGGCTCATGACTTTCATAGGTCACCTGCACTGACCAGTCAGGAGAGAATTTGCATTGCTTAGCATGTTGACTTTAAGAAAACAATATGATTCACAGTAATGTTAGGAAGCTGTTGGGAAAGCAGAAGTGGGAACTCAAATATAAACTTTCACACTGCAATTCCATGTTATAAATTGGTGTGTGTTTTTTCTTCCCTCTCCCTGAAAAATTCCTTTGATGTGTATCCCCATGACTCATAATCATAGAATGTGACTACAGTGAGGTGAAGGTGCCAGTTGTCTCTTTAAAACACACAAGATTGGACTTTCTTACTCTAAACTGCTTGCTCTGGGAAGATTTCTTCCCCCCAGTTGAAATAGGTTCAAACATTTAAATTGCTGGCGTAGGTATATCCTTAGCTTGTTTTATACACTTGGCCTGTTTCGTAAGCCTGCCAGTAGTCTCTTTAAAACACTCTAATGGAACTGTTAGCTACAAAGATGTTAGTCCACACTGCTTGTTTGATATTTCTGTGCTGACCTTGTCCCAAAGTATGCATCAACAGCCAGTGCGAAAAGTACATAAAACCATTAAAATAACACTAGAGGAAGAGCCATCTGCAAAATCCAATTGGGAAGATCCCTTAATTTGAATTGGAACCAACAGGGTGACCTGCCAAAAATGGATCATGCTGTCTTGAGAAAGACACTGCCATTCCCTCTGAAGGAAAACTTGGTAGGCTCATGCTTGAGTAGAAACAAAGCAACATCAGCTACTTTCAGGGCTTTGACAGCTTCCGTGGGCTTTGCATGAATACTTCTGCTATGGAAGCATTGACACATCTTCCTTTTAACCCACTAAACAATTAAACTATCTTGTCACTTGCATGATTGATTGGGGAAGGGACACTTATGGCTCAAGCAAAGATCCAGCATGCTCTCTTCATATTAGAGCATGTCGCAAGGAATCCAAGTTTAGATAAAACAGGTGAGTAGAATGCTCTGACTTTAAGTAGGCACGTCCTGTATTGAGTAGCCTTTAAACTTTCTAAACCTATTTGGCCAAACAAACAAAGGCAAATTGTAACAGAAATAGCCAGTAAGACCACTACAGGTCTGTAAACCAGGAAGGTCCATCATTGGAGTCAAGTAAAGGTGCACAGTCCCTGAAGGTAAAGGTTGCCAATCCCTGAACTAGTTAATACTTATTGCTTTTCAGTTCTAGGTCTCAGAGTACTTTACAAAGAAAGGTAAATCTAAATATAGCCATCTTGTACTTGGGGAATTATCTTAATTCTTTGAATATATTTTCTGACTGGTTACAGCCACTACAAGAAAGATCTATGAGAAGAAATTGCAGAAACTGAAGGAACAAGGCCCAGAATTGGGGTCTTCAACACCTCTATCAACAGTTTCTTCATCAGCTGAGAACACCAAACAGAATGGAAATAATGATTCTGACCAGTACAGTGACAATGAAGAAGGTAAAATTAAAGTGCAAACTCAAAATAAATATAAATTGCCAGAGTTAAGAATGAGTAGTTGTAACTTGTACCTACTTGATGGAACTTATGAGCAAGAACAAAACATAGCATTCTTTCACACTAATGATGTACTGAAGACAGTTAACTTTTTTCTCAAAATTGGGGTTGGCTCTGAATTTGATCTCTCCAGTATTGACCACTGTATCAGGGTTTAGAAAAAACTTGGTGAATGGAGCAAGTTGGAGTTTGAACACGCGAGTGGGCTCAGTAAAACTAGGGAGCAGAACTGCTGGTTCTTTCCTCTTTGGGAAGTTATCAAGCCTGGCAACAAAGTAGCCCAGGCACTGCTCCTTTAAGTGTATTAGCTGGGAACACTGTATCTCAGACACAACCACTTCATGAGGAAAGAGGAGAGCCAGAAAACGGAACAGCTGGCACTGTTACTTTCTGTGGATAAGGTGAGCTAGGAATCTAAGCAAGCCAGATAGCGCGTCCCCTTAAGTGCAGAAGTAGGAGGGGATGACGGGAGCGAGCCTGTGTGTTGATGGGTGGAGGAGGTAGATTTGTCAGAGGAAAGAGGGCAGACCTCTAACTGTGAGGAGAACTGACCACTGGAATAAATTACCAAGAGAGATGGTAAATTCTCCATCACTGAGGGTATCCTAAAAGATGATTTTTTTGTAAAAGATATTAAGGCTCAGTGCTGCAGTAACTCAAATGCAGGAGGTTAAACTTGATGATCTGAATGGTCTCACTTAGTCTTGAAATCTGTGGGAAAAGGAGAGCTGGAAAAGATAAGGGAAGTGGTAGGAAAAATGCAATGTAGAGAGAGAGTATTTTCCCCCCCCTTAAGCCTGGTAAAAACATGCTTTCTCTTGGAGTTGATGGTGGAAAACCCCCACAAAGGTTAAAGATATGGTTACCAGATAGCAACTGTAGAAAAAATAGGATGGGGGATGGGAGGTAATAGGCACTTATATAAGAAAATTCCAAAAAACAGGACTGTCCCTTTTCAAATTGGGACGGATGGTCACCCTAGTTGAAGACAAATAGCAGTATGTAATTTGTCAAGTATATTTATTCCTCAGACACAGACACACATTGCCCAGAATGAAGGGATTGCAGTTCTGTAAGTAGAACAGAATAATAGCTTTCAGCCTATTAATTAGTTCAGGGATCGGCAACCTTTGGCCCGCCAGGAAGCAGTGTGGGCCGAGGGATGTGCTGGCCACCGCTTCCTGCAGCCCCCATTGGTCAGAGCAGTGGACCGTGGCTAGTGGGAGCTGCGATCAGCCAAACCTGTGGATGTGGCAGGTAAACAAACCTGCCTGGCCTGCCAGGGGGCTTACCTGTGGGCCAAAGGTTGCCAATCCCTGAACTAGTTAATACTTATTGCTTTTCAGTTCTAGGTCTCAGAGTACTTTACAAAGAAAGGTAAATCTAAATATATCCATCTTGTACTTGGGGAAACAGGTCATATTACCATTCAGCTGCAAATCAGGAATAGACTGTACATCTCTGAACTCCTGGACAGTGTTACCACCCCCACCTCATCGCCCACTGCTAGATACACACTGTTAGAAGTGTACTTTTTTTAAGCATCTAACCTATTAGTCTTGCCAGAACAGTACAGATGCGCTAAAAATATTTATACTGACGTCGAACAGGGAAGCGGGGTGTCTCTCTAATTCAGAATTCTATCTGTTCAATTTAAATGATTTTTCTATGGCTCTCCCACAATCTTTTTACCACTTTGATCCAATGAATTGTCCTGATTTTGCAAGCATAGGTTTATGATAGAAAATTAAGATCAAAGATTAGAAAGCCTTAAGAGAAGGAAGGAACAGCTCTGATTTCTTTCTGTAAATTCTTCCTGTTCTGGGCTCAATTTATGACCTTTTATATTTGTAATCCGCTATCAAGCCAAACTTCTGTCAGCATCTCAGTCGTAGTGTCACTGTCACTTCTCCAGCGTTACCTTCGGTTGTTTAGGTAAATTCAGGACCTGGTAGAATCCTGTTTATAAATGTATGTTATGCTTTTGATCAAAGTCCTCAAGCTCAGTGCAAACTTCAGTTTGCCTATATCAACTGGATACAGATGTGATTACATCTGAAACCCCCAGAAAATTGTAGGCAACTGACATCCATCCCCCCTTCTCATTTAACCAAACCTGAAGCTGCTGAGAGCTATGAAAGAACTTACGAAGTTCTTGTATTCTTGGGATGTGTATAGATCTCTTTAGTTTTGCTGCTTAACCCTTGACAGTACTTACATTTCAGAAGAATGTAGTTCTCACTGCTTCATTTAGCTGAATAGTTTTCTACCACCTCAACTTAAGGTGGTTTGAGTCAGTAATTTATGCACTGTTTTGGAATCTCTACTAACCCTGCTGGCAGCCCCAGCAACCAAGGTGGTACATCCAGGACCAACAGGGAGGGGCTGCTATTTTGCCTGCTTACTCCTCCCCCCAATCACAGCGCAGGAGGCTGTGGCCACAAGAAAAGCCCCTGGTAGCTGCATTTGAGAGACACTGCTTTAAGGAATGCTTTCCTTCCTTTTGTTCTGCTCAGTCAGTTCTCAAAGGTTAGACATAGTGAAATCATCCTATTGTGCTGCTGCTTAATTTCAAGACTAGTGACACTCCTTTAGTGGAGCAACAATGCTGTATGGAAACTTTCTGCCCATAACTGCTGCATTAGAGACCAATTCCCTTTATACAACTAAAACAGACTTCTCAGGTGGAAGGAAGGGTTTACAACAGAACTTTCCTTGCAGTTTGTAAGCAGTGTGCCTCTCGGTGGGTGGATGGATGGATCTCTCTCTCTCTCTCTCTCTCTCTCTCTCTCTCTCTCTCTCTCTCTCATATATTTATTTTGATATATATAATAAATTTCTTTTTAAAGTCAGTCATTGTGAAACACCCTCTTGTGTTCACTGCAGTAGGTGTTAGGGTTGTCCATGCTTGAAAAGTAATGTGGATTAAGGTAGAGTGTAAATTTATAGTGCTTTTCCTTATTAACTACGTGTGTGTACACTTTTACTGGTCTAACTATAGTAATGACCAACTAGGAAAGATTGGTTCTTCTTCGAGAGATGTCCCTGTGGGTGCTTCACTTCAGGTCAAGGTGAATCCTAGTGCCTTTGATCTGAGATTTCTACAGCAGTACCCCTACGGGCGCACGTGCTGTGCCCGCCTCACAAGCTATCAGTGTTTGAATAGTGCGTGCATGGCCCTGGCTCCTCCGTTCCCTCTCTACCATCCCTGACTAGAGATGGAGTTCAGCAGTGTTCAGATTTATTCATAGATAGTCCTGTTTCTCAGTTTGATTTAGATAGCTTTGTCACAGAGTTACTAGTTAAGAAATAACAGAGAGTCCTGTGGCACCTTAAAGACTAAAGTATTGAAGCATAAGCTTTTGTGGGCTAATACCCACTTGGTCGGATGCATCCAACAAAGTGAGTATTAGCCCACGAAACCTTATGCTTCAATACTTTAGTCTTTAAGGTGCCACAGGACTCTGTCAGTTCTGCAATTGCAGACTAACACGGCTACCTCTCTGATTCTATTTAAGAAATAGTTTTAGTTTTTAGATTTTTTTTATTTTATTTTTATTTAATAAAACCCTTGGGTACAGACATACATGGCTCCCCCAGCTTCAAAAGATGTGCCTCCTGCAACGAGACCGTCTGTATCTCGGATGGTCATTCACAGTGTACGGTGTTTGAGGGAGTCTCGTACCTCAAAAATGCATCCACTGTAATCTTGAAGCACAAACCCGCAAGGACAGGGGAGCTCAGACTGAAACTGCTCCTCCAGGGAGAAAGGTAAAACAAAGAAGCAGCCAGCTTCCCCAGCAAAGATCTCTCTCTCTCTTTGTCTCTCACCACACACACACACCAGTGCCTGCCACTCCACATCTCAACACTTCTAACTCTGCAGGCACCTCAAGCACTGACTGTCAGTTGGCTGTTCAGCTTCCTGGAGCCTACCCTTAGGGCTTTCAGCTGCTTACCTCCCACAGCTCTTCCATCTCAACCTTTGACCGCATGGTGTGGAGAGCACAAGCACAGATCACGGCACCACCGGTTAATCTTGCAGAGCCACTTTCTCACCCACTGCAGCTGATGCTCCCGGCACTATGCCACCTCATTTCACCTGCCTGCCTGACAGTGCCCATATCTGGGGCCCCTACTTCTGTGGCACAGTATGCACTCCCAGTGCAACCTTTGGTGGAGCAGCTGCTTCTGCAGACTCTGCCTGCACTAACAGTAGTGGCACCAGCTCCACTTAAGTTAACCCTTACTCCTCTACTGCTCCAAGCCTCTCACGTGGAGAGGAGGATTAAGAGGACGATGATCATGTGTTTTCCTCACAATATTCCTCCCAGGGTCGCTTACCTACAAGTAGGAGATGACTGTGCGGTGCTTCTCCTATCCTAGTGGCTACCCACACTGGTATGGCAACCCCTGGATGGGAGTACCTACCCTCTTTCCTGGGCAATGGCCACACTGGGGGTCATGGAACTACACTGTGGCACAATGAAGCATTTACTGTGCCGCCCATAGAAAAGCTGTCAGGTGTGCCCCAATGCTTTCTTACACAGATGGGCAGATAAGACCTGAAGTAGCCACGCTACCTGCACAGGACATTGCTCTCCATCCTACAGTGATAGCACCACAGGAGGCCACGGTGCCCCCACTACTGATGAGCTCATTCACTTTCAGGAATTATTTAAAAGGAGAGCCAATGAACTCAAGATTACTGTAGAGGAGGTACCAGAAACCCACCACAAACTCTCCGACATATTACAAGCTATCACCTCATCGAGAACCAAGTGAATTATCTGTCAGACCCCGGCCACGATAACCCCCACTAGCAAGAGACTGGACCACAAATATTTTGTCCCACTGAAGGGTTTGGTATTTCTATTTACTCACCCATCACTTAATTAGCTAGTGGTCAAGGTGGCCAACCAGAAAAAAATAAGCATCAACCTTTCCAATTTACCCCATTTGACGAGAACAAGAGACGGGGCTCCTTTGGGCACAAAGTGTATTCATCTTCCACTTTGCAGTTTCGAGCAGTGAATTATGCGGTGCTCTTATTAAAAAATGACCACAGAAATTATGCTAAAGTAATGCAATTTGTTGATAATGTGGCAGAAGACAAACTACAACAATTCAAAACGCTGGTGTCTGAGGGCCCATTGATCTCCTTCACAGCACTTCAAGCTGCTCTCGATGCTGTGGATGCAGCCACCAGCTCGGCTTCCATCGTCATGCGCTGTGCCTCATGGTTTACTTTTTCCTTCTTTCCCAAGGAAGTACAGAGCACTGTCCCTTCAATGGGGACAAGCCCTTCGCCTCCACAACCAATGTGTGAAAGAATCACGTGCCACACTCAGATCTTTAGGCGTCCAGCCACCTGCCCCAAAAAAGAGGCAGTACAGATATGCACCATACCTGTGGCCACGCTACCATGCTTTTGTGCAAAATCAACACTTCAGACAATACAATACACAGCAGCAACAACCGTGCCATAGACCGAGAACCCAACAATGTCACCCTCCACAAATGACGGCGACCCACCCTCCTGCCTCAAACAAATTTGAAGCCTTGGTCAATGGTATAGAAAACCTCCCACCTTCTTCAGCGTCAGTTTCAATCATCCTTTTCTTTGGACCTTCCCTGCAACCGTTCATTGCCAATTGGGAAGCTATCCCTATGGACAGATGGGTCCTGGAAATTATCAGATCAGCTTATGCCACCCCCTTCCTCTCCATACCCCCCACCTACCCTCCCACCCCATCTTCAGGGACCCCTCTCATAAACAGTTTTTCCGTCAAGAGATACAACACTCATACAACTGGGAACGATAGAGCGGGTACAAGCTCAACACAGAGGGAAAGGGTTTTACTCCCACTGCTTCTTGACAGAAAAGAAATAGCGGATGGTGCCCTATCCTCTACCTTTGATGTCTAAACAAGTTCGTCAAGAAACAAATTCCGGATTGTTACTCTACCAATGATGATTCCGATGCTGGAGCAGGGAGATTGGTTTTCAGCCCTCGACCTCCAAAGATTCGTATTTCTGTGTCACTATCCACCCTGCCCATCAATGTTTTCTCAGATTTGCTGTGGGAATGGAACACTACCAGTACAGGGTCCTGCCATTTGGCCTTTCCACTGCCTCATGTGTCTTTTCTCCAAAATGCTATCACTTGTAATAGCACATCTCAGAAAGAAAGGGGTCCTCATTTTTTCTTACCTGGCTGATTGCCTCCTCAAGTCCCCCACTCACTTTCAGGCGATCCGAGCAACTTCTGCAATTGTACATTGCTTCCACGCCCTGAGTCTTCAAATAAACAGAAACAAATCCAGCTATTACCTACCCCAACAAATTTACTTCATGAGGGCACACCTTGACTCCACCATGGGTCTTGCCTCTCTTCACCAGGACAGATTTCCATACAATGGATACCCTAATTACCCAGATACATGCCAGCCCGCAGGTTACAGTTTGAGATTTCCTGCAGCTGTTAGGGCACTTGGCCACTTCCACATTCATAGTCCAAAATGCCCGCCTGTACATGCAACGCCTTCAGAGGTGGCTACCAACAGTATGCAAACCAAATATCCACAGATTAAATAAATTGCTAACTATGCCTCCAAAAGTCAAGGACTTTCTCCTCTGGACCTCTCCTATCAACATCAGGGCTGGGATTCCCTTCCAACAAGAACTCCTTCACTGACCACTCAAGATGCATCCCTCACAGGATGGGGAGCGCACATGGGTCACCTCGCCACTCAGGGCCTTTGGTCTTCTATGGAAACCAAGCTTCATATAAATCTACTAGAGCTCTGAGCTGTAAGCAATGCTTGCCTCCATTTTCTTCCCATTATCCAAAACCACAGAAGTCAAATCATGACAGACATCGCATGCATGTTCTGTGCGAACATGGTCCTGCTCCTTCTGCGCAGAGGTGGTAAAACTATGGAATTGGTGCCTTCAACGCAATAACCATATCTCCGCTTCATACCTGCCCTGTTCTCAGAACACCACTACAGAGTAGCTCAGTCGATCCTTCCCCATACAGCACCAAGGGGAACTCAACACCACCATCCTATTAACTCCAGGTCTGGAAAATGGGGGAATCCCCAACTAGATCTATTTGTACAGCAATAAACACAAAATGCCTGACATTCTGCCCCAGAGCCAGCCTGGTGAAACACTCCCAAAAAGACGCCTTCATGCTCCTATGGACCAACACTCTGTCATGTGTGCATTTCCACCAATACCTCTGACCAGGGTAATACAGAAGTTAAGAACAGACAGATCATATCATTCTAATAGTCCCATTTGTGGCCCAGACAGCCATGATATCTCTTCCTCAAGCGGATGTCAGTCAAGCCACCGATTCTTCTTAACCCCCTCAGTAACTTCCTATCACAATGCAGAGGCCAGCTGTTTCACCCTGAAATACAGCAACTATTCCTGAGAGCCTGGCTAATCGGTGGCTGTCTAATGAGGAGTTTTAGCAGCATGTTCTGAACAAGTGCGGAAAGTCCTACTACACAGCAGGGGACACATCACGTGCACTACTTACCTACATCAATGGAAGAGGTTCACATCTTGGTGTGCGGCCAAACAGACCTTCCCAGTTTCCACTCCACTCCCACTGATATTGGATTACCTGCTAGACCTTAAAACATTAGGTCTCTCCGTGAGTGCCCTCAAGGTCCACCTTGTAGCAATCACCACACTTCACTATAAGCTCGACAACACTATGGTCTTTTCCCATCCAGTAACCAAAATGTTCCTGAAGGGCATCCAAACATTATATCCCGGCATAAAACCACCTGCTGTGCCCTGGGACCTCCACCTATTCCTCAAAGCGTAATGGATAAACCCTTTGAGCCAATGGCTACCTGCTCCCTTTTCCATCTATCCACAAAGACTGCCTGATAGCAATCATGTCTGCCAGACAAGTAGGAGAAATGGGAGCACTCCATGGTGAAACCTCTCTATACTGCATTCTTCTGTGATAAGGTCACACTTTGAACACACCTGAAATTCCTGCCTAAGATGCATTCTTCCTTTCACCTTAATGAGCCAATATACCAGCCAACATTTTTCCCAAAACCCCATGCTAACGTTTTTGAAACAGCAATGCACAGTCTTGATGTGCCTCGAGCACTATCCTTTTACCCGGTTAGAACAAAACCGTGTAAGAGAACCCTCTATCTTTTCATCTCTACCACTGAGGGATCATAGGAAAAAGCGATCTCTACCCAAAGACTCTCCACCTGGATTGCAGACTGCATGTCTCTCCTACCAACTGAAGCACTCATACCCCCCTACATCCATTAGGACATACTCTACCTGAGCTGTGTCCACTTCCACTACCTTTCTCCATAAAGTCCAGCTTTCTGATATACACAAGGCAGCTACCTGGGCATTGAACCTTACCTTCGCCAATCATTACACTCTCATGCACACAGCAGCATCTGACACCAAGATGGGTAGAGCTGCCTCGTCAAAAGCCTGCTTACCTGATCCAAAGTCATAACCATCATAAGGGATACTTCTTTTTGGTAATTGAAATGAAGTACCCACAGGGACACTCATCTGGAACGTCAGCTCTACACAGGTTGAGTAACCTCCTCTTAGAGGACAAAATGAAATCACCTACTGGTATCTATACTCATCATTTCATCCCACCTAGTGTTTCTTCTAAGAAATGCTCAAACATGGAAGGAGAAATGAAAGTTGGGCTAATATACATGAGGTTTTTATAATGCTTTGGTGTTCAGAACAGCTCAGTGTAATGATGTATGGGAGTTGGAGTAAGAAGACACCATATGATAAAAATTACTAAGGCTTTGTCTAAACTGACAAGTGAAAGACAACTTTTTGTTCAGAGGTGTTAAAAATGTGCTCGCGTGCACACCCCCCCCCACCCCCCTGACAAGTTTTGTCGATGGCAAGTGCTGCTGTGAACAGTGCTTTATTGACAGCAGCACTGTCCCGCTAATAACACTAACACCGTTTATTGGGGGTGGAAGATTTCTGTGAGCAGGAGAAATCTTTCCTGCCGACAAACGTGCCTTCTAGTGGCATGGCTGTAGCTGTAGCAGTGCAGCTGTGTCCCTAAAAGCTGCATAGTGTAGACATAGCCTTAGGTGGGTGAGAATATCTTCTGTTGGACCAGGTTATGTTGGGGAAAGAGACTGACAAGCTTTCACACTCCACTGTGCTCTTCAGGTTTGGGAGAAGTAATCCGAGTCCTGGGTAAACACAAGGTGGGACTGATTTGTTATGTGTAGGAGTTAACACATGGCAAAATGAAGTTGCTATTGACACCTCTACTTAAAGTGGGCCGGGGGTTACAGATTGTTGTAAAGAGATGTAGAATTGTAGGACTGGAAGGGACCTTGAGAGGTCATGCAATCCCCTGCACTCATGGTAGGACTAAACACAATAACTCTTCACTTAAGTCATTCTGGTTAACGTTGTAACATCGCTGATCTATTAGAGAACATGCTCCTTTAAAGTTGCACAATGCTTCCTTATAACGTGTTTTTTGGCAACCGCCTGCTTTGTCCACAACTTGCAAGAAGAGCAGCCCATTGGAGCTAGCTGGTGGGGGTTTGGAACCAGGGTGGGCAGCAGCCCCCTATCAGTTTCCCTAAGTTCCTTGTGTGGCTGCCACCCAGCAGGCTATCAAGTGCTGGGCAGTTCAGGTGACCCTCTGCCAACTGCTGTGTTCAGGTGTCCCTCCGCCCATTGCTGTGTGCCCTCTGTGAGCTGCTTCCAGGTGCCTCCTACTTGCTGTGCAGGGGGTGGGAGGGAGAGAGGTGCTGATGTTGGGGTGCCCCCTATCCTATCTCCATGTGGGGGGAGACATGACAGAGCTCCGGAAAGAGGGAGATTGCAGGCAGCTGCTGCTGTCTAACATCCGATATATTTAAAAAGGCAGTGTGCTTAAAGGGGCAATGCGTGTCTCTCTCTCTCTCTCTCTCTTTCCCCCCTCCCTCTCCTTGTAGAGTATGAGGCTACATTAACAACTATGTGTCAACCCTCGAGGACTCAGCTGACTTCTAGTTCATCATTTAGCAGTAAGGTATTCCCTGGGTAATATCCCACCCTCTTTCATCCTATGACACCTCGACCAAGCTTCACAGTCGTCATTGCTGTGTACAGTTTTAATCTGTTTTGTTTAAAACTCACACGTGTGTGTGTATTATATATACACACACACACACACACGTATAAGTTTTAAACAAACAAATTAAAACTACACAGCAATGATGACTGAAGCTTGGTTAAGGTGGAGGAGTCATAGGATGGAAGAGTGGGGGCGGGGGTACACACACACACACACACACACACACACAATGTCTTATGTCTGGTGAAATTTTTTTCCCTGGAACCTAACCCCCCCCCCCCAATTTACATTAATTTTTAGGGGGAAATAGGATGCGCTTAACATTATCTTGCTTAAAGTCACATTTTTCAGGAACAGAACTACAATGTTAAGCGAGGAGTTACTGTAGGCCATCCTTGACAGGTATTTGGGGATTTTTAAGAGCAGGTTAGATGATGGAGCTATATTGCCTAGGGAGGTTGTGTAATTTCAGTGCTTAACTACCCTAAGAGTTTTTCTTAATGTCCATCTTAAACTCCTATTGCTTGTCCTATCCTCAGATTAAGGAGAACAATTTTTCTCCATCGTCCTTGTGACAACCTTTAATGTATTTGAAAACTGTTGGAACTAGAAAGCACTCTATCTTTATTTAATAATTTCTGACTTTTATGTCTCATAGACTGAGTACCAGCAATCTTTTTTACTTAATAAACTTGTTTTAGCTAATCTAGCATGTTTAAGTTGAAATGTCTAGGTAACACCATTTAAGGTGGCAAGGTGTGTGTGTGTGTATATATATATTCCCTTAAAGGATATATATTTGGACTGCCCAAGAGCAGCTGGGCATACAACACATACATTTCCTGGAAAATCCAGGGCTGGGAGTGTGTTGGAGTCTCCCTTCAGTATAGCCATGGCTGGTGAGAGCAAGGATGAGACTGGCAGTCTGGGGTTACACAAACACATCTGGGAGTGACCTACATACTGGCAAGCAATATGTCAGAATGTAAACTTGCCCATATTAGTTATATTAAGAGAATATTGCAAGTTATAACTCAACCGTTCTGGCAGCTAAAATGGTCTATTTTTAAAAAGTGCCTTTTTGGGTTATGCTATGGTCTTGACTTTTACTTAAGACGTCCACAATTATTTTTTTTTTAATATTCTAGGTTGAAAGTTAGTATGCTCTTCTGTTTGATTTTTGGCTTTTTTCAGTTGCCAAAGAGTAACGGTGACTGATTTTCATTCTCAGATCCCAAGGTGGAGTTCAGACTTGAGAAGAGAGAACCACTGAAGGCCAAGACAAAGACTCCAGTAACACTCAAACAAAGAAGAGTTGTTGAACATAATCAGGTATCTTTACTTTAATGGCACTTTCTTACCAACTTGTAATTGTGAGTATACTTGCAATAGCTGATTTTTTTTTCATATTGCACTTGACTAATATTAGCATATAATTAATATTTTAAGTGGACTAACCTGTTTATCACAAGTTTTTCCAGGAATCATGCGGTAATTAAACACAATCCAAGTCTTAGTTAATCCTGGAGCTATTTTTTAATATTTTGCCTACTCAGTAACACTTAAGATTAGCAGCTACATTCTGCAAAAGGTAGCTTTTCTATGATGATGTAGGCAGCACTGCTGTAGTTAAGATAGCATAACTTTCCATTATGAAACCCTTTTCAGTGACTTATAAATTTGACAAATTATTGAAATTTCTTTGTTTGAATGTCTCCAAGAAACATTTTTGGAACTTTCAGCAAAATCAGCTTTATAAAGTTCGCTCAGAACAAAGTTAGGGAAAGTAATTGTTTGCTTAATTAAAATCTCCTGGTAGAGAGGCTTTAGTGCCTCTGTGCTTTAGAGTAGGACTTAAAATTGGTGGGGAGGTTATCCTAAGAGAAGAACACATTGTTTTTCTCCCCCACATAATCTTCAGTTGTGCAGTAACATACTATTAATGCATACACATATAGGCACTTTTGAGTGCCTCACTTTGAAATGCTAAGATATTCTAGCTTGCTTAATGAAGGCTTTTTGCATTTGGGTTTCAGGGTGTGTAAAGTGGTTTATTAAAAAATGAGTTGATCATGTGGACTCCAGGAGTTTGATTTGTCAAATACCCATAGCTAATCAACCCTTTTGAAGTTAGCATATCAATGTGAATATCCTTTTGTCCAGATTAGTGCATTTCGTCAGATGATCCATTTGGCTGGTGGTAGTGTAGTGCCCTGACCAACATTTCCTTTTGCTGAAGAAAGGTGGTAGCGTCCTTGTGGAGCAAGTGTTTGAGTAACTGGCCTTTGTAGAACTTCACAATGATGTGTGTGTGCTATGTTAATGAGGGTGGGCTGGTAATATGAGGGGACGAAATAGAAAAAAAATTGTTTTTCAGTCACTGATACTAGTGCACACTACTCTGAATCTTTCCTTTCCTTTCCTTTCTCTGGAATTTGTCACCAATGGCTGTCTCAGAAATGGTGAACTCTTACTAATTTTGTCTGATACCTTTTTTGAAACGGACATCCAAGTACCCCTTACTTTTGTCTGGGTTGGGGCATACATAGACATGGTAATATAACTTTCATTGTCACAACTGTTCCAGTTCATTTGATAGGAATCAAAATCAGAGTCATACTGAAACACTTCTGCTCTTTCCAGTTGAAGCAAAAATTCAGAATTGTTGATTGCCGAATGTTCTTTTAAAGGATATTTAAACACTTAATCAGCCAAGAATCCTTTTTAAACGAACACTTTGAGTTAGATTCCTAAACAAGATGCCTGATTTCCCTCCCTCCCTCCCTCTTCCTCCGCTTGCCCCCTTCCTCCCCAAAATAGATGCTCTTCCAGCAGCTCCCACTGGTTTCAATATGGCCGATGTTGGGGTGTCCAAACCTCTTGAAAAATCGTGCCTCTATCTTGGAGCGTTCATATATTTTTAATTTTTTTTCAAGAGAGAGCACGCTGACATCTTTGTCATGTTGAAATCAGGGGCATCCTGTCTTAGTACTATAATGAGAAACAAAGTTAAGACCTCATGTTGTGAAGTCATTGCCTTAATGTCCATTTTATTAAAATGTGCCCTTTGAATGGAACCCCTTGGCAAAATAAACATGCCTGTACTCCAAACAAACCCCTTATCTCCCAGGACCCCGAGAGATCAAGTACACCTTGCAGTTTCACCTGAATGTCTTTAATCTTAGCAGTTTGTCAAACCAACAGGAGAAATATATCTGAGAGAACACTCTCAGAGAAAAACCTGCTTTCACAATCTCCTAGATTAAACAAATGGGTGTTTGGCTTTCTCGCCTGATTATTTGAGGTATCTAGGACCCCAAACTAAATATTTCAAATGTATCTGGCGTGCCAAAATAGTATTCCCCTTTAGTTATGAAAGGACAAAGGTTTACTGTCTGTAGCTTCTTTATAGTATCCTATTGGTGCAGATTTCAGACTCAGTGATGTACAATTAAGTATCTCTGAGATGGTTTTTATCGTGTGTTTTCTGTGTGGCTTTTTCCTGAAAATATCCATGACCCAGAGTTAATTCAGCTGGTATCTTATCCAGTTCACCGGGTTGACTCAATGAGAATAGTAAAACTGTTCAGACAAATCTTTCAAAATTATGAATATTTACTGGTTCAAACCATAATAACTCTCTCTCTAGCTAGGCTGACCTGGACCCATTAATATTATTTAAAATCTAGCAAATGGAAATGCTAAATGCCCTCAGTAGAAGCTTAAAGTACTTAGAGTGGTTAAAGCTGCAAACGATGTAATCTAAAACCTGTAACTGGCAAATATTTATGAATGGACGTCCGTAAAGTACAGTAAACTTTCAAAATTATCCTCCTTTTTTAGGAAAGGAAAAAATCCAAAATTTGTGTGTGAGGGGGAGATGTTTTAATTTGAGAAGAGCTTTTTCTTACAATTTAAAGAAATTAGGCTCAAAAACTTGGAATCTAGTGGGAAGTGACACTTGTTTTCCCAGAATCCAACTAAAAATTCACCACTTAGTCTCCTAAACTTTTTTCAATTACTATAACTTGTCTTACCCAAACAAAAACTTGTATTCCTTCTTCTGAATTTGTAGAAACAATAAACAAGCAATCCTTTTTTTTTTTTTTTTTTTTTTTTTTTTTTCCTTAAACTGTGCAGAGAATCCTGCTATTCGACTTCTAGCTGTATTAGAGTTACTCGATTTGGAGGATATTCTTTACTGGAAACAGACAGTAAATAATTTTATCTTCCAGCCTGCTTTGTTAAAATCTTTGTTAAAACATGAAAGTGTTCTGTGACCTAATCTTGTGTCAGTGGGATCTCCTACAACAGAAAGGAGAATCCACCATTTCTTGTGTGACTTTTCAGGGCCCCACTTGCAACTTTCTATGGATTTGGGGCTAATCTGAATCTGAGATGGGTTTTTTGTGTTGTGTGTTTCCTGATGTGTCAGGAAAAGAGCTGTCTTATAAATTACAGCAAACTACCAAGTTTCCTGAATTTATTTATTCCTTTTTTAACCAAAAAAAAAAAAAAAAAAAAAAAGGAAAACGTGCACATTACATTTGTTTTGCTACTGGCTTCAGATTATTTGCTTGCTTTTTTTACTAGTGTAAACTTCTTTTCCTCAATCTTTTTTTTTTTAAATATAGTGGTAACTCCTGGTTTTTAACTGTTTAATAGTGGCTCTATTTTATGGATTTGGAATTTTTAATTGTTTCAAGTTGCCAGTGTGTAACTGCAGCTTTTTATGCTGCTTCTGTGGATTTAGGGTCTTTCCTCACTCTTTGAGACTTTTAACTTTGACAGGGTGTTCCCGGTTCCTCAAACCCACAATACTATTATTACTGTGGTGAATGACTTCTTTCCTCCAATGGCTATAAAGCCATTGCAAAACTCCTAAATTAAATCTTATTCTAACACTAATATGACATTTGGTTTTTACTATCTAATGGACTGGTTTAGGTTTGACTAATTATATCTCAAGCCTTTGGTCATAAAGAATGTGCAAAGTTTAATTTATGGATATAAAACTTGTTACAGTTGTGGGGGAGACTTTTTTCAAAAGTAATTAGGCAAAAAATTTCTGATGCATTTCAAACCGCTGTTTGTGTCTTTGAGCACAAGATGGGGAGATTTTCAGAGGAGCTAAAATTACATCTGAGTAAAGGGTTTTGGTAACACCTCTTTCCACAAATGCACAAGAGATTTGTTTTTAATCTGTGCAGACAAGATATCTGGGTTAAATGTAAAATGGCATATTGGCTCATAAGTGGTTCTTATCTAGGTTCAAGCCAGAGATCAGGTTTTAGCCAGTGATGATACGCTACACTTTCTGGAGATGGTAGCTCTCACTTTTTTCTGATGGTCATAATACATTGTTCAACTCCATATAAATAGGAATCCTCTTAAGGGTAGTGTTGAGTACAATCGCTTGATATCCAATATTAATGCAGTATGGTAGGAGGCAAGATATTTGGAAAGCCAATGTGCTGCTACACATACATCTGGAATATGTATGCTTCTATGGCTTTTAGTTATGGACTCTTCAGTGTTGGGACATGGCTTTTATATGCTTGCTAATGTATTTGATGCTTAACTAGAGCTATTCTCAAGATGGAGTTACTGAGGCTATCTGGACAAGTGGATCTTCAAAAAGTGGACCTCTTCAGGCAGTTTCTAGGGAGTCTACAAGAGTATCAAGAAGAACACCAAGGAAAAGGGTGATGAGAGGCTTATTCCAATCTAGACTTGTTTTACTTTTTCCTGAGATTGTCAGGGCCCTAGAGAATATTTTTTTTACATTCACTGTTTTTGTTTTGTGTTTTTTAAACAAACAGGTGGAAACTACAGCACAGTTGCCTGTAGATGATGCAGTAATGTCAGAGGGTACTCCCATAGCTGAAACTATAGTGGCTTCAAGCAACAAAACCCTAGTAAATATATCTAATAAATTATACACGTGGTATCCTTCTGTAATATACCTTTTAACTTGCACTGGAAAGAGTGTTCGGTTTAAAAAAATCTAACTGTACTTGATAGCCCCCAATATTTAATGTGCTTTTACTTTCTGTCAGATATGCTTCCCCCTCCATTTTATCAGTCATGTATGAGCATATGTTCTTGCACCATCCCCTGAAGCCTCCTGCTGCTGGCCTGGTGTGAGCCAATAGGATAGTTCCTATTTTCTTAAAAGTGGAAGGTTGGGGAACTTCAGTACTACAACCTTTATGGAGGGTCCATTTTATTTAATATGTGCAACAAACCTGCCTTGACTGTTTGTGAGTTTCTGTCACTAAGCTTATTTAAGAAAAAAATACTGAAATTATGTTGCTAATGTATTTAGAATGCTCTTCCAAAGTAGCTCCTCTTTAATCTTTCCCCCCCCCCCCCTTCTTCTGAATAACTTTTAGGACCCAAATGTTTAACAAAGATTTTCTTATTTTTTGTTTTTCTACTGTATTTTGGTTAATTGAGTCTGAACAATTTGAATCTCAGCAGGTTGTCAATAGGGTGCCTGGAAATTTCAAGCATGCAGCTCCTACACTGTCAATCAGTGAATTCTCAGACTTGCCCAGAAGAACACCAAAGAAACCATTGATGACAGCTGAAGTAAATGAATTAAAATTTAGATTGCTATCATTACTCTTTCTGGACAGAGTTCTAATATTTATTCATTCCCGCAGAAGTGGGAATGAGGGTGTAGTTCTCTTAACAGGTGGCATGAGGATATTCAGATCAAACTAACATTGTACAGTGGCTTGACTGATGAATGTAAGGTTTAAAAGTTTTGCCAATAAAACACTTGCTTAGTTTGAGCCATTTTGCATTTCCGGGGTCATGTTTGCAGTTTTTGTGCTGCCTCTGTCATCAGTGTAGCATATTGCTGCCTTTTGTACAATTCCTTGTCAAGTTAGTTGAATAGAGAGAGAGTACAAGGCTCTCAAATTTTGAAAAAGTGATCCAAGTCTCTAGCTTAATTTAGAGTATCAAATAGCAGCATTATTTTGACCAAAAGCCTCCAAGGTAACATTACTGGAGTAGATCTGCCTCTTCTTTGAATAGCTAAAATGCCCCTGCTTCTACAGTTTTTGACTCTATGATCTCTGGAAACCATTTTTATGCTAAAAATTTTAGACCTGATATTATATGTTGTTCTGCAGCATTACTATTTTCCTAATAGAAATGGATAGACTTTAACTTTTGCATTGCTCATTTTGAATAAAACTCATTCCTAAAAATAGGAAATCTTTAAAAACTAGTATCCATATCTTCATGTAATATGTGAAATGGGCTACCTCATAGGCATAGAGAGATGATCTGATACCATGTTGGTAACTGAGCTGATACCCATGACATTTATTAAAAACGAGTGCTTTACTGTCTCAATCCCAATAAGCCTTTGCAGTCACTGTTTTGCTATATTGCAGCACTTTCGCTTACCACAGCAAGAGGAAACAGGTCGTCCTCATAAACATATTGTTAACATTGATCACACACAATCCAGTGATCTGCTCAACACAGCCATGATAGAGGTGATGACTAGTCCCTTTTGATCATCTGTATTGTTGTCTGATTGGTGTATAAGTACTGCATAAGTAACAACAAAGTATTCTTCATATTGAAGGAAATTGAGGACAACGCTGAATGCATCTGGACACCAAAAATCCCTAGACAGCTGCCAGTAACAAAGCTTAAACCAACAATTAAAATCCAGGAAAGGTTCCTTAAAATTCACTGGGTGAACCAAATTCTCCCTTTCAAATCACCTAGGGTTATGGTCACTCTATATATCTATACTAGAGGAAAAAGAGCTATTGAGTTTGGTAAAGTTTTTATAATTCTTCTATATGTTTCCTTAGGTGGTGGAGAAAACAGTAGCAGAAGAACGAAGAGCAGAGAGAGATATTCTTAAGGAAATGTTCCCATATGAAGTATCAACACCTACCGGAATTAGGTACAATTAAAGTTTTTTATATTTTACTCAATTTTGATAGAACCAAGACACACTTTTCTGGGTTTAATTAATTTTTATTGCTAAGAAGTCTCCAAGAATTAACCTGTATTCTGTGGCTCAACCTCACAGCACACCGTAGAGCTAGGTAGCATGCCTTTCTGCATATAACTGTGTTGAAGTTAACTTATCCCATTAGAACTAAAACTGAATTTACCTGGCCTAACAAGAGTGTGCTGTAGTACCCCAAATATTCTTGAAATGTGGTATGATTTAGGCTTCAGGTACTAAAAGTAAATAATTCCTTTATAAATGGAATTAGTTCATCATCTTTTTAAGAAGGAATCTTCTTTTTAAAATTACACAGATTAAACCAGTTTAATTTCTTCTGGAATGAAGTCCAGTATTCCATCATGGGATTTTAAATAATAAAAATGGTAAAACTTCAAAAAATTAATTGAGGCTAAAACTATCCTGTTAGCTTGTGTTCCAGGCAGAAAGGTATGCACAGGTCCAGGACATGGTTTTTAGAAGTACTGCTTCAGCAGAGCACTGAATTTTGTAGCCATAATCAGCTTATTGGTCTATAAAGACAAGATACTAGACTGACATTGGTCTGTACCAGCTGCTTCAAAGGAAAGTTCCCAAAAAAATCATACAAAATTATAGAATAACTGGTTCACAATTTTCTTTTGTTTTCTAATCTCTGTCAATTTAGTGATTGCCTTATGCACTGAAGCATGAGGGTATAGGCATCCTGCTTAATGTAACTAGATGTTCTTATCTGTATAGAACTTCCAGTCCTAAATCCTACTCTAAATCATCTTAGCATTTGGCCACAGTATCTTGAGACTGAGTTCTCTGAGTCAATAGGTATTGTGGTTTTTTTTAAAAAAATTTAAGAGATTTTACTCAAAGTATGTTGCCTTTTGAATTCCATTAAATCTCCTTTCCTTCTTGTATAATGTAGGAAGGTAAAAAGAAACATCTGACTTGACTTCTCCATACCATTCATTATTTTTCATTCTTCTATCATATGCTTCTTATTTATCTTGTAAACTAAGTAACCCCAGTCTTTTGAGATTCAGCATACCAAAGGCTTTGTATGCTTCCTGATTCCCATTACTTATTTGTGAAACATCTGGAATTTCTGCTAAATCTTTGAGATGGAATGAGCAGACATTAAGCAGTATTAAGTGTATCACTGACTTTTTTTTTAGTATACTTCTCTCATTCTTGTGCACCCAGACGCTTTGTTTTTGATTCCTGATACAAAATGAGAATTCTTGTACAACAGTAACACCTGAAGACCAGAGCCCTATAGTGATGTAATCTTACAAACACACAACAAAGATGATCTGTGCCCAGGAGCTTTTGTAAATAGACAACAGTGGCAAATGCACAGACTGGAAATATAAGATAATGAAATCAGAGTAACAAGATACCTGCATTGATGCCTGTGTCTTTTCCTTAAAGAATGGGTCTACAGGAAAAGCTTTGTTAATTCAGCATGTTGTGGGGGCATCCCAGTTAGTCAAAAAATCCAGTTAACTAAGAGTTACACTTATCAATGGAGGGACGGAGTTTAGGTGGGAGAAGGGGCTCAAGGATGGGGGGGGGGAAGGAAGGCGGGGCACAGGCTCTGGGAGGGAGTTTGGGTGCAGGAGAGGGTTCGGAATGCAAGATCTGGTAGCGCTCACCGCAAGCGGCGACCTGTCCCTGCTGCTCCTAGTTGGAGGCGTGGCCAGGTGGCTCTGTGCACTGCCTCTGCCCACAGATGCTGCCCCCACAGTTTCCATTGGCCACTGGAAACTGTGGAGCCAGCATGTGGAGTGAGATGGGGCAGTGCACGGAGCCCTGTTGGCCGTTCCTCCACTTAAGAGCAGCAGGGATGTGTCGCCGCTTGCAAGGATACAGGTAGGGAGCTTGCCAGCACCATCACAACTGGACTTTTAATAGAGATATCAGAAATGCCAGTTTCTTGAGCTTTACAGTTGGTGAAATGCTTGCTAACACAGCTTTTACTGTAGTTTATTGAAATGAAGTGAGTATTCACTGTGGGTGTGCAGGAAGCATCGACATTGTTACAGGAATTTAAAATGTCCCAACAGAGACAAGTTGACGTATGGGGCAGTTATTTTTAAATACTGCATGTCTCAGAAGCACATATAATAGTTAGGAAATTCTAATAGGACATTATATCAGTGAATGTCTTTTCCCCCATGTCCCTAAAATCAGGGACTTCCTCTTTGAGTATGGACCCCTGTCTGCTTGCTGTGGTACATTGTAGGGCAAGGAGAGTAGTCACGCTCGAAGGAGCTTTTCTTGCTCTTTGCACTGCTGGTTTGACTGACCTGACCTCTTTACTCTTCCTTTCCTGAAGAAAGACAATGATGAGAGCTAAGACTTCTACCAAAGCACTAAAATCTTTTTGCCAATGCCTGGAGCCTCATCCAGTCCACCTTGGCAGGCGTTCTGTGTAATTGAAATCAGTATATTTGATGTAGAAAACACCCAAAAATATTTAAATAGTATTCTATTATTGTTTAACCGTGCCATTTAAAATAGTGATTAATTGCAATTATTTTTTTATTATGTAACGGCCCTGCTTGATACCTAAGTCTGGCTATTTGTGTATCCCATCAATCTTTCTCAATATAGGGTTGAGAGACGCATCTTTCACCAGTGATGGGAAAGAGAGTAAAATGTGAACTGTATGCCTGAAAGCTTACCCATGGGCAGTAGTGAAATCTGTCTTTAACGTCTTAAAACAGTGTATCTGATGTGCATTCTGATCCTTAATCCATTTAAACTAAAACTTTTTTATGTACTTTAGATTGCTCACTTAAATGTGACAAATTTATTCTTTTTAATTAACAGTGCTAGCTGCCGCAGACCCATCAAAGGAGCTGCTGGCCGACCTATAGAGCTCAGTGACTTCAGAATGGAGGAAACCTTTTCATCTAAATATGTTCCAAAATATGTTCGCTCAGCAGATGACAAACCAGAGAAACCAACAACAAAAAACCGCTCCATTCCCATGTGGATAAAAATTCTGCTGTTTGTTGTTGTGTCAGTCTTCTTGTTTGTAGTTTATCAATCCATGGAAACAAACCAAGGAAATCCTTTTTCTAAATATCTTGGTGTCTCTGAGGCAGATACCTCAACTGATTGATCATCTCCTGTGGCACACCCAACTTGGTCTCCGTTTTTTTCAATTGTAGGAATAAAAACTCTTCTTCCCTACTGTTGTCGCAAGGACTCCTTACAAATGTGATTGCAACTTGACAAATTGAATAATGAAGTATAAATACACAAGACAGTATAAATGGACATCAGTAACTTTTTCTGGACTAGTAGGAGATAACTTTGTGCCATATGAATAACATTTTTTAGATCTCTGGGACTTTTTGTAGTCTTATTTTTTTTAATGTGGACATCTTTAAATTCATTTTTGAGAAACTGTATATTTGTTTTTGCAAACTTGGAAGCTGAGAAGGGTGAAATGTAGTAAAATGTGAAGCTGTGTTTAAATGCTTTGGCTACGTACAGAAAAGAGGTTGTATTTTTTTCCTCTACTACACAATGTGGGGGTGAGGAAGGAGGAGATATTATTAACTTGACAAAGGGAAATGCATTTTTGGATGCATTTTATAGTAACTGTTCAGCTGAATTTGATATATTGTAGCTTTGTAGGGAAAGTCCGGCAATAAACTGCTCTGTAATACTGTAACTTTTTTAGTAAATGTAACTGTAACCCTGCTGTATTCATTTTTGTAAGGTCTTAGTAACTCCACTTAAGAATAACATCAGGTTTTTTTAATTGTAGCACTTAATTTTAGTGCTTAATACTGTTGTAGGAACCTAATAATTACAAATCTAATTGGCAACAGATCCCTCTTTATAGAGGAATTAATTATTAGTAATATGCGTGAAATTAAAATTTGCATCAAAAATAATTTTCTACCAAAATATTATTTGAATCAGATTTTTTTGGTTTTGTTTATTGAAGGACTCAAAGTCTAAAGCACTGCGCTACTTCTTAAATATTTCACCAGCATGATTCAGACTACAGATAAAATTACCGGAGGGCTGTGTTCTTCAAACATAATTTGTTAAGTCTTTCCCACACAGCTTAAGATGATACTCCTTGCGGATGTTAACATAAAAATGTGTTGCCTCTCTACTCATCTTGGATACTCCCTGTATCATGAAGTTTCATGTTTGATATGAAGAGGGCCTTGTTTTGCTTTTTGACTTTTTAAATTTAGGTTAAAATTACTCATCTTGGATTCAGTTGATGATTTTCTTTTTTCAGTGGAAATATGTCTAAACATTCTATATTCCATAACCTAGTTACAGGCAACTGATTGTGGAAAAAATCATGAAGTCTGAAATACAAATAGAATATAAAGTGAATGTATAATATTGGTGCACTTAAGTCTGCAACATATTGCATATTCTATACAAAATTACAATTGTAACCTTTATAAAAATGGTACTTTCTCTTTTTAAAAAAGCTTAGAATATAAATTAATATAGTAGCATCTTTTACTGTAACTAGATGCAATGTAATATTTAGTTCTTAGTTGCTCTTATGGAAACTTACTTGCTATGTACTTGAGGCAACTTTTACTTATATTTGGTAGCAAAGCAATAGCTTTTTGTCTAAAATAAATGCTTTGATTCTTTTAATTTTTGATTTTAATCAAATAGTAAAACTTGTGTTCATCCTCTAGAAAACTGTAACAGAAAACTAATTTTTTGGTGTCAAAATGTGGAAAAATAAAGATGTAATGTGTATGTTAGTGCTTATTTTCATAAGAACTGAAATCAGTTACTTTTAATGTGCTGTCTTGTGGTATTGCTAGAACGTATTCTATATGAAGGGCTTTGCTTTTTCTTCTAATCTAAAATGTGTAGAAATATATAACATTCTAAAGCCCTCTGCCACTGAAGTAAAACATTTTGAACAGTCCCAAAATAAAATTTCACTGTGTGTAATAATCATCAATAGAGATTCCAGTTACCTCTTTTTGTTTTGGGAAAATGTCTGGTTTTACAGTAATTCTAAATTGAGCCTGTTTTTCTAGACCTATATGGGCTTTGCTCCATTTTGCTTTTACTGAACAGAGAGGTTTAACTTGCTTCATTAGGTGTTGGACAGAGAACCTATTATGGATTGGTATAGTTTTACCATCCACAAAAAAAAAAAATTGTGTATTGATTGACCTGTCTCCAGACTGTTAATTTTGTTAAAATTGAATTGTACTTTCAGTGACTGTCATTTGTTTCATTCAGCTGTGCTTTCTGCAGAGATTTATATACACCTTCTAAAGCTATAGCAGAAACAGCATAAATGTACATGCTATTGGAGTAATGGCACTTGTTTAAGGCATTACGAATGAATCCTTTCAAGTATTTGGTATTTATAGAAGGCAAACAATTCTTAAGTATACTCACTTTCACCTACAGAGAGGTGTCGTCCCTTTATCTGATAACTTTAGCATGTAACCTTTCTAAAGGTGCTGATCATGTGCACTTTCAAATGATTGCAGGGGAAGTTAAAGTCACTGAACACTTATGGAAAAATAAGCCAGTAAATATCAGCTATCAAAGGTATAACACCTATACTAGTCAACTTAATCTTATTTCTCCAACATTCAGTAGTGGGCTATTGCCTAGAGCCATAAAGGGACTAAAATGAACATAAGAATGGCCATACTGGGTCATATCGAAGGTCCATCCAGCCCAGTATCCTGTCTGCTCCTAGGGGCCAATTCCAGGTGCCCCAGAGGGAGTGAACCTAACATAATGATTTGGTGATCTTTCTCCTGCCATTCAAGTGCTGCAGTGTTGCATTGCAATGCCTAACTTGTAGGAGCCTTACTCCCCAGTGGAATACATACACCAGAGTTTGGTACCTAGATTCCTTGCCCAATGCAGGTAGAGATTTAGGTACCTAAGAATGAGATTCATAAAAGCCAAAACACTGATTGGGAAGTTACCTAAGGTAGGTAGGAAATGGATTGGACCCCATTTTTTAAGGAAGTTAAGCACTTCATCTTGGAATGCCTCAGTCATAGAGTTAAGGCTAGAATGGACCACTGGAACATGTGATCTGGCCTGTATAGTATAGGGCACCCACACTGCCCAGTACCCCTACACTAAACCAAACTATTTTTTTCAAAAAGAAACAAGGCAGAGGAAGGAGTGATGGTGCCCCCTTAAATGTCTAGTCCAGGGTTAGGGTGAGATGGAGGACTCAGTGTCCAATCCTGATGCTCTAATTATTTTATACACTGTGGAACAGGAAAGAGTGAGGTCTGCTCCATGATATTCTACAGCCCAGTGATTAGGGCACTTTCCTGAGGAGGAAGAGTGGAGACCTAAGTTCAAATCCTTTGTCCATGTCAGGCAGTAGGACAATTGAATCTGGTGTCCCATCAGCATTGTGTTCTAACCACTGAGCTATAAGGGAGGCACAGCCTCTGGCTGTTTTGTGTGGGAATGGGCATGCTTGCCTACTACCTAGGCAGGGGAAACACTGAATTTGAGGATTATGCGGGGATGTATGTGTGAGATAGGCACCTAAACTGCAGTGGCGGTGTGCATCCTTACTAATGGAAACTTAAGTGCCATAGAACTCTAGCTGTCTACAGAGTTAGCTGAGAGGGTGTCTTGAGGATCTTGTGGTATCTAAAGTGGCAGGTGCCTAAATTCTTTCATAAATCCATCACTCAAACTTAAATTACAAACTTTTAGGGAAAGTCTTCATGCCAGTAAAATTTTCAGAAGCAGCTAAGTGAATTAGGCTCCTCAGACCTATTGACTTCCAAGTGCCACTTTCAAAAGTGGCTTTGGGTAAAATTTTCCAAAGCAGCTAATTGACTAGTCTCCTAAATCTATTGCAAAAATGTATATGAGAAGCTGAATAGGGCATCTTTCTTAGAAGTCCACCACTTTAACATGTGGCTTTTATTCATTCATTCATACATGCATGACAGTATTGATCACTAACGATTGGCCTAGATCCCACAGCTCCCAGATTAAAAAGTTATATTCAGACTTGTATTGAAGCCTAACTACTTTGTGTACTGCTACATTTGATGCACAGTAGCTAATAACTTGGGGAGTGTGGAGATTTGCCTAGTGGTCAGGACTCTGTGCTGCCAAGAGGTCTTGGATCAAATCCCATCCTGTTCCTGAAGCCTTGAAGGCATTTGTCAATTGGGGGATGGGAGATTAGTTCCTTAGGCTATTTGTTAGTATGCTGCATTGTCATACAGACACCCTAGTTCATTTCCTGCCTTGATCAGTTTGAGCTAGTGGGTAATGTACCCTCTCAAAATTTAGGGTACTAAAATGTCAATTTCTGACAAGTCGCTTATACTAGACTGCCTCTTCTATAACGAAACCTCCTATAAAGAAACAATAGAGCAGCAAAATTCATTGTATAATAGTACATAAGAATGGCCCTACTGAGTCAGACCAAAAGTACCATCTAGCCCTGGATCCTGTCTTCCAACAGTGGCCAGTGCCAAGTGCTCCAGAGGAAATGAACAGAACAGGTAGTCATTCCCAGTGTCCGGCAAACAGAGGTACTCAAATGAAACAAGAATGAAAATGTCAAGCATAGAGTAAAGTGACTGCTTAACTAGGGAGTTGCCGACTAGATGATCTTTCATTTAGTTTACAGCATGTATAAGGTGGGAATCATGGGACTGGAAGGGACCTCAAGAGGTCATCTAGTCCAGCCCCTGCAGTAATGGCAGGACTAAGTATTATCTAGGTCTATAGTTGTTCATCTAACCTGCTGTTAAAAATTTCCAGTGATGGAGATTCCACAACCTCCCTGGACAATTTATTCCAGTGCTTAATACATGTCAGTAGGAAAGAGGAATTCTTGTGGAAATTGCGGCTTAGTAATCTTACATTGTGGGCTTTGCTAAATGTGAGTTTACAAACTTCCTCCTTTTAAAACAACTTTTTTTCTTCCAAAGGAACATTATTTTCTTGTTGAAGCTCTGTGCAAGGCATTTTAATCTATCTGCCCTAAGTAGCCCACCCCCCCAGCTGTTCTATAAATACTTTTTAGACATTCTCTCCCCTGTTCCTAGTTTTCCCACTCCATGAGTTTCTCTGTGTTTGTTTTCCTACTCTGCACCCTTCTTGCCTCATTTTCATCCCTAAGTTTATAGTGCATTTTCCACCATGAAGAAAAGGAGTCTTGCCTAGCTTCCATACAAAGTCAAGAAGGTTATACCTTAAGTCAAGTTTTTGGACCCACAATGTTAGAAAGTTTAAAATTAGGGAAATAAGTTTGACCATCCCTAGTAATTTGAAAAATGAAGTTTGTTAGATGTTTAAATGAAGCATATGGGTATTCTCTTGTGCCACTTTTATGGCATTTCATAAGTCAGTTTGACTTAGATAAGTCCCAAGTTATACCTTTTACCATGTTTATTCATCTCTGAAGACTTCCTGTTGCTTAGATAAAAAGCAACCTAGCTTTCTTCCTACAGATAAAATACAAAGTTGTAGCAGATTGACAGGCACATCAGCTCTCTTTTCTGCTGTGGGGAAGGACATATCTCTGAAGGATGACTGATCTGCCGCTTTGGATTTTTGGGTGTGGGAAAGGACAGAGACACAAGGCTCAAATTATATTTATTTGTGCAAATTATAAAAGGCCAATCTCAAGGAAATGGGAATTGTCAAATGTGTCAAGAAGGCTTTTCATGGCAAAAGCCCCAGCAAAGCAGGTACCATACTCTGGGTTTAAGTGGGGTGAAGAGATCATCAAAATAGGTGCCAAAATCCCCAGCACCAGGATCTTCAAGCAGACAACTTTGGCACTGGCACCCTGAGCATCACAGTCTTGGCACCGACCCCGCTACCAGAAGACCCAGGATCTATCTCAATGTGAAAGGCATGAGAGGCAGGCTCACACTGAGTTTTAAGTTAGTAGAACACCTAAATCTTTTTTGAATTTTATCCAGGTGCTGGGAATGAAACTTTTTAAATATGGAAACATAATCTGTAGAAAACACCATGGCTGCACAGCTCTCCTTTATGACCCATCTTAGAATCATGGCCCTAATACTGATTACAGTTAGTAGTTACAAAACCATTCCAACGTTTTGTAAGAACATCAGCATTTTCGTGTTGGATAAAACTATGTTTCCTAGAGTTCTTTGGATACAAGTGACTACACCAGGGCATGCAAGGACAGAAGAGTTCATTTCAAAGTTTTCTTTACCATGTACTGAGAAACAAAATAGCCTGCTATATTTTAAACTTCACAATCTGAATTGCATGTCAGGCTCTCCCCCTGCCACGAACTGAACTATGCACAGAATGCAGCTGTATTTCAGCTGATCTTCCCTTACTTGGAGCACACTGGAGCCTGCCCAATCTGCTTCACTTAAGATAGGCTTGACACTGCCACGTGTTTTCTGGCTGGCTGTTCACCTACACTTCATCTTGCTCAGTCAATGGAGTCTGAATTTGCCCTGAAGTTAGGGCACTTCTTGCATAATCAGGCTGCACATTGGGAAGTTCTGTGGGAGCCAGTGAAAAGAAGGGATGAGTTACTTGAGGGCCTATCATCAGTGTAACTCTATTGAAATTAAAGAAGCAACACCAATGCAACTATGGAGTAATGCAGTGGAGAGTCTGACAGATGGACTGCTATTTAATTTCATCTCTGACTAGACAGCAAATTGTACGCTTTTCTCTCAAAAATGGTCCAAATCACTGTGATAGAGATCATCTCCAGGACTACTGCATTAGCTTCAAGTGCAATTTATTCTACCTGAGATCAAACAGTCAGCAAGTGAAAGCTGCACATGCAGTTGCCGAGGCCGCAGGGATGGCCCCTTCCAGCCCGTGCCAGGATAGAACTGGAACCTCTTCACCCCCTAGGGTGACCAGACAGCAAGTGTAAAAAAATCGGGACAGACAGTAGGGGGTAATAGGAACCTATATAAGCAAAAGCTCCAAAAATCAGGACTGTCCCTACAACATCAGGACATCTGGTCACCCTATCACCCCCGGGTTAGCAGGAGGGATCTAAAACCACCTGGAACATGTCCCCCATGTAGACACAGAAGTGGACTGTCTAGACCTAGGGCACGTTCCTTTCCGCTTCCATTGACTCCAGTAGCGTCACCCCGTCAGCCCGCGCACTCAGCAAGACTGGGCTATTGCCAGGGCCCCAGGAGTCCGAGGAAAGTCAATGACTCGCTCTGCCCCTCCCCCACACTCTTTGCACCGGACGCTTCAGAGGAGGGTGGCGGGTGTAAAGAAGCGCGCATGCGCGAAAGAAGACGCCGGTTGGGTTTTCGAGGCGGTCAGCATGATGACGCCTGTGCTCGGAGCTTCTTCGCCAATCACGTCGCCGTTTGTTGGCCAACTGCCCCGCCCCCTGCGTCGGAGAAGGACAAAGTCATTGAGCAGGGTCGACAGTCGGCCTCTGAGTTGCCGGTAGAGCTGCAGAACGGGGAGCGGGTGCTACCGCCGCCATTTTAGAGGGTGAGTGTCCGCGAGCTGGGCTGAGCCGGCGCGTGCCCTTCTCGGAGCGCGCGGCCCTGAGCTTCTGGGCCCTGCTCGCTGGGGGGGCTGAGGCCTGGGCCCCGGCGAGCGCGCGGCGCCTGCTAACTCCCGCTCCGTGTCCGCCTCTCTCCCCAGGCCGCCATGTTCTCGTCCGTCGCGCCGCTCGCCCGCCTAAACCCCTTCCACGCGCCCCATTTGCAGCTGCTCCAGGACGGCGTGAGGAAGCGCCCGGACCCCGCCGAGCCGCCCAGCCCTAGGCGGAGCCTGGCGGCTGCTGCTATCGCGGAAGGTAAATGGAGCAGCTGGAAGGGAGGCCGCTGCTGCCGTCCCGAGTCCCTCGGTCCCGAGGATGGGGCGGGTTCTGCCCGCCGGGGCTTGGGCTGCCCGGCTGGGGAGGAGCCGCCTCGAGCGGGCCTCTCCATTGCTCTTTGGAGGGCAAGGAAGGGCACGGGGCGGGGGAGACGCGCCCAGCCTCGGCTCCTTCCCGGCCTGTGGCGGGTCCCGGGTGCTCAGAGTCCGCTCGCCCCGCCTTGCGCCCGGGTGGGTCACGGTCACCCCTAGAGCGTCACGCCCGGGGAGACGCTGGGCTCGGCTCTGCCGCTGTAACCTTGGTGCGGCCAGGCCGCAGGCCTGTGTCCCCCGCTTGTGGGAGAGCCAGTTCGTGAGCCCCTGAACACGGTGCCAGGTGCTGGGGCACAGGGCAGTGTTGCTGTGGTGGGTTCACAGCCCCCCAGGGAACTGCTGGCAGAGACTACAAGGATTGCCAGTCACTTGTTACTTCCTTTGGGTATTTGCCTGGCACATCACCATAGACTGGACCCACCATCTTATTTTAATTTAAAACATGGGACATGCTCTCTAGAGAGAGAAAATCTGAATAGAGGAAATAGATATAGTATGTGTTAAATCCTGAATGGCTTGACATTTTTTCTGTAACCTGAACTCCATTTGAAAGATTTACACATTTTGCAAATGTTTAAAAATAATTGGATGCAAACTGGAAGTCTAAACTTCATCAATTAGTCAAAGTACCACCTTCTCTGAATATCCTAGCTAAATTTTCAGTGTTTCACACACAGTCATGATTCTATGAAATGGCACTTTTCCTCTTTTTTTAAGAAATCGATATAAAGGCATCTTCCTAGACAAAGTCTTGTCAAACTCTATGTGGCAAATGAGAAATATTTATATCCTGTCATGACCATAATCTTATGTGGATAACAATAGTAATTAAAACAAACAAATCAGTGACTGAGACATGTATTAAGGAAAGTTTCCACTTAATAATACTAGCACTCTTTTCTTCACCAGCTCTCCATCCTCTTTACATAGGAGGTCTATGTCACTATCTCCGTTGTATAGACTGGGAAACTAAGTCATAAAGGTGATTTGTCCAAGGACACCCAGCAGGCCAGTGGCTGAGCTGAAAATTGAACCCAGGTCTCCTGACACATGGTTTGGTGCTCTAGCCTCCCAGCACACCACTTTCCATTAAAACTGCTGGGCTTTAGTATGTAAAGTGAATATGCAGCTAAGCCATCATCTTTTCTTAAAGAACAGATGATGTCCTACTTCATTGTGTACTTTTCTCTCTTTTTGGTTGCACAGACACTAGTGTGCTGCAAAGTGACTAAGGATGCCATAGAGCAGCATGTCTCAAAGATCTGTCCGTGGCCCCTTTCTGCTTCCCAGAGTCCTATCACAGCCCTGGGGGTGTGTCCGCCAGATGAAAAGCTTCCGCTTTTGGTGGCATGACAGCAGGACACGCATGTATTTCCCATTTTGGCAGTGTCCTGGGGCCGATCCTGCGGCTGTGCTGGGTCACGACGGCCCCACGTCGGGGTGGGGGGGTCGTCTCGCACACCCCACTCTGAAGACCACTGCTGTAGTGGGGATAAATACAGGCTTTTCTTTTTAGTGATGAGTAACTAAGCACCTAACATACTAATTTACATTCCTGGAGGTAGAAAAGTGTAATCATCACTTCATAGAGAGATAGTTAAGCTGCATAAGTAACAGTTTTAAGATTAGCAGCTGTGTTAGTCTGTATCCGTAAAGAAAACAAGGAATGCTTGTGGCACATTAGACTAACCAATTTATTTCAGCATAAGCTTTTGTGGGCTATAGCCCACTTCATCAGATGCATAGAATGGAACACATAGAAATAAGATGCATTTATATACACAGAAAGCTGAAAAAATTTGAAATTACCATACCAATTCGAATAGGCTATTTAATTTGGATGGGTAAAGTAACAGTGGCTTTCCCAAGGCTGCTCAGAGACACTGGGAACAGGATCTGTTAGTCTTGATGCTAGTCAAGTGCACCTAGCATAAGATCATCCTTTCTCTGTCAAGACTATTCTTAAGTGAAGTACGTGACTTTTGTAGAATATGCTCTCTAACAGTACTGGCTTATCACTTCTGTTGTCTTATCACTTCAGAGAGGCTTTATTTGGTTCCTGAGGAAATAACTATTGTACCTTTGACTTTGCTTTAACCAAGACTCTGGATTATTCCTGAGAAACTGTAGAGGTGGTATTGGCCACAGTGTATTCTTCTGCAAAGTTGTCCCTGACTCTGACCTAAACAGAATAAAGCAAATCGCTTAAACATTAACCTTTCTTATGTTTGGAGGCCACCTGATACTTGACTTGACTTCCAAGTAAACTGAAGAAATGTAACACTTGTAATTGTTACTATATAATAAAATTATTCAACATAGAAACAAAGTTGAAAATAGTTAATGAATGTGTGGCTTCATGTGAAGGAAACGCCCAAGAACAAGTCTCTGAAAGCATAACTTTTGGATGTAAGACTACTTTGAGTATTTCTTCTTTGGGATAATGGGAATCCTCCCATAATAGAACAGAACATGCATTTTCTTTGCCATTGAAAAGGCAAGAACACCTTTTGAAACCATAGTTTAGCTAAAGTACATGCAACCTTTACATATGAAATAATTTAAGATCTTAAGCTAACAGGATACATTTACAATTACAAATGAACATGCTTTAGAAATAAGCTGATAAGGTATAGATCTGATTAAAACTGGCAATTTAAATCAAAGTTAGCAAGCCAGGGAACTTTGATTAACCCAGTGGTTCTCAAACTGGGGGTTGTGGACCCCTGTTGCCCCCGAAAAGAATGTTTCGGCTTTCAGCAGGAATTTGGCGGACACACTGTCCGTGTCAGTGTGTTTGCTGGAAAGCCGCCGAATTGAAAGCTTCCGGTTTTAACAGCTTTTTGACGGTTACACAGATGAGCATGGTGTGGCTGCCAAATTGCCACCAAAATGGAAGGATTCAGCTTGGCAGCATTTTGGCAGACATACATGGGCCTCAACACCAGGTGGGGAAGCATAAAGGGGCTGTTGTGCTGGTAAGCTTGAGAACCAGTGGATTAACCTATCCTGGTTTTGCATTTTTACTGTTTTCCTAAACAATAAAAATTAACCAAGAAAAATTACTGGTTAGCATAAGCATTAAAACATGTTGATTTTTTTTAAATGTAGTCTACTAAATTTGCTAACCAGGAAATTATACAGTATACACACTTGCATAGTTATGTAGTTAAACATATGTTTAGTCAGTGTCTTAATTTTTATTTGTTAAAAATGATTCATTCCTTCACTATATTTACTTTTTAAATTGTGATTTGTCCCAGTCTACATTTGAATGGAAATTGGGTTAATGTAGAAATGTTGAAAAACAGCTCTTGTGCATCTTACTTGAGAGCTCAAGTTCAGGGTTGTATTCACTGAGTTACCTTCCGCCTCTCAGGGAGGTGAAGTACCAATGTCCACAGGGAAGTGCTCTGCCGTCGACTTAGCTTGTCTTCATCAGACCTGCTAAATTGATTCCTGGCAAGTACTTTAATAAATACCTAAAGAACTGAGCCAATTCACAGGGTGGCATTTCTTCAGTTGTTTAATTTTACCTGTAATGTGACTACAAACATTCCAAACCAGGCAGGCCAAGAACTTGCACATTAAAGTAAATAAGTGTTACTTTACTAACTTATGATTCCATGCAGTTTTAGATCTAGAAGTTGTTTCCATTGACCTTAATTTAAAAATCTGAACATGTTCTGACTAGTATATTTAAGGACATCTAATTTAAACTTGAATCTTTTAATGTTTGAATTTGGCCATGTAGTATTGCAGATCTCCCAGGCCCATATGAAAGTATGGACTCTAAACCCTTTGATCCCATGAACAAGGATAAGAGGTAAAGTTGTCAGAAGATGGTGATTGCTGGGGTTCCTAAAGTATACGTGCTGGATCCTACTTGGTGGATCATCTTGCATCGTATCCTCGAATAGAGGGTCTAGTAAAACTGAAGCTCTTGTTTATTGGAAGGAAAGAGCTTTTCCTCTCAATGAGCCTTAATGGCAAGGAAACTACTTTGCCTTACTAAGGCTTCCAGTGTGTCCCTGGTTTTGTTTATATTCTGAAGTACAAGAGTGAAATATGATTCTTTTCACAGCTACCTTCTGGAGCCTTAATGGCAGCTGAGAAACTGAACGAAGGTCATATTTTGGCCAGTTTAAACACAATTTGTAGTGGTTTATTGAATGTTTTAAATCATCTTAAACTAGTGTAAAACGATGAGTAACTACCCCTAAATCAATTTAGCTTGATTCAACTTATCCTTAAATTGATATGGGTTAAATTGATTTGAGTGTCTGGACAGGAGTCTGATGTAGTAAACTGGTAGAAACTGAAATTAATTTTAAAGATTCCGTCTTCACCAAAAAAAGCTACCTGTTTATAGCTTCCGCCCTAACTCAATCATTGAACAGCTTCCAGACTGAGGATGCTGCGATAGTTAACTTTCAAGGAGTTAGCCAAATGTGATCTCTAACTGTCAAGGGTAGAACCTGTGTTTTCAAAGAGACTCCAACTGAATTGGCTTCTTACTTGCCACTGGCATGTGGATCTTCATTAATCTCTGCAATTTCACTGTACCATTTGAAATACAAAAAATTGTATGTGTATTTGCCTTCTGTTGACTTATTTATGAATTCTGCTTGTCAGATGAACTGCTGCTGTCTTGTGTGAAGTCCAACAGGTTAGACCGCCTGTCGGTTTTGAGGGTTGTGACCCCTTATCCCTGTCGGCCCCCCCTCAGGAGTGTGCCATGGCTCTAGGCAGGAGGAAATGGATAGGGGTAAGGGGGCTCCAGCTGGGGGTAGAGATGGGGCCAGGAGTGGAGCTGGGGACATGACTAGGCAGTACTGGAGCAGGGATGGGGAGGGGCCAGGTGGTACTCCTTCTCTGACCCCTGTGGGGTCCCTTATGCCCTTCTAGGAGGGGCATCCCCCACAGTCGAACCCAGAGGTTCCAAAATGATCAGCTTGAAATTTAAATTTCAAGGATAGGTACAGTTCATGAAACTAAGCATTTGTTCATACAGAGAATTTGCACTGGTTTAACTAGAGCAGTGGTCACCAAGTGGTTGATTGTGATCGACTTGTTGATCCTGGAACCTCTGCCAGTCTGTTGCAATCTTTGGCAGCTAAAAGTCCAGCAGCACAACAGGGCTAAGACAGGCTCCCTGCTGGCCTCATGCCGCTCCTGAAAGTGACCAGCGTGCCCCCTGGGCGTATGGAGGGCAGCTAGGGTCTCTTTAACCTGCTCTTCCCTATTCCTGGCCAATGGGAGCTGCAGGGGTGGTGCTTGCAGGGAAGTGCAGCCAATGGGGCTGTGAGGGTAGTCCCTGCAGAGAGGGGCAGCATGTGGAGCTATATGCCACTTCCCCAAGGGGCTGCAGGGGCATGATGGCCTCTTCCAAGAGCAGAGTGAGGCTGGGGCAGGCAGGAAGCCTGCCTTAGCCCTGCTGTGCTGCTGACCGGAAGCAGCCTGATGTAAGTGACGCCCAGTGGGAGCCGCTGCCTGGACCCAGCCCAGAGCCCTCATTCCCTCTGCAGTCCAACCCCCAGCCAGGTGAAAGTGAGTGAGAGTGGGGGAGAGGGAGCGAAGGATGGAGTGAGTAGGGCGGGACCTCGGGGAAAGGGCAGGGTAGATCTTGGGTTGCACTTAAGTACCAAAAGTGGTCTTGTGTGTGAAAAGGTTGGCGATCACTGAACTAGAGGTATTGTTAAACCAGTACGACTTCATGTACATGAATCAGAGGGGTAGCCATGTTTGTCACTTCTGCAATTCCAGACTAAGAGTCCTGTGGCACCTTAAAGACTAGCTAAAGTATTAGAGCATAAGCTTTCATGGGCTAATACCCACTTTGTCAGATGCCCCTGGATACTTCCACTACATGCAGGTATAAATAGGTAGGCAAGAACCAGGTTAGAGATAACAGTGTTAATCCAATGAGGCTGAACCAGCTTGTTATCTCTAATCAGGGAGGGTGACATATTCCTCTAGCAGCTGAACTGGAGGTGTGAACAGCGAGAGAAGAGAAACTGCTCTTGTAGTTAGCCAGCCATTCATAATCTCTATTCAGTCCTGAGTTGACTGTAGCAAATTTACAAATGAATTGCAGCTCTGCAGTTTCATGTACATGAGTACTCTTACATATGTTTAATCATGTTTATGTCAGTGTACTTACCGAAGCTGCACTCATTCAAATAACCTGGTCTAAAAGCCAGTGCAGCGTTGTGCAGACCAGGCCAGAGTCTGACCTGTTTCACTTCCTGTCTCCAACTGGCTTTCTTCAGTCTGTTAAATTTTTTGCTTGCACCTAAATAAAACAACTGTAAGGGTGAGATGCTCTGCTAAATTAAAAACTTAGCTTAATATTTCATTAAAAGGACAAGTTCCATCAGTGAAAACTTTAACAAATAAGAATGTAAATGGACACTTTCAAGTTGGCCTTGAACTTGACCTAGCTGCTCTTTCTTTGATCCAAAAAATTAGGAGTGAAGCCAGGAGCCAGTGGCATAGTATTTGAGCAGCCCATTAGCCAACCAGTATCTGTTTCAGGGAGACAGAAATCATTAAGGCGACCACTTCTAATCTAATATGCTTTAGGATTATTGGATATGGATTTTAAACAAGAAATACTGACAGTATCTTCACAGGCATTTACAAACTTTAACTCTTTTCTTTCTGGTTAAACAGAGGAATATAGCTGTGCGTATGGCTCAGGCAGATTCTTTCTCCTTTGTGGCCTTGGTGGGATTATTAGCTGTGGCACAACCCATACAGCATTGGTTCCCCTAGACCTGGTTAAATGCAGAATTCAGGTTTGTTTTGCATGTTGAATGTGGTAAAACTTATAAAGCATGGTTATGAAGTGTGATAAAAGTCTGCTAACAAAAGCTGGAGGAGTAAGTTACCCATCAAGCGATGTTCTCCAGCTGTGCATGGAGATTGTCTAAAAGCATGGTGTCTGTTTTTTGCTGCAGAGGAATACAGTTGTGAATATGGCTCGCTCAAGTTTTATGCCCTCTGTGGTTTTGGTGGGGTCCTAAGTTGTGGCCTGACGCACACTGCAGTCGTACCTCTGGATTTAGTGAAATGTCGTATCCAGGTTTGTATCTGAATGAAACAAACTCCAAAGCTTCTTTAACTTGCTCTGTTTTCATATTTAATCCAGAGGCTGTATGTTGTGAGTTTTAATATGGGTATAGTGTAAACCTTAACACTAGTGCTGGGTCGAAAGAAGAAATAAGCAAGCTTTAATGTTCTTATTAATCCAATGGATGTTCATTTAATCCAAAAAGAACTTTGCATCCATGTGATGCAGATGAATGGTAGCATAGACGAATAGGGAAAACTTCTGACCACTTTGGCTAAAACAAATCAAGGCTGAAATCTCAGTTGTGGTTGAGAAATGTGTTTTTTGAGAAACTTGTGGCAAAACTCAATTCAAAAGTGCCACCAATTGTCTTAAGTATTTTGTGACCAAAGACTAGTGAAAACACCTGTGTGAGGGGGAGGGGCCATAAGAATAATATACCTCTTTCTTAGAATTCTGAAAGTAGGGGGAAAACTCTGAAGATAGTTTCTCAGCTACATAATGGGCATATGTGAGAGTTAAATGAAAACTAATACAGAGAACTTCAGTGCATGGAGTCTGGACTGAGTTTTTAATTTGAGCCTTTCTTATGAACAAATGGAAAATGCATAGCAGCTGGAAGCTAACGCTTGTGTTAAAATGATACTAAAACTTGGAATTGAGTTTCCAGATCAAACTAATACTTGCATGGTTAGATATCCATGACTATATGAAAAATGTGTTGTAGGCCAGCAGTCAAATGGTAAAACATGATTAAGTAGACTTAAACTGAATGCCCATTCCATTTGAATGTATAAATTACTTGGAAATATAAGAATCTAATTATTGTACATTCATTGGTTAAAGGCACAACTAAGCAACTGTTCAGCCAAAGTCTGATGCTCCAAGAGTGAGGTAGATTAAAGTACACCTCAGCTGCTAGAAATTCACTAATCAGAGGGGTAGCCATATAGAATTGCAGAAGTAAGAGTCCTGTGGCACCTTAAAGACTAAAGTATTAGAGCATAAGCTTTCATGGGCTAATACCTACTTCGTTGGTATGTATGCATTGAAAGCTTATGCTCTAATACTTTAAGGTGCCACAGGACTCTTTGTTACGTCTAGAAATTCACTGGCTTTCAGGTTACTCTGTGAGGTGAGCCGTATTTCTAGAACTAGCAGACATAATGGTGGTAAATTCTGAGCCTAGGAGACATGGATGTGAACTTTGTGCCAGTACAACAGTTCCTGATTACTTAAAGGAACAGTTTTGATATCCTTTCATTTAGAATTGCATGTCATTCAGAAATTTCTAAATGTCCTTTAATGCTGGTAGTTGTATTTTTTTTTGGGAAGTTATGATCCCATTATGAAAGATGCAGTGAACGTAACTAGCATTCAGTCAAGTACATTATACTTCAGGTGAAGGCATCATAACCTCTTGTACATGGTTTGGGTTGAAACCACTGCAGTCAAGTAAACACTCATGTTTTACCAAATACAAGCTGCAACTTGTTAAATATTTTACTTCAAGTAAACTTCCTTCTACGCTAAATAGAGGAATATTCATACTTTCTAAAAGTATGCAGGTAACTGAGCACTTCTGTGACATAGTACTCTGAAACTGCCTCCATTAAACACGCTCTAAAGAGGCATCAGATCCTGAATTTTAAAGTAACTAGACATGCTTGACACTTCTGAGTTATTGACTTATATACTAAAAGGACAGTCTATTTCAATGGTGGGCAAACGTTTTGGCCCAAGGGCCACATCAGGATTGAAAAACTATATGGAGGGCTGGTTAGGGAAGGCTGTGCCTCCCCAAACAGCCTGGCCCTGCCCCCTATCCAACCCCCTATGACTTTCTGCCCCTGACTTCCCCCCTCAGAATCTGACCCATCCAGTCCACCCTGCTCCTTGTCCCCTGACTGCCCCCTCCAGAGACCCCTGACTCTGATCACCCCAAGACCCCACCCCTCCAACTCCTCTGCTCCCTGACCCCCATCAACACCCCTTCCCCCTGGGACTCCCACACCTATCCACCACTCCCTATTCCCTGACCGCCCTCCTGAGACTTTCTGCCCCTTATACAATGCCTCGGCCCCTTTACCAGCCACTCAGGACAGTCTGGTTCTGGGTCAGACACGCATGCTGCCATGCTGATCCGCTGGAGCATGCAGCCCCACTCCCCGCAGAGCACTGCTTGCGCTGTGTGCTGAGGCTGCGGGGGAGGGAGGGCAGCAGGGGATGGGGGAGAAGCTAGCCTTCCCAGACAGGATGGGCCCACAGGCCATAGTTTGCCCACCCCATGTCTATATGAAATCTAGTGTTGTCTTGACTTTTTACAAATCTCTGCTCCACCTGCCCCATCATCATCCCTGTCAGTTCTTATGGCTTTGTATGGCATTTTACTTCTTTCATATTGCCATGAGGCTCAAGTAAGAGAAGCTAATATCGTTAAATGTACAAAATCAAGAAATAGTGAGCCTTCCTCTAAATCTTTATCACAGTCTCATGATATGGCAGTTAAGTTGATTGGCTTCCTTTAGTGTATATACAATATTAAAAAGCTAGTCTAGTTCTCAGAACATTACTGAATTGAATATTGGTTTATTACTGAAATATCACTCAAACGTATTTTCACAGTACAAAATTTACATCTTCTGCAATGTATTCCTGGTATACAGAAGTAAAAATAAGAACAGGAAATAAGACCGAAGGAAGGTGAGACCTTGATAAGTCTGTAGTGAGGTGAGCAACAAGTTAGGACCAAGATTACTTAAGAATCTGTAGTAAGATTGTATAATTATTTTTGTAGTTTTAAAAGCAAATAAACTAGTAACTGAAGAATCCTACTGCTGTGGCTGAACAAATGATGAGGTGAGCTTTAGCGCTCAGTCTACACTTAAATCTTATACCAGCATAGCCATGTTCAGTAAAATTACATCCTTAACTGACATTGCTGTTCTGGCATAGCCCTTCAAGTGTGGAGAAGATTATACTGATGAAACTGCTTATTCTAGGGAACTGGTATAAGCACAGTTACACCAGTATAAATGTGCCCACACTTGAGGGGTTGTGTGGAAAGCTATCCAGAAAAATTCCTAATGTAGTCAAAAGGCCACATCTTTTGAGACTATAGATGTGGGAAACAGTAAAAATAACTCGAATTAGCATTATTTCTCATGTCAGGATCTAAAGACTATGAATTTCAGCTGACAGCAACAAGCCTAATAACTGAGACTATTAAATGACTATTAAGATTATAAGTAAAGGTAATTTTAGTGTAGAAATCTGTATAGTGGCATTATGGGAAAAGGGTAGAAAACTTACTGCAGATGAGTATCAGGGGGGAACCTACCGCCTGTACCATGTAGCTAACTTTCCAATTTGTTTAGGTGGACCCACAAAAATACAGAAGCATCTTCAATGGATTCTCAGTTACAGTTAAAGAAGATGGCTTTCGTGGTCTGGCTAAGGGATGGGCACCAACCTTTTTTGGATATTCTATGCAAGGGCTCTGCAAATTTGGTTTCTATGAAGTGTTCAAAGTCCTGTATGGCAACCTTCTAGGAGAGGTAAGCTTTAAGTTGTCTACCACACTTTTTTAAACCCAGTTTGTTTTGCATATTTGTATAGCTAATTCACTTTACTGTACAATGGAAAAACTGAATTCAGTTTGAAAGAATACTTTTGCATTTCAGGAGAATGCATATTTGTGGCGTACATCATTATACTTGGCTGCCTCTGCCAGTGCAGAGTTTTTTGCTGATATTGCTCTGGCTCCAATGGAAGCTGCAAAGGTTCGCATTCAGACACAGCCTGGATATGCTAACACTCTGAGACAGGCTGCTCCAAAAATGTTTGCAGAAGAAGGTGTATGGGCGTAAGTATCTGTTTCTCTCTGCTGGAATATAAGAAGTTCTTGATCCTTATTAGTGAAGGAAAATCTTCTGTTTTAGCCTTAACAGTGGCTATAGCATTAAGTACAATCTTTGCTTTCTACCCTGTCATATATTGTACATAAGTGGTGAAGAGTACTTTGAAGATTCTGTATATCAAAACAGAACATCAGGAAATGATTACCTTTCCAAAGGAGAGGCTGCTGAAGATGGCAAGTTAATGTAGTCAACATGCTCCTTAGATCCATCTTTGTGAATATCTCTTGTGCTGAGTTCTGCTTGTTAACTTTAGTTTCTGGTAGTTCCAGTCAACTGATATTCAGCAACTTTTTGTTGTACAGTCAAAGATGCTTGAGTCATTGGCATGTGAGAGTAATATACCTGCATATTTGCCTTGTGTTCTGATACCAATGACTGTAGATCTACAGGTCATTTCTCACTATCAGGACTTGGCTGGTATGCGGACATGAGTTATTAACTTCCCCTTATAATAGGGAAATGACCAATTACAAAATGGCATCACCTTTTCTCCTTCCTGTCATACTTAGCTGCTTATCTTTCTGATGAACACTGGAGCCTGTACAGTTGTTTAAATTGTTTCAGTAGATGGCACAAGCCAGAAACACAGCTTCACTTTGTAGGTCTGACAGTTAAAGATTTCCTAACTGTAAAAATAAGCAAACAACTTTGTTATCGTAGTGGCCTAGATATCAATTGGAGCTGCTTCAGTGCCATTTAGTTATATTTCAGAGTAGAATTGCATTCCAAAGTAGGCTAGCATTTGCTACATTTCTTACTCTCTCCACTTTTAAGGTTCTACAAAGGCGTTGTTCCTTTATGGATGAGACAAATTCCATATACAATGATGAAATTTGCCTGCTTTGAGCGTACAGTTGAAGCGCTTTACAAGTATGTTGTTCCGAAGCCCCGGAGTGAATGTTCCAAGCCAGAGCAATTGGTTGTCACATTTATAGCTGGCTACATTGGTAAGGAAGCCTTTGAATGCTGGTGGTTCATATTTTTTCAGACACTTCTGGGAGAGTCTTATGTCCTGGGTTTTTACTACAGTGATTCCAGAAACTGTAACTGAAAATAGGGACTTTTTCTGGTCATCTTAATGAGGTTAGGCAGGAAAAATTACAAAACCTTAAATTATAAAAAGACTGATTAGCTAAGTGAAAAATGCTCTTTCAACTGATTTATGAAAGGTAATGAACACTGCTCCTTATGTAAAGTGCATTCAAGATCCTTTGTGTCTCCTCAGCTGTAAGAGGTGCAAGCTTTGGTAAAAGGAACACTAGCTTAGTAGAGCAAAGGAAGGCTTACAGGAGGAGGTGATTACATAATTGACTCCCTTAAATTTATAGTGCAGCTATGGAGTTTCATTCTAACAGAGGAGATTTACAGGAGCAGAACAGTGCTGCACAGGGTTGCTTGGTTAGTGGATCAGAGGGCAGAGACCCACTGTTGGGATAGGATAGAGATTATCGCAAGAAGTGAGGCTTACATATGACTGCAGTCCAGTGCTCCTAAGCCATGCAAGAGCAGACTCTGTTCTGGCAGCATTTAAGAACTATGGCAGCCACCTTCTCCCTGCTATATGGCTACTAAATTGCACGAAAAACATGGCTCTGCTTCTTCCTTTGCTATTTCCCTTAACAGTAGTTATGGGCTAATGGAAGTCCCTTTGATTGTACTATTGCAAACACTAAATAGTGTATTGATACATTTCTTTCAGCTGGGGTTTTCTGTGCCATTGTTTCTCATCCTGCTGACTCTGTGGTGTCTGTGCTGAATAAGGAAAAGGGCAGTTCGGCTTCACAGGTTCTAGTGAGGCTTGGATTCAGAGGTAGGAACTTAAAACTCCTGACTACATTAATATATAATAATTTCTCCCAGTTGCTAATGTTTATGCTTTACTCAACAGGGGTATGGAAGGGTCTGTTTGCCCGTATTATCATGATTGGGACGCTGACTGCACTACAGTGGTTCATCTATGATTCGGTCAAGGTTTATTTCAGACTTCCTCGTCCACCTCCACCTGAAATGCCAGAATCCCTAAAGAAGAAGCTTGCTCTAACTGAATAGACAAATCATGGACTGACTTTTTCTGGTTGACCAGCATTAATGAGAAATTTCACTCATTAAACTTTTATATATTTGACCATGTAGGAGACTAAAATTCTGTATCTGATACGATTATTGGTTGTGCCCTTATCCCAAATGAGGGTTCAAAAACTTCTATTGTCATTATGTTTAAATAAATGGGAACTAGAATGATTAGTGTGTCATTTGGTATCATACATGTAAATTTAAAACTTGGCAAGAGCAAATACTGTATCTTGACTCTCTAAGTGAGCCCAAAGGTTAGAAGCTCTTGAGATGCCAGCTCTTGCATTTCATAAAGGTCTCTGAAAGTCTTCTCAGATCTTGAAAGAAGTAGGGAAGCACCATGTCCCTAGCCATGTCTGAAGAGCACAAATGCAGTTCTAGGGATACAAAAGTGGCATTAACTTGAATTTTGCAGGGGGCTGCTGACTGATACCAGGAGACTGTCCCACAACTTAAGTAGTCTGAAAGAAGACACCAAAGCTTTGAGCAGCCAGCATCCTGACTGAAATGGCAGCCAGGGAAGTGCAGCATAGGGGGCACCCTATGGCAATGGAGAGAGGTGGCATCAGCCACTTACCTGATAGGGCTCTTTTGCACTTACATCAGCCCAGATAACTTATACGGGCTTGTTAACCAGATTCTGCTTTTGGTGTGGCGCATAATCCATATGATGCATGGATACTGAATCACAACCATCTATTTCCATGATTCTCAGCTTTAGTAAGGAGCATTTTTCTTTATCAGCCCACCCAGATGCAAATTCATGGAGGGAGCTGAAGGGTCTCAGTCACAGGCCAGTGTCCTCCTTTGCAGTTGCTGCCACTGCCTCATCACCCCACTCACTCAAGGTGCATCACCCACCCACGATAGTACCCTCTGCCCCAGCACTGCAACTCTAATCCTGTCTTGGAGTGGAGGGGAGAACCCATGGGGGAGGGTTCTCCCCTCCGCTCTTCTTGCATACTGTCTAGAGGGGAGCAACTCTCTTCCCCGTTCCATTGCTTACCATGGGAATGGCAACCAGATTTGATTATGCACGTGCTGGCTTAGAAGTACAGAAAACTGCTTTCATTTTATGTATATCGAAGACTATTGTACCTGTCAAACACACCTGCTTTCCACAGCACAGTATTGAAATTACTAGGTGTCTGCTTTAAATAATGCTGCTGGTATTTATTTGGGAGTATGTATTGGTTAAGAATAAGTCTTGTCATAGACAATGCGGATAGTTGTACTTCATTTACCTTTCTATCTAAAGAGATGATGCAGTGCGCAATGACAAAAGATAATAAAAATCCAGCTTGGTTCTTGTAGTGAATGTGACCTCTTTAAAACTTACTTTTGTTATGATTCTCTTCCAAAACTTCAACAGAAGAGAGGTGAGGGGAGAACTGGAGGAAACTTGGACCAGTTGAAGTTACTAGCTGAGGAACAGGGTAGAGTTCAGCTATTTTTTTTTTCCCCCTTCTAGCAGTTTCTGAGTGAAGAATGAGTCAAGGTGAAGTTAACAATGTTGGCAAATATTATAAAAGCCTTTGATCATTGGCTAGGAAAACATACAATGTTAAGGTGAACTGTGTAAGTAACAGAAATACATGCTGAATTCCCTTAATGACCAGGATATGAGTGATGCTTAGCACAGAAATAAGCTTTAAATCACCTTGCCCATCACTGAAATCCACTGTAATTTTTGTCATGAAGACACATCATATTGCCTTAGTCTGTGACCTTACCAGACATCGTGTGCAGCCTTATAATATGTATCTGTTATTCCAAAGTGCATCTTTACCAAACTAGAAATGCAAGAATAGTTTGAGATTTATAATAAGGTAAACGAACATCAGAACTGCCATATTGCGTCAGACCAAAGGTCCATATTGCCCACTATCCTGTCCAACTAGCCAGTGCCAGGTGCCCCAGAGGGAGTGAACACAATAAGTGATCATTTCCTGTTGACCATTCCCAGCTTCTGGCAAATATGTTAGAGACTCCATCCTGGCTAATAAGCATGGATGGACTATCCTCCGTGAATTTATCTAGTTCTGTTTTTGAACCCTGTTATAGTTTTGCCCATGAATGTGAAGGCCAAGGAGTGCCATAGGTTGAGTGTGTGGAAAAAATACTTCCCTTTGGTTTGTTTTTAACTTGCTGCCTCTTAATTTCATTTGGTGACCCCTAGTTTTCTGTTATGAAAAGGAACAAATAACTTTCTCCACATCAGTCATGATCTTACAGACCTATGATATCGCCAGCTCCTGCTTACTCGTTCTACCTCGGCAGTTCTCAAACCGGGGGTTGTGACCCCTCGGGGAGTCACCAGCCGCCTCCCAAGGGGTCATGAGCAGCTTGCGGTGCTGCAAAGCTGTGAAATAGATTACTTCCGGCTTTGGCGGCGCTTTGGGGAACATGCCGTGCTATTTTTGGGAGCGCTTGCATGTCCGCTGAAAATAGTGGCCGAATGCAGAAGTAATCAGTTCGGGGGCTTTTCGGCGGACTTACAAGGGTCTGCCGTGCCGAAAGTGAAAGCCAAAAAGGGTCGCGGTTCTCAATAGTTTGAGAACTGCTGTTCTACCTATTGCTATCCTATACAATATTCTAGCAGCACTCTGGGGAATGAGGGTAAGATGCCTGTAACATCACTCTTGTACTCCTTTTTAAAGAAGCTAAAGTGGGTGGATAAGCTTAGTTTCTTTTCCTGTTTCTTGCAGGAGCAGCTTTTTTCTGGCCCGCTTAATTAAATTTAAGTTTAGCTTTCTTCTGGCAGGATTACTCTGACTCTTCTGAGGCATAGAGGGCAGTAGTCACATACTAGGTGTCTAGTACATCATCAATGCTCCCATTTTTGGATACTCTATTTACATCCATCCTGTCTTGAGTTTTGTGGGTTTTTTGCTGTTGTAGCTAATCTGAATTTCTAATATTCTACTGATAATATCTAGTTGTTGCTCTATCTATGTTCCTACACTCTTGGACATAGGGTGTTTAGGAGTCCATGTAAAATTTACCCTCCAAAATAATTCCAAGAGTATGGGGAAGTGCTGGTTAGGAGCAGAAGAAATGGTGTGAATGAAGTTGAATCAGTAAAAGCTAAGCTTAGGCTATGGCTTTTACACCATCACAGCTGTACTGCACTGCTGTGTAGGTGCTCTATGTTGACTGGAGAGAGTTCTCACCTTGGCATAATTAAACCATCTGCAATGAGTGGCAAGAGGATGGTTCTCAGTGACCTAGCACTGTCCACAACAGTATCTTTGTTAGTAAAACTTTATATCGGTTGGGGGTGTTCCCTCTGCCTACTCCAACCAACAAAAATTTGTCTGACAAAAGTGCTAGTTAAACCCAGCTTTAGGTGATGCAAAATCAGTAAGCTAGTGTTAACCCCACACGTACACATTTATCTTGTCTAGCAGTGTATTCCAGAAACCAGATCTGTAACACAATTGGGCCATAGGCTGAAAAAGTTAAATATGCCTCTGACTAATATTGAGCCCTATCTCTTTGTACATCTTAAGTGCTCTGACTGGATGACTTTTGAGTGATGGCTTATTCCATCAGTTTCAGTAAGGAAGAACTATCTTCACTAAACTTGGTTAGGGCGTGGCTACATGTGCACGTTAGAGCATGTTAAAGCAGCCCTAGGCTCCCTAACTCATGACCTGTCCACACTGGCAGGGCACTTAGAGCATCTAGACTCCACAGCTGGAGTGCTGCTTGTAATCCACCTCCATGCAAAGCATAATGCTTGCTGCACCCTGGCTGAAATGCCTCAGCATCAGTGTGAACGCAGTGTTGCATCACTGTGCTTTGATCGGCCTTAAGCCAGGTGGTGACTTCTGACATTGTTTTGAACTCTGCTGCACAATGTGGATATGCCCTTCCAAAGTGCTTTCTGACAGCCGCCATGCTTATCTGCTGTGGGCTAAAGTAAGCCATTAGTGTAGAATGCTGCTGTTGAGTGTGTGTGTGGAGGGTCTGCTGCCATCTGAACTTCAAGACAGCACGCTGACATGCTCTCAGCCCCCAAAATCCCCTCTCCCTCTCCCAACATACACAAGACCCTCCCTGTCCCACTCCACCCTCCCTTCCATTTGGAAAGTGTATGGTAGCCACTTGCATGCTGGGATAGCTACTGCAATGCACTGCTCTTTGTGGTGTTGCAGAACCAGCTAATGTGGCCACATCAGTGTGGGTGAATCTGACAGTGTGAACACGCTGCAGCTCTTTCCCTACCGTGCTCCAATGGCTGGTTTTAACTCTCAGCTCTCTACATCTGTGAGGGTAGCCATGCCCTCAGTTTGTGGGATAGTATTGGTGGCCTGTGCTCTATAGGAGGTCATAGTACATGATGTGTTCCTTTCAGGCTCTACATTCTGCTGCTTCAGTAACTTGCATTTGTTTTGTCCTTTGTTCTCACTCTCTTGAGCTTTAGTGATGGAACTAGGTTTATTTTGTAGTTCTGCTCAGTCATCATAGGTTTGAATGACCCAAGAAGGAGAGGTGCTCTTACATGTAATCTAATTAAATGCTGGAGTCATTAAGATAACATTACTTCTTTGAAAACAGCTACTTGAACACCTAGAACCATTCTATGGCAGGGACATTTAACCATGACCTGTTCCCTAGAGATTAGTATTCACCATTTCATTATTGTACCTAGTTCAACTCATAATATTACCTGTTGTTCCCCTGCAGAGAGCTTGCTCTTCTGCCCCAATAGTTGCCTATGCCCTGTCCTCCCTGAATCTCCTGAGCCTCTGTATCTTCCACTTGCCATCCGCAATGAGCAAATATCAAAATGTTCAGATACGCATCTCAGAGGTTGGCTGACTTGTCAATATTCCTTCAACCAGGCCCAACTGAACTTCTAATTTTTCATCATGACCATACAATTTCCCACTTTCACATTGAGAACTGTACATACGTTACAAGCTAAGGGGTCATGTAAATATATTTGGTCTAGAATACATTTATCAGTTTGAATATCTCTCTGTTTTGATAGATCTCATATGATCTGTGGCTTTGAAATCTTTCTCATCGCCCACCTGAACCAGCTTATTCACAGGCCTGTAGAAGAGTCCTCAGTATATTAATTTTGCACTCACTTTGTAGCTCAGGTTGCAAGGTCTTTTGGGTAGTGGCTGCACTTTCGGGGTGTGTACAGAGCCTAGCATATTGGAGGTACTACTAGAATACAAATGATGAAATAAGTCTGAGGAAGAGATCATGATCTTTGGAATATTTCCTAGTACTACTGACTGCCATGAGAATATTATGAAAAATCCATATAATATATTTTAGAACATGAATATATGTAGGGTGACCAGACAGCAAATGTGAAAAGTTGTGACAGGATGGGGGGTAATAGGAGCCTATATAAGAAAAAGACCCAAAAATCGGGAATGTCCCTATAAAATCGGGACATCTGGTCACCCTAAATATATGGCAGATTCTAAGAAGTCCTTTGCTTTGAGTAACTACCTGACAAAATTATCATAGCTTCTAATATTTTGATCAAACTTTAAAGATCACTTCTAGTAAGCAACCTGTTTTTCTTTCAGAAAGTCACTTAACACAGGTTTCACTATACACTTGCTGCTGCCACTCCACTTCTGAGGTCTGTTAGGAATTTACTTGATCTTCACAAACATAACTCGATCCAGCTAATGTGGGTAGTAGATACCCAATTTTTATTTCCTGTTGGGAACAAGGACCTTTTTCTTTTGGTATGACCTCTCTTAGGCCATGTCTGCACTACAGAGCGTATGTCAGCACAGCCCCTTATTTAGATACAGCATGTGTCAACAAAAGGAGGAGTTCTGTCAGTATGAAAACGCCTCCCCTGATGCTGTCAGAAGCATTCTCCTATTGGTATTACTGCATCTATGCTGGGAATTGTCTATGTGGGTGTGATTTTTTTCACACTCCTAGCCAACACAGCTATGCCAGATAACTTAAGTGTGGACCAGGCTTTAGAGTGATTGCCTTAAATACATTTTAAAAGAATCTTAACATTCCTTTAAGACTGTGGTGCCCTCCAGAGGCGAGAGTAGTGGCTTTCACTGGGCGGTGATTTCTGCATATATGATTGGTTTTTTAGAGAAGAGAATCTAACGCTGCACAAGAAATCCACAGATGGAAACTCCCCAAAATCAAACAAACCAAAGTATTTTATATTTTTACCTGTTGTTTCAAGGATATTTTAGATAGCAAGTGCTTCGATTCTGTGTGTGTTAGTTCTAGCAATGATTTTTTTTTTTGATTGGAGTGGTTCAAAGAATGAATACCTTTATTTCAAAATAATTTATTATATGACTTTAGGAAAAATAAAACAACTTATTTAGAGCATTATTTGAAGGAAAGATAAGGGAAGCAGAATAGTGCGGAGGTACCAATTAAAGTGGAAAAAGCTTGATGGAGCAACGATGGGGGAAGGGACATGGAATAAAAAAGACTGTCAGTCAAAAGCTGATGCAAATATAGGAGGAGAATGACTGGAATTTTCAACACATCCGTATACAGTAACTTCAAAAAAAGTCAACTAGCACTTATTAACTGCTAAACAATCAATTTCTGGGGGCCTTAGCATTCCCTAAGACTTCTGGCTGTGTGGGTTTATAAGGATTTTCTCAATAGCTGTACCTTACTTCTCTCAATCTATTTCCTTCATAATCAGTGCTGTTCTTTATACCATGGTTTTTTATTTTCTTGCCTCTGGTACATCTATTCACATTCTCTTGTCTTTAGTACACTTCTTCCATCTCTTCCTCTTACCAGCCCCTCTCCAATATCAATGGCTCTATAAATGCCTCTCTCTGATCAGAGCAATATCTCATTGGATGGGGTCTGTTCTGATGTTTCTGAGCCTACACAGCGACTCCTTCTGTGCTAACTTTGGTCATCACTTTAGTAGTTTACAGATCAAGTGATAGTGCATGCAGGGGACAAATGAAGAGCAGAGCCACTGCAGCCAGGGAATCCAAAGACATTGGAATGAGGGCCCTCTGCTAGGGTTAGAACCTCTTTCATGACACTGTCCCTATGTAGAGTTCTGCTTTGCTGTAGAAAGAAATCCTAGAGCTCCAGTCTGTTTGGACTACAGTCCCGAATGAAGAGTTTCATTTAGTTTAATAAAAATAGTACTTTGCATTTAACATGGAAAACTTCTGACCATCCTCCCTTTTCAGAGAGAACACTAATTTATTTCTGGCCATTACTCCTTTCTATATCCATAATACACCAATAGATTTAAAATAAAAATGAAACCCCAGACACTTTGGGAAAATCTTGGGATTGGAATTTATTTGAGAGGAACATCAAATGAAGCTGCAGTTTTGTGAACTTGTGTTTAAGCCTGAATCTGGAATCCACAATTTTATCCCTGACCTCAAAGCAGCAGGAAAGGTTGAAGACCCACTTGTCAATCTGTAGGCCTACCTTATCCAAGAAAGCAAACTTGTAGGTAAGAACAAAAATAGCAATTAAATCATTTACATTTTTAAAAGTATGTAAAAATATTCTACGTTAGTTATACAAAACAAATAGTTCATGGGAAAAAACCACCCTGCTTTGCTAATGAAGAACCTGATCTGGGTCCCTCTGATATAAATGGGACTTTTGTCACTCTTCAAAAGGAGGAGGATTGACCTCCAAATTTATTTCAGTATGCTTTGAAAAGAAGCCTTTAAATTACATTTCCCTTTCAGTGTCTTGGTACCAGCCTTAATTAGGTTATTGCTCTTCAAGTGCTACTGCGTTTTAGGCAATCTATAGTTCCAGAAAGTAATTAATTCATACCTAAAATCTTGGTTATTTCATCTTTCATATCCTTGATCTCAGTCTGAACTGTAGTTAAATTGGACAATTTTTCATTCAAGAAAACAATTTCTTTCTCTCTTTGTAATATATCATCAACCAACCTTCCTATTCTTAATGTTAGCTCATTTATCATTGGTTCCAAACGGGCAGAGTCCTTCTTTAAGTTGTACAACTTGGGTTTTAAATCATTTGCAAAAGTAACTGTCTTCAGAACTTTTGCTCTGTTACTTTCCAGATTTAAAAGCCTATCTGAATGTTTGTTGAAATCATTTCTCAAGTCAGACAATGTGATTTTAATCTGTTCAATTCTTTTTGAGTTATCAGATGCAAAACTTCGAAGCTTTGCAGTACGGTCAATGCTACTTGTAAGTAGATCACCTATATCTTGTACTGTCTTCTTTTCAGCTTTATCTACTTTATCTTCTAGTGCTTGCAGAGAATCAGTCAATGAGGTCACATCAGACATTAGACCTGACATGCGTCTTATGTCAGTTTTTACCGTTGCAATCTTTAGAGATACATCTTTTGCTACAGAAGCTGTATTCTCTTCAACTTTTACAACTGTATGAAAAAGAGTTGTTAAGTTCTCCTGCAGTTCTTTTTTTTGGATTACGCTCTTAGACCATGTTTTCATGCCGTACAGATCCTCTTGTAGATGTTTAACATGAGAAATTATTTGAAGAGCTTCCAGTTCTTCAATTAAGTCTTGAGTCTTTTCGCACTAGAGGGAGATACAAATAAAAATATACCACAAAATAAGCACAAGATTTCAGCTAAGTTCATGTCAGAACTGCAATTAAGTTTCACTGAAATATATTTCTGTTCTGAAACCTTAATCGATGGTGATGGATCCACGGACCTAGGTCTTTAGAAAACAGAATTTCTGTCACAATGCATGGGTCCCAGACTTCCAGTGATTAACTCAGTTTTTCCACAGAAGTATGGGAAACAGGCTCATATACATTACTAGAATCCTCTTTTACTGTTGTATGCCTACACTACCCACTGGATCGGGGATCGATTTATTGCGTCTAGTGTAGATGCAATAAACTGATCCTCAAGTGCTCTCCCTGTTGGAACTCCACCTCCATGAGACAGAAGGGGAGTCGACAGGGAGCGGCAGCAGTGTTTCACTGCCGTATGGACACCCAGGTAAGTTGACCTAAGATACGTTGACTTCAGCTATGCTATTTGCGTAGCTGAAGTTGCATATGCCTTAGATTCTTAATTTTTTAAGGCCGGAAGGGACCAGTATGATTTTCTACTCTAACCCCTGGCATAGCATGGGTCACAGAACTTCACCTAGTAATTTCTGCATTAATTCCATAACTTCTGTTTGAGCTATAGCATATCTTTTAGAAAGAAATCCACTTAAAATAATTGTGATCCCTGAATTTTCTGTAAAGGGACTCTATCTTGTTTTTACTAGAGCAAACACGGCATAAAAATTCTTTTGAGTATTTACTACATTCACATAACAAAAACCCCAGAAAATATAAAGACTTGGAATTGAAAAGTTAAATGATTATTCATTTGGGGCAAATTTTTAAACTATATTCAGCAAAATCCTTCAGAGGGAAAATATAGTTTAAACAATTTCCTGCTCTTACTAAAAGTTATCTTAACAAGAGAAGATTCAATCCACTCTTGGATTTGTCTTAATTTTTTGTAAAAGATCTATTCTTGCTCTTCAGACAAACATGCACAAGATGAGACAAGAGAGGAAAACCTTGTCTGTTACTGCTTTATTTGTGGGTGAGGCAGGATATGGTATGCAGACATGTTGATTACGAACAGATATAGTTTAGTCCGTAGACTATGACTTAGTTCTCCAGTCCAAGAGGAAATTCAGTTGGCATGCTCTGGTCTTCTCCCACTGATTTTTCTTAATGGTGAAAAAAAGCTGCATGTTATTGGAGCATGTTATGCTGCTTATGATGGTGAAATCATAAAGGTAAATTACATCCAAAAGTGGCATAGTTTGGAAACAATTAGAAAGAAGGCAAAAGGAAGATGAGAGAAAACAGAACTGATATCATGTAACACACAAGAGAGTGTAGGAGCAGAAATTTCTTAGGAAATGACCAATCTGGTGTCTATGGTCTAGCATCTTGACTGGTCTTTTTGCAGCCAGGGTATGCCATATATCCCCCACTTCGAGTCATAGACAAAGGTGATGTTCATTTGCTGAGATCCCAAAATTTGAAAATGTCAAGGACTCTGAAGATCTGAGTTTGTTTTGCCAATTTATGATTTCATATAAATATCTGAAGGTCATTTGTCACTACCTTGCAGCCTAAACAAACTAATTTTACACAAGTGCTTCTTGTCAACTATTTTAAACCAATGTAACAGTTTAGAAGTTGAGACCATCTTTTGTCACCTTTTGCCCACATGAAAATAGGATTGGTCTTTTAAAAAGGTAACAAAATATATCCCCCCCAACATTACAATGAAAATGGCTATTATGCAACTGAAAACAGTGTGCACTTTATAGTGAATCTTTATCAAGATTTACTATATGTCAATTTTTCTATTGCGCATCTCTTTCAAAAATGTAAAAATGGTCAAGATACCATGTATGTCAGAATCTTTTTTATGGGCTCATTGGAGTATTGGTATTATAAACAGCTGTGTCCCCCTTAACACTGATAGTTGTACAAAAGGATGATTGGGGTCCAAGATATTTGTGTTCATTTATTTTTAAAGTACTTGTGCATTAGTTTGTAGCACAAGTTATGTAGACTTTAGAAGGAACAGAAAAGTGTTGATGCATAACACTCAAGAATCAGAGGGGTAGCCGTGTTAGTCTGGAATTGCAGAAGTGACAGAGAGTCCTGTGGCACCTTAAAGACTAACTAAAGTATTAGAGCATAAGCTTTTGTGGGCTAATACCCGCTTTGTCGGATGCAAGTCTTTAAGGTGCCACAGGACTCTTTGTCACTGATGCATAACACTGTGTAAACAGCAATGTAAAATTGAGTAACTGTGACAGAGAATGAAGGTGTCTGTTCTAAAGGAGTAATGTGGATTGGAAAAAAACAGTAAATATCTATAGAAGTTGACCTTAAGACCATACTTCAGGTAGGGCCCTGACATCCCATTACAGCTACAAACAAGTATTTTGTTTTCAAATTTGCATCTCCTACTATTATACCCTTGTGGAGCTGACATTGAAAATTAAGGCCATCTTTCTCTTGTCTGTAAGTTCTTGTATATTACTTGTCTGCGAAAAGCACGCAGTTGGGGTTATATGAATTACAATGATGATTACATCTGAGGCACCCAGGAGCTGAATTCTGTTGCAAGCTGGAAATTCTGCAACTTGGATTGCACAGAAAAACATTCAAATATGTTTTTATTGAATTAAAAATTAAAATAATACATTTGATACTGTAATTTATATCTAATTGTGATTTTTAGTGGATATGGGCCCCAGGTATAACTCTGACTGCTGTCTGCCAACCACTTTTTGATTCAGCTTACTTTTTTGGCACTGATGCTGACATTGTTTTTAACTTTATTTTTAATTATATCCACATTTATTACCTTGTTCAACAGCTGCTCGTACAATAAAACCCCAAACTGAAATTTACAGACTGAACTACCCTCTTTGTTGATCCTTCTATTAAATTGATCAGATTTATAGGACATGGTTAATTTTTAGTGAACCCATGCCAGTGAGTATTACACCACTGCATCCCGAATAAACTATTTAATATACTTTTTTTCCCGGGACAAAAGTCTAGATTATCTGGATGGAATTACCATCTCATTTTCACAAATTCATACTTAACAGACAGAAAAGGCCTAGTGTGAAATCCTGGCCAATGGAAAGTCTATGCCAAAACTCCTACTGATTCAGTGCAGGCAGAATTTCATCTCTCATCAAGAACCTTGGTTGTCTCCTGTGAACGTAGGATCATTTGGTATAGCCTGTGATTCTCAAACTTTAGATTTTTGGGCAACTAGACTAAGAACTCTAACACACAGTGCCTACTACTTTCTGTTCAACTGTGTATTCTAGCCTGCAATGGAATTTGGGTTGATCCAAACCTACAGTCTAAAGATGCTGAAAATAGGATTTCAGTTCTTACTCTTGTTAACCAAAAATAATTATATGAAAGAGAAAATTCTAAGTTGAAAAAAACCAAACTTATGAAAAGGGTTAAAATGTGTGTTTAACTGCAAAAATTTTCCCATAAAATGTTAAACAAGAGAAGAGCAATCTAGATAGCCAGGCAGACTTTGTGCCAGCTAAGGCAGAGAAATCTTTGAGAACACACCTTTATTGAGTAGAAAAGTAAATACATACAAAAGTGACCATCAAGGTATATTACATTTTTTCTATTAAGGGGACTAATAGGTTTAATATACCATATATATATTCTATATATACCATATATGTGCAGCATTAACTCTTTATAAGAGATTATTTTTTTATAGACTGCTATGTGTAATAAGTAAATATGTGAAAATTGAGAACAGAACAGTTTCATGCAGAGTTCATCTGCAAATGTCTATGGGCATATGCTGCTCATAAGGACACTTATCATTTTGGATATCCTGAGTCTTAAACCAGGAGTAGCCACCATGTGGTTTGTAGACTCAATGTATGAACACTTTGGGTCTGTCTGCACTGCAATTAAAAACCTGCAGTGGGCTTGTGCCAGTTGAAACAGGCTTGTGGGGCTCAGGCTAAGGCACTGTTTAATTGCAGTTTGGGCTGACGCTGGTGCCTGAGGTCTCGGACCCTACCCATAGTGGGGTCCTGGAGCCTGGACTCCGGCCCACACCCAAACGTCAACACTGCAGTTAAACACCCCCTTAGCCCAAACCCTGCAAGCCTGAGTCAGCTGGCATGGGCCAGCTGCAGGTGTTTAACTGCAGTGAAGACATACCTTTGAGTTTTAAAATTCAGCCTCTAGCTGCCCTCAACTTCAATACAGAAGAGAGGCCTTTGCATAGTACAAATCCCAGTGTGTAGTGCTCCCGTTTGATCTAAATAAAATCCATGAAGGTTACATTTCTACACTGAAAATAACGGTGGCTACAATGTTCATGTAATTTAGGCACGTCTCTTTGGCTCCAGCAAGCTGCCAGTGCAGTTCTGATTGGGCAAAGTTTGAACAGTCTTGCCTTAAACGCCTCCTGGTAGCTGAGATTAGATATTAGTTGTGTTTTGACTTTGGAATAAAACAGTTTATATTGGAAGTCACATCATTTCTTTAGGCCTACCAGTGTGGCATTCAAAAGGAATGATTTATTTTTAAATGGAAGTTAGATCCTGTGTGTAATTAGCACAAAATTCAATTGCCTTAAAGGACTAAAGCCTGGCAATACTGACATGAAAAGGAGTTAACAGATGACACAAACTAATTTATTTTAAAATTAATTAAGGAAATATAAATGTCTTGGAATTAACATTTTAATTGTTGTTTTTCATGAAAAGTTGGATCACTATTGTTCAGCTATAAAGTTAAGTAATAAAGGGTACGAAAAATCAGTGACAAAAATAGCTTGTTTCAGAGAGTTGGGCAGGTATAAATGGGAAAAGGAGATTCTGGGGAAACATGCGTTAAACCTGCAAGGAAGCGATGCTAGCAAACTCGCAAAAACTGAAACGATGGAGAGTTACTAACAGTAATGTTGTACTCAGGTTGGGAAGCATCTTAACTCCACAATTAGTCCTATAGACTTCAGTGAGACTGTTCATGCAGAAAGGTGCTAGTCATTGTGAATAAGGGTATCACAATTTGTCACAATGATATTAAGAATATCAACAGTAAAGTGTGGAGCGAGGAGGCCACAGGCATGTGGCCAAGGAAAGGAAGGAGAGAGAGAAATTTAAAGACCAACTGTTGTATAATTCATTAACCAATACAAAATCTCAATGGAGAGGAGGGGATATCTTAGCAAAAGTGGTATGGTATTCTGCAGTGCAATATGGCATTGTCAAAGGTCACCTGTCACCGGAAGAGGGGACCACATTCTTCTCTCATTTATACTGATGGAATTCTACTGAGTTTAAGGGGTTTGTAATTATGTAGTTCAGAGGGGAATCTGGCCCAGCATACAGAAATTGTGCTAAATATACATAATTTATTACCAGTAATCCAGAAGTTCTCTTACTCTACTGTTAGTTTAAACGCAAAGTGCTGTCCTTGCAAGGACCCTTGGATTTTGAGTCACCACCTACCTGTATTAGGGTTTTCTATATTGCAAATAATTATAGTATCTATGCTTCAATGGAAGTAAAGTACGTACATGTCTAATCTCTCTCTCAAACACACACTTCAACTGAGGCATAAACATTAGAGCCGTCAAGCGATTAAAAAAAATTAATCGCCATTAATCGCACTATTCATAATAGAATACCATTTATTTAAATAGTTTTGGATATTTTCTACATTTTCAAATATATCAGTTACAACACAGAATACAAAGTGTACAGTGCTCACCTTCTATTTATGATTACAAATATTTGCACTGTAAAAAACATTTCTAAGTTCACCTAACAATTATTGTAGTGCAATCTCTTTATCATGAAAGTTGAACTTACAAAAGGTAGAATTATGTACAAAAAATTACTGCATTCTAAAATAAAACAATGTAATGCGTTAGAGCCCACAAGTCCACTTAGTCCTACTTCGTGTTCAGCCAATCACTAAGACAAACAAGTTTGTTAACATTTTCAGGAGATAATGCTGCCTGTTTCTTCTTTACAGTATCACCTGAAAGTGAGAACAGGCATTCACATGGCACTGTTGTAGCCACCGTATCAAGGTATTTATGTGCCAGATGCACTAAAGATTCATATGTCCCTTCATGCTTCAACCACCATGCATCTATGCTGATACCAGGTTCTGCTCAATAACAATCCAAAGCAGTGTGGACCGACACATTCATTTTTATCATCTGAGCAAGATGCCACCAGCAGAAAGGTTAATTTTCTTTTTTGGTGGTTTGGGTTCTGTAGTTTCCGCATGGAGCGTTGCTCTTTTAAGACTTCTGAAAGCATGCTCCACACCTCGTCCCTCTCAGATTTTGGAATGCACTTCAGATTTTTAAATCTTGGGTCAAGTGATGTAGTGATCTTTAGAAATCTCACATTGGTACCTTCCTTGTGTTTTGTCAAATCTGCAGTAAAAGTGTTCTTGAAATAAACAGCATGTGCTGGGTCATCTTCCGAGACTGCTATAACATGAAATATATGGCAGAATGTGGGTAAAACAGAGTAGGAGACATACAATTCTCCCACAAGAAGTTCAGTCACAAATTTAATTAAAACATATTTTTAAACGAACATCATCAGCATGGAAACAGGTCCTGTGGAATGGTGACCGAAGCAGGAAGAAGCATACAAATGTTTAGCACAACTGGCACGTAAATACCTTGCAACGCCAGCTACAAAAGTGCCACACGAATGCCTGTTCTCACATCTCCCGTAAATGTAAACAAACTTGTTTGTCTTAGAGCGATGTTTCTCAAACTTGCTGGGTTGGTGGCCCCTTTTCTCCTCCTTGGGGGGCAGCCGCGACCCATGTGTGTCCACCGAAATGCCGCCGAACAGAACGCTTCTGCTGTCGGCGGCATTTCAGCGGACATGCTGTGCGCTTCACAGTGTCCACCGAAAAGCCACCGAAACTGGAAACATTCACTTCAGCGGCTTTTCGGGGCATACTCTGAAGCGCACAGCTTGTCTGCCAAAATGCGGCCGAAAGCGGAAGCATTCTGTTCTGCAGCACTTCAGCGGCGCACGGAGCTTGCGAACCCCTGGGAATCGCCCCCAGTTTGAGAACTGTTGTCATGGAGATTGGCTGAACAAGAAGTAGGATTGACTGGACTTGTAGACTCTAAAGTTTTACATTGTTTTATTTTTGAGTGCAGTTATGTAACAAAAGAAGTCTACATTTGTAAGTTGCATTTACATGATAAAAAAATTGTACTATGGTACTTGCATGGAAAAATTTTATTTCTTTTGTTTGCCATTTTTACAGTGCAAATATTTGTAATACAAATAATAATATAAAATAAGCACTGTCAACTTTGTATATTATGTTGTGATTGAAATCAATATATTTAAAAATGTATGAAAACATCCAAAATATTTAATAAATTCCAATTGATATTCCATTGTTTAACGGTTGTGATTAAAACTGCGATTAATCATGATTCATTTTTTAAATTGCGATCAATTTTTTTGAGTTAATCGCGAGTTAACTGTGATTAAATCAACAGCCCTAATAAATATAATTATTGGCAGTAGAGAAAACCATAATATAGTTAGGTGCAAACCCCAAATCTAAGGGTCCTTGTAAGGACAGCGCTTTCTGAATTTAAACTGACATCAGAAGAAAACGTTTGGATTATTCCAGTAAGTAAAATTAGATCACGATTACAGCTCTTTTGGGGGCACAAATGTGTAGACTATTAGGATCTCCTGTATGGAATAGTATGGACAGACTCCTGCTCAAATTCTTTTCTCTCAGTACACCCGTGTAAATCTGGAATAATTTCATTACATTAACCAAGAACAGAATTTTGTCCCCACAAAAGAATTATAATTGTGATCTAATTTCTGTGAATGGAACCAAATTTATGAAAGTCTTGTTTTTTGTAGTCAATACGGTATGTAAGAATCAGACTCCAATTCACAGAACCTGCTCAGAAACAGGTTTTTAATTTTTGATATCTTAGTGTACCTAATACATAATCATGAAATATAACTTTGCAAAAAGCTATAATTAGAAAAAATGAAGGAATATAAATTTAAATACAGAATACTGTGCTTAAAATTCTGATTTAACATCCAAATGTTCTTTCATCTAAATACTTTGGTTAAAATTTCATTTTAATAAAAAAGAACTCATGGACATTCAAGATAATCATTATAAACTACATGAAAAATAGTCTGTCTTTTTTCCCCTATACCATTACATTTGCTTTCTTTCTCTCTAGTATAGTTTAGGCATGCAAGGTCTGATCCAATGCCAATAAAAATCAATGACAAGACTCCTGCTATTTTTAAAGTTTGTTGGACTAGTCATTTTTGGTTATTGTTTGTTTATAAACACATTAACATAACTGAGCTATAAATATTGTCCATATTGTCAATATACATAAATTAAAATGAGTCTGAATTCATTGATCATCACCCTCACTCTGTTCATTTTCTAAATTGTACTCTAAAGATACTACTTCTCTTGTATTTGAAGATACTATGTCATATACTTTTTCTTTTAAAACAATTATATCATTTTGCAATTTTAATATGCTGTTGTCATATTGCATGCTTTCAAGAACATTTTGCATTTCCATTATATCTGACACTGTTTTCAGCATCTCATCTTCCATAGTAAACATCTGTATCGTCAAGTCTTCCATTTTTTTCTCTATACCAATCAGCTCACTTGATACTCTAAGAATGGACTGAACAGCATTTTCAATTGTTGGCAAGTGGGTCTTGCATTCCTCAACTTTTGGTTCATAGTCTGTAAGCTTCTGACTCAAATCTATACCTCTGGCTAACAAAGTATTCTGTTCTTCTTCTAATTTTTCAACTGTCTTTGTATCCAACTCCAGCTGCTGTTCAACTCTAGAAAGCTCATCTTCTTCCTGTCTCATTAATGTTTTAATATTTCTTATTGTACTGTCTTCTAAATCTTTTAATCTTTCTGAAAGAGACTTCATATTTTGATCAGCAGTATTTATATGGGCCGTAACTTCAGTATGTATGAACTTGGCTTCAGATTTTAAACTACTAGTGTTTGCATTCATTTCATCCAGGCTTCTTTTCCAGGAGTCCATGACATTTTGGAATGTCTCATTAATGCTTTGCATCTTTTCAGAGAATGTCTGCTCACTGTTCTGAATGTCCTGTATCATGTTACGGAGAGTGGACACTTCCTGCTCAAACTGGGTCATCATAGAGATGGATGAGGTAGCGTCCTGCAGGATACTTTCGGAAGACTCAAGCTGCATTTGTAACACAAAACAATGTCCATGTCTACTTAATATTAGACTGAAAGAGCATTTATATTTATACAACTTGGAGTATAATATATACATAAGGCTCAGTCAGTCTCTTGGAGAAAGTCCATCCGACTTGATACACATTTCCAATCTTCCTATTTAGTTTAATAATTTATGTTTAGAATATTATTGTTTCAATTTATTCTGGCATGTGAAAGCTATAAAGAGAATTTTTAGGGTAGTCACACATTTTGTTACTTAGGAATTAGTAACTCCAGGTCAATTTGTTACTTAGTACCAGAGTTATTACATTCAAGTCACCTTGACTTTAGTTTCTATTTATAAAAAATGAACTGCCATAACTTATTGCTGTAAAAATACTAAGCAACCAACGTAGAACAAATACCTTCAGAATACAAATCAAATATCGCAACCTAGAATTAAATCATACAATTGAGAGTATTACCAGAAGACCAAGTGATATAGGGCTAGATCAGCAGTCTAATGTCTCCACAATGTACTACCATATGGGGAACCAGACACTGGATTACATATAGTAGTGGCACGCGAAACCTTAAATTAGAGTGAATAAATGAAGACTCGGCATACCACTTCTGAAAGGTTGCCGACTCCTGATATAACCTTTAATATATATTTACAGTAGACTCTCGATTATCCAGGATTGGGTTAACCAGAAAGTGGATTAACCAGGATGTCAAAAAAAAAAAAAAAAAAAAAGACGCGTAACTTGCAGGGCCGGCTCTGGCTTTGTTGCTGCCCCAAGGGTGAACCAACACCCTCTCCCTCTCTGCAGGGTGGCTGGTGAACCAACTTCCCCTCCCCATATTTCCTATGGATGGTGATTATCCAGGATTTTATTAATCAAAATTAATTTTTTCCCTAGCATCCTGGATAATCAAGAGTCTACTGTATTTACAACTAAACAGAGCCTATACACTAGATTTGGTACATATTTTTGTTACCAAGGAGGTACACTATAAGCATATATATTTATTTAAGCAATTATGTAGCTTAGTATTTTCAGATCCTTATTGATTCTAATTTTTTAGTGTGTTAGAAAATGGTGAATGATATTGCTTATTTACCTAGATAAAGAATTTTTTACACATGATTTCTTTCGAACTGCTTTAGGATGGTAACTGGAATTTACCTGAACATACAACAGCATATACATTTTATTTTTATTACATAAAACAAGCTTTTAATACAGTATATTACCTATTGTGATATATTTATAAAATTTGACCTCAAAAGTTGCATATTTTTCCCCTGACCCTCTTTATACAGAAAAACAGTTTTTAACTCAAAGTTTTTGATAGAGGCTCATGGATTTAGCATGTTTATTTTTTATATAAAAAATATTATAATAAAGTGAGGCCTTAACATATTTCATATTAAATTCAGATTTAATTTTAAACAGGTTAATTTTTTAAAACAAAAACTTACTATAATTTAATAAAATAAAAAAACCCAATTTAAATAAAAATTTTTTTTAAAAAAATATAATTGATTTGTATCCAATCTGCACACAAAAGAGAATTCCATGTTTGCCATCAGCTCTCTAGACTGAAGTATACAGAGATTCATATTGTATCCCATTTGACTGACATTGTAAGATCAATGCTAAAATGGCAGTACAGGCACTTGGTTTGCTATGCTTTCATCATCATCTCTACTATATAGCAAATGATCTTCGAGTAAAACTAACTTTTCTAACAGACAACACAACACTATGAAAGAAAAATAACACAGTGCTGAAAATCAGTAGTGTGATAAATGGGAGCAGAGATAGCTTCCTTTTGTGGATACCCAGCCAGCCAGTTGGCTATGGAATCCCTCTTGCTGACGGTTTTCTACTTGCTTTTCTGTAAAGGGTTAACCAGCCCACAGATAAAAGGAAAGGAGTGGGCACCTGACCAAAAGAGCCAGTGGGAGGGCTAGAACTTTTAAAAATTGGGGAAAAAAATCTTCCCTTTGTCCATAGGCACTGACCCCGCGGGTGTTCCTCCACTGAGTGCATTGCCTGCCTGCTTCTTCCCCCTAGTTCCCAGCGTAGCTTTGGGGGAGGAAGGGGAACATGGCGCTCAGGGGAGGAGGCGAGGCGGGGCGGGGCCAGGGATTTGGGGAAGAGATCCAATAGGGGCAGGGACTTTGGGGTAGGGGTAAGAATGGGGGCGGGGAAGGGGTGGAGTTGGGGTGGGGCTGGGGGAAGCAAGCACCCACCAGCGCTGGGGACAGTTGGTACCTATGCCTTTGTCTGTGTGTTGTGCTTCTCTGGGAAACTTGGGAACAGGGAGCAATTATGCTTTGAGAAGCTAAAAGCCAGATAAGAAAAACCATCAGATCATACCTAGAGATTGCTTATCTGAAACCCCAGATATGTAGTAAATTAGGGAATGTCTAGGAAGACACGATTAGATTTATTTCTGTTTATTTCTTATTGGTTTGTGCACTCCTCTGTGCTAACCCCAAATGTTTTTGTTTTGCTTGTAACCTTTAAGCTGGACCTCAAGAAGGTTATTCTTGATTAATTTTTGTAAGTGGGTTCTTTAACTCTAGCAAAAGCCTAAATTACAGATGTATTTTCTCTCTTTTTTTTTTTAAATAAAGTTTACCTTTTTTTAAGAACAGGATTGGATTTGTGTCCCCCTAGGAGGTTTGTGCGTACGTTGTTTAATTAGCTGGGGCAACAACTAATTTCCTTTGTTTTCTTTCTCAGCTCTTTCTCAGAAGGGGCATGAAAGGGCTTGAGGGTATCCCACAGGAAGGACTTCCCAAGTGCGCCTTTCTGGCTTCAAAGGTTTTTTTTTTGCAGTTGGGTGGTGGCGGCATCTACTTACTCAAGGTCAGAGAGAAGCAGTAACCATGGGGGTTTAATACAAGCCTGGACTGGCCAATATTAATTTTTAAAATCCTTCTGGACCCCCACCTTCTGCACGAGAAGTGTCAGAGTGGGGAATCAGCCTTGACAAGCAGTTTTAAGATTTTAAATTAGCAGTATAGAAGACATAGACTGAAGTGGGAGCAAGACCAATTTACCATACAAGAATTTCAGCCAAATTTCTTTAAACAATATGTAGCTGAACTATATTGAGAACTCAGCTTCTAAACTGAACTATATAAATTTCAGGGAGGACTTTCATTTCTGGAAAAGAAACATTAGGACACAGTTACCTAATATGCAAATTTTACATACTTTAAGATTATAAACATCTGGTGAATGATGTCATACATATTCTAGACAGAAAAATAATTGAGCGCTTTGTTGCTATGAAATTACACATGAAAATAGTACTGAAGAGATCAATAATGAAAAACAAAAATATAAGTAAAAGGAAACCTTTTCAAGTAGCTATTTCACACAGGGTGAAATACTGGCCTTACTGAAGTCGATGGGAATTATGCTGTTGACTTCAGTGAGGTCAGAATTTCCTTAGCAATGTTAGTATCTCAATATAAGCATCCACTTACATCAGTGATATTAAGCAACATAGTCTTAAGAGTTTAGAACAGAACAGAAGCCAGATCTGATGGCCAATCAGATGTACCATTAAGATGACTGAATAAACATTTTAAAATGGTCTAATTTCAGAGAGATAAAATTGTAATCCTGGTTAACTAAAAATATCCATAATCTTAAAACACATTTGTTAACTTTGACTAAATCAATATGAAATAATACATTTTAGCTAATTTTCAATATAAGTTCTCAAATTAAAATTCCAATTATTACCTTTTCAGAAATCAAGTTAACTTTATTTTCCATATCTTGGCATTTTCCAGCTTCCAGCTGTAATAAATGATATTTTTTTTCCATGTGAGCAAGTTGCCCTGACTGCTGAAATAGGAACCTGCAAATCACGAAAAAATTAGTGAATATAATTGGTATGCATTCAATGTTTTAGACCTCGATCCTGTAAGGACCACATGAGTTTAGGGGTTCTAGCTTCACAGAGCTCATTGCATGATCACAGCCTTAGAAAAGAGCAGGGGTTATTTAATAAGTTTGGTCTGTCTTCATATTGGAGCTACAGACTATCAAAATAAGGAAATGGACAAAAAAAATTTGCATTTAAAGTGAGAGAGAGTGTGTATATACGTGTGTGTTCCACGCAATTAGCTATCACAAACCTATGGAACAGCTTGATTGTGACCTACAGTACATATGTAGGACAAAAAGTACCTTCACAGTAAAAGAAGCCCTTAGTGAAAATTACTTTTTTAAATGGTTAACTGATTAGATGGTCAAGTTAAACAAAACAAGATAATTTGGCCTTTCTTCCCAGACTTCTGCAAACCATATGGGGGAGCTCTGAATTAGGAAGTGCCAAGCTAGTTCTAATCTTATGTTAATTTTAGCCATTGCTGTTGTGTTGTGGGAAAGTTTGAATTGCTGCTGTCTGTGATGTGCCAGTTCTTTAGTCTTCAGGCTCTCAGTCCAGCACCTTTCTCAAGCATTACATTTATTTTAAACAACAAAAACATTGAAGTTATCTTTTTTGATAGGTTTCAACTTTGCCAGTTCTGTCAAGTCAACAGCCTAAACATATAGTAATATAGAGGTTTTGAAGATGTACCCATGTCCATACCCAACACACTGTTGTAATAATCTTAGTACAAAGAAGGTTTTGTGGGTTATTATCTGAAAACTCATAATTTGCTGGTAAATATAATCCTGAAAAAATGTGCGACAACATTGTTTATACTATTTTTCTGTATGTTATTGACACGTTCCAAACCACACCAGAGCTGGCAAACAGGTCTACCTCAAACAAAAGAATGTGTGCTCTGCTTAATTATCATTTAAGCAGTAAACAGAGTCATCAAGCAGGAAGGGAGTTTAAGCAGGTGGGAAAATCAGCAGGGAATATCCTTACATATGCACTCTGGGCTGTCAACATATACGGCACTGCAGCAGTACAGCTGCATGATGCAGGTATGTTGATATATAAGCCTGAGTGCAGACCCTACTTATGCCAAAGGGAGAGCTTTTCCTGTTGGCACAGGAACTTCACCTTCCAAAGAGGTGGTAGCTATGTGGACAGGAGAAGCCCTCCCATCTTCAGAGTGCTGTCTGCATGGGGGGTTAGGTTGGTATAAGCATTGCGCCCTGAGCAATGTAGTTATATTGACAAGTCTGTAGTGAAGGCCAAGCCTCTGTCTCCTGAATCTCAGCTGGAAATGTTTTCCAGAAGGACTGACACTATAAAAAGGAAAAATAAAGGCCACAAAGAGACCCCCCTCCTCTCTCTCTCTCCATCTTTCTATCAATTCACAGCACAAGCAGGGACAAAGAAAGCAGCCATTAAAGAGAAAAAGGTATTCTGGCCTAAGAAGTTTGACCAGTAAGACTGTTGAGGGCATATGGTGAGAAAAATTTTGCTTTGAATTTAACCTACTTCGTTAAGCTGAGCATCAGTTGTGTTTTTTCTTTATTTTTCTTGTAACCATTTCTAACTTTTATGCCTCATTACTTGGATTCACTTAAAATCTTGCGTTTTACTGTTTTAACTAATCCAATGTGTTTAAACTGAAGTATTTGATGAACTATTTGAACTAATAAAATACCACGTTTACCTTAATGACATAACAGACTTTCCATACTCATATTGTCCAGGAGAGGGCTGGACAGTAAAGGACATATATTTCTGGGGGGAAATCTAAGACTGGGGTGTATTGGGGTCACCCTGTATTATACCCAAGGCTGGTAAGAGCCAAGGTGTGGCTGGCTGTCTGCAGCTCTCACACAGGCATTGCTGCTAGTGACTTACATGCTGGAGGCTGTTTGTGAGATTGCAGATAGGGACATGTAGGCAAGCAGCACCACTATAGCTGAACCAGGATGAAATGGGAGACAACAGAGAGGGCCCTAAGATGGCAGTGAAAGAGGCTTAGTTTGCTGGAAGTTTGTCAATCCAAAATCAAGATGGGGATAGTGCAGACTGTCTAGGTATCTTCTTTTTGGAATCAGTTTATGTAGAAGATTATTTTATCTCACGTAGATTTTATAATTCATTATTTATTACAATAATGTATAGCAATTAAAGTGAGAACTCCAGAGCATCTGTAATAAGAGACTGTTGAGTCTGAGTTCTGGAGCAAAAACTAAGAAATTGTAATCTGTACCTATCCCAGATGTGGAAGAGTTTAAGCAGAACCAAAATTAAGCAATTCTTAATCTTCTAATCTATACAGTCCTGTGACAACTTAATTATTCAGTGAGTGAAAATCTTGCAGTAAATGGGAGTTTTGCAATAGACTTCACTGGGGCCAGTCTTTCACTCATAGACTTTAGGGCCTAAAATTTCTGGTGTAGCTAGAATATATCTGTTAGAAAGACATCTAATTTTGATTTAATGAATCCAAGTGGTGATGAATCCACCACATCCTTAGATAAATTATTCCAATTTATTAATAATCTTGACTGTAAATAAAATAAAGCATAAAATAAAATTGTGCTGTATTTCTAAACCAAATTTCCAATTTTGCCTTCCTGCCATTGGATATTATGTCTTTGTCTGCTAGATTTAAAAACCCTCCACTACTGGATATCTTATCCCCATGTAGGTACTTAGAGATCATGATTAAATCACCTCTTAACCTTCTCTTTGTTAAGATAAGTAGATTGAGTTTCTGTAGACTCCCACTGTAAGACAGGTTTTCCAGACCTCTAATCATTCCGTGGGCTCTTTTGTGAGCTCTTTCCATTTTGTCAACATCTTTTTTAAACTGTGAACACCAGAACTGAACACTATTCTAATGTTGTATATAGTGGATTCCATTGTATAGGACATGGAGGAAACCAGAAAGAGTAAAACTGAAAGTGTGAAACTAACTGTATCCAGTTACCTTTAGAGGATCACTTACCAGGTCAGCAGTAGACAAGCACCAAGGGAAAGTAGGTTTAAGGCTGTCCGTGAGTCTATCCAAAAGGAATTCTGACTATTGCTGCCACTCCTGGGACTGGAGATCGTTCCATAATTGCTCTGCTTTTGTGGATCTTCGTTGTGCTTCGGTGAAGGCCCAGCTTTCTTTCTTTGCTTCATATCAGACATTTTAAGAAAGACTTTAGGAAACAGAAACCAAGCAGAAGTCTAGCAGAAGAAAGCAAAATGAGTTATATTTAGTCCTTTCCAAGTTAACACAGAGACTTCCCAAAATATGCAGTTAGGCAATTGAACTAAAAATTAACTGCTTGCTGTTGATGTCTACCACAATGATGTTTATTCAGCTACATTAATAATTTTCAAGAAAATGTCACGATAACTATTCATTTTTCCATTACATAGCTATCCCCCTTCCATACTTTCAGAATAGCAGAAATTGTCTAATTTTCCATAGCACTAAGACTACAGATTTAATTTCTTTTAAAAAATGAAAATTTAGGTTCTACATAAGCTGATGGCAACTGTCCAGGAAAACTTTTAACTCATTCAAGCAGCACAGTCATCTAGGGTTTTCAATATGTTCTTAAGATTACTGTAAGTAAAAGAAATTAGAAGACATTTTGGGTTTTTTTTAAGACAGCACTGTTTAGTCAGTTTCACTGTTTCTCATGTTTGATCAACTAATCTGTTACTTTACTATACTTTGAGTCTTTCACACAGCAAAAAGGGAGAATAAACATTTAAGACACAGAACATATGGGATCGTGAATCATCTTGAAGTTTAATTTAGGAATATTTCTATTATTTTTTAAAATAGGTCCACCCATAAAGCCAGGTTTACTGTATATTCCTGGGGCATTCTGTGCCTAAAAATTCTGCAAACAATATTTTAAAATTCTGCAAATTTTATTTGTCAAAATAACATGACATAATCACACCAGTTTCAACTATTTTGGTAATTTATTTCAAAATACCTGTCTGCAAGTATGTCTACAACAATACAGATGCACAAAAATTCCCCCAGGAGTAGAGAGTTAAAGAAAACCCTCTGACACCCGGTTCCTGTTTCTCTGCCCCCTTCCCTTCACCCACCCGCTGAGGCCAGCTAGGGGCTGGTTCCCCCAACCTCTCCCTCCCAGAGCCCAGTGTAAAACTGCACCTCATATTCTTCACAGTAATAGCATTGTGATATGATTATTACATAATGATAATGTATTTTATGCAAGATAGGTCATGTGAGATATCACTGGAAATATGATTTACTGAATATGATTATCTTATTAGTATGCATGTATCATTTTTGTAGGAATATTGACTCTCTGTATTACAAATGTGTTTACACGTGGGGAATGCCAGCTACGCAAAAGATGCTCCATCTAGATCAGCAGTTCTCAAACTTTTGCGCTGGTGACCCCTTCCACATAGCAAGCCTCTGAGTGCGACCCCCCTTATAAATGAAAACACACTTTTTGTATATTTAACCCCAGGTGGCTGGAGGCAAAGTGGGGTTTAAGGTAGAGGCTGGCAGCTCGCGACCCACCATGTAATAACCTTGCGACCCTGAGGAGTCCCAACCCCCAGTTTGAGAATCCCTGGTCTAGATGGCTGGCTGGGGAGGGCCCATTCAGGTTGATGAGCCATTAGGAGGAAACAATAGGCTTTACAAGAAGCTTATCTCCTGGGGGAAATGGGGCGGATGCTTACTGAGGATGCTACAAATGACCTCTAAGCCATGGCTTCAATGGCCCTACAGAAGCATGTAACCAGGTCACCTGGTACTGGACTCCATCTTTGAATACCAGTGTTTTGCAACTGTCCGGCATGGGAACCAAGCTTTGAGACAAAGGGTTCCCGTCATATTCAGAAGCTATTTGAGGCAGGGGAGAGACATCATCGTGGTTCTTCACTGACTCCCCGCACCAAAGAGATTCTGGGAAACAGAAGAGGAACAAGGACTGAGCTGGGGGGAAATGCTGGACCCAGGCTAAAGGGATTTTTAGCCTGTGAAAGGCACACCTGAGGTTTTTAAGCTGTAAGCAAGGGCAACTGGTCCCTTAAGAATATCTGCAGCCTGCTTGAATCATCATTAAGGATACATTTTAGTCACGGGTATTTTTAGTAAAAGTCATGGACAGGTCATGGGCAGTAAACAAAAATTCATGGCCCATGGCCTGTCCATGACTTTTACTATATACCCCTAAGTAAAACTGGGGGGGGGGACATGGGTACTCAAGGGGGGCAGTCCGTGGGCACCATGGGTGCTGGGGGAGGTGGCCTGGGCCTCCCACTCGTGCTGGTGGGGAGCAGTGTAGGAGCCAAGATCCACTCTGATGCTGGGGTGGGCCATGGCGCATGGCCCAAGAGTAGGACCCCTGCTGGTGCTGGGGGAAGAGGACTGGCAGGGCTGGCAAGGGCTCCCTACCTGGCTCCGCAGTTCCTGCAGTTTGGGTGTGTGACAGAGAGGCCAGAGGGTTTTGCACGCTGCTCCTGCCATACATGCCTGCCGTGCAGGTTCCATTGGTCAAGAACCACAGTCAACCACAGGCAGCACACGGAGTCCCCTAACCCCTCTGCCATGGAGGAGCTGCAGGGCCACACCAGTGGAGCCCTTCACCCTGAGGTAAGAGCCCCCCAAAGCCCTACCCCCACTCCCACACACCCAAACTGCTGTTATGGCCCAAGGACTGCCTGAAAAGGCATGGAGGTCACAGAAAGTCACGGAATCCATGACTTCCGTCACAGACTCGCAGCCTTAATCATCACTTAGAGTGAGAATTTGCTACTCATATCCAATCTGTTTAGTATATTAAGCTTAGTTTCCGTGTTTTGTTTGTTTGCTATGTAATCTGCTTTGATCTGCACGCTATCCCTTGTAATGACTTAAAATCTGTCTTTTGTAGTTAAACTTATTTTTGCTTTGTCTAAAACCATGTGTGGGAGTCATAACTTGGGGCAGAAAGCTGTTGCCTATCCTTCTCCACACTGAGGGGGGAGGGGACAAATTTCATGAGCTTATGCTGAACAAGATCACTGTGCAGCACAAGATGGTATAATTTTGGTTTAAACTCCTGGGTGGTGGGTGCAATTCATTAGCTAGGCAGTTCTTTAACTTTTTCACAGAATATCAGGGTTGGAAGGCACATCAGGAGATCATCAAATGTGTTTATATCTACAGTTCCCATCCTGCCAAAACATCTGTGTGCCTGGAGTCGATCACTGCATCCATACAGGCCCAAAATGAATTCCATGGGGCTCTGCACATTTCTCTTTGCAGGACTGAGACCTTAATCCATAATAGGGTGACCAGACAGCGCATGTGAAATATTGGAATGGGGGTGGGAGATAATAGCCACCTATATAAGAAAAAGACCCAAAAATCAGGACTGTCCCTATAAAATCAGGGCATCTGGTCACCCTACTCCATATCCATAACTATATAGAATCATTCTGTAGCTATACAGATATTTACTTACTTCTTTTGGTACTTCTTAAGGACTAAGTCCATCAGAAATATAAAGCTTAAAAAGAAATGTTTGTGAGTGACACAAATGCAAAGAAGTGTCTGAGGGGCGAAGCATGAAGAAAAAATCCCCTCGCTCAGCACAAAAAAATGTCAGAACCGATTTTCCTTAAACGTGTAAAAAGTTGCTTTGGGCAGAGACCGAGCAGAGTCCTGGAAAATTCAAACCAAGCCGAATTTCGGAGGGAAAGTGAAAAGTGACCAAACCTTTCAAGACAACCACCACCCCTCGGCTTTAAGGATAGCAACGGCCTCGCTGTAACGCCGAGGGGAAATCCTCACTCACACCAAGCGGGTCGGTGAAAGGGGCCCCTGGGTCACCAACGCCTCCCCCGACACCCCAACAATCCCGTCACCCCCCAATCTCTCATCAGCAGCCCACCACCCCCACTTCCCCCCTAACCCCATTAGGGACACTCCCCAGAGCCACCCCACTCTTCCCCGCCGCCCGCTGCCCCCACCCCATCACTCTCCCGAGCGCCTTATCCCTTCGAGCGCCCGCACCGCCCGGTGCCCCCGGACTCGTCCCCCCCAGCTCCCTTCGCCGTACCCCGCTCCCCGTTACCTCTCGCTCGGGACAGTCCGGCGGCTCGAACGAACTCCTGCCCTAGACACGCACCCCTGGCGGCGGTTGCTGCTCCCCGCCGCCTCGGGCGCGCCACGTCAGGCGCATGCCCGCCGCTCGCGCTCTCTGCTGCGGCACTGCGCTCGCGGGCGCCCTCGCGAGGCCCCAGCGGCGAGGGCTGGGGGTGGAGTCTGCTGCTTTGTTCCGCGGTCCTGGGTGCTGGGGGGCGGGCTGAGGGGCGCGGCCGCCCGTGGGGGGCGGTCTGCCGGGCTGCCAGCTGTTCTGCCAGCCCCTGGGAAGGAGGAAGTGGCCCCTGGTTCCGGGGCGCCTCTCCCCAGGCCGGCGGCGCCGTCGCCTGCCCCTGCCGGGTCCGGCTTTCGAACCTGTGGTCTCGAGCCGGCCACGGCCTCCGCGAGACCCTGCTCCGCGCGCCGCACGGGCTGCCGGCCAGGTAACCGCGCGCCCCCCACTGGACGGGGGAGGAGCACCGCGCGGGGCGGGGGGTTGGGGCGCTGCGGGGACCTCGCGGGGGTGCAGCGGTCTCGCCCACTTGCTGCTGCTCTGGCTGCGAGTGTTTATGGGGCGGGGGTGTGAAGCGAGTCGACGACCGTTGAGTCCTTAGCCTGGCGGTCAGTGGCCCGGGGTAACACCTGCCGGGCGCCCAGGAACGTGCCTGGCGCGGCGCCCCCGTCGCGGGCCCGGCGGATGGGAGCGACCCCCGGGAAAGTTGGGGGGCCGTGTTGTTTCCTATTTCCACGACCCCCCTGGAGGGGGCGCCAGACCCTCTCCGTTGCCGGAGCCAAACGCCCCTTGAGTTTACTGAGGCGGGGGCACCTGACTCGTGCTCGGCGGGGCGGGGAGGTGCCTGGGAACCTGCCTTTCTTCGTGAGTTTGGGGCCGGAGGGCGCTGTTCCTAGGTGTTCACTTGCTGCTCGCGGATCTGGTACGCGGCGAGTACATGGCAGTTGCTGTCATCTTTGCAAATTATCTCCCATGAGTCGTTAGCGTGTGTCTGGATACGCATTTGAATGTTGTTTATATTTTGGAGTCAGTTTTTCTTGCCTGGATATTTTTTTCAGTCAAGAGTTTTATTTTAGTTGGAACTCTGCTTCATGGTGTATGTAATTAACCCGTGTGGTAGTAATCACATGCAAGAAAATGCTGGTTGGGTTTTTCTATTCAGTGTATTTATTATACACGAGAATAAACAGGAACTGTTTTGTCTTTATTGGACAGTTGTGTGTTCTGTTTAGTACATGCCTGACTCCGTACCTAAAGGATGCTATAATATGGAGATCTAAGTATTTGAAAGGAGATCTAGCTTTTGGGGGACAATTAGAACACATATTACTCTTTAATTAAATTAATATTCAATGTAATATTACTCTTTAATTTAAAATAAGTAGTTTAGGCCCAAAATTTTGATTTATGGGCAGCCAATGTGTTAAGTTTTCACAATGTTTTGTCTAACATTCACAAAGTAAATACATGGTTAACATGAGTTTGAAAGGCAAGAGACACTTCCTCATGAAGAATCTGTGCTGCAGATCATGCTAGTGCAGTGAAAATATCAGTTTTTGATGGAACTATAGAGGCAGTGATTTATCACTCTACAAGGCAGCACAAATGAAAGGAGGGGAGACAGCATGGCAGACAGAGACAGGCACATACTTTGTGTGTGTGTGTGTGTGTGTGTGTGTGTGTGTGTGTGAGTGAGAGAGAGAGAGAGAGAGAGCGAGAGTGTGAGAGAGATGCGCATTGCCCCTTTAAGTATGATGACTCCACTCTAAGTACATTGCCTTTTTAAGTAGATCAGCAAATTGAGACATCAGTTGCTGCCCCAAACGCTCTCCATCCTGAGCTGTGTCATGTGTCCTCCCCCTGCTCTATGGAGATGAGGCAAACGGGGAAACAGGAGCAGGGGAGAGGAGGACACCCTGACATTAGCACCCCCCACCCCGCCTACTGCACAGCAAGCAGGAGGCTCCCGGGAGCAGCTTCAAGGCAGAGGGCAGGAGCAGCACATGGCGGAGGGGGAAGGGACAGCTGAACTGCCAGCAATTAATAGCCTGCTGGGTGGCTGCCACACAAGGAACTTAGGGGAGTGGGGAGCTGATGTGGGGCTGCCAGATCATCCTGGTTCCAAGCTCTTAACAGCTAGCTCCAACAGGCTGCTCTTTCTGCAAGCAGTAGACAAAGCAGGCACCTGACAACGTTATAAGGAAGCACTGCGCAGCTTTAAACATGCATGTTTTCTAATTGATCAGCAATGTAACAACAAAACAACCTTAACCAGGATGACTTTAAGTGAGGAGTTACTGTACAACAGTTGAAACTGTGTACTAGAATGAAATATAGACGACATTCGCACATTGCCACAATCTTTAAACAATGAATTATGCATCAGTATACTTAGAAAGGCCCTATGAGAATAGAAGGTCTTGAATAGCCTAAAGACATTAAAAGTAGGAAATTCACAAAAACAATCACTACAAAAGACTTTCTAACAGTGAAATTGTCCACAGATGGTGGCTAGTGTACTCTACGTGCAAGGATGCTGTATTTTGTTTCCCATGCAAGATTTTCAACAGTTGTAATTTTAACATAGCAACCTTGGATATTAATGATTGGCAAAATCTTAGTCACATATTACTGCAACATGAAAAGGCACAACACCACACTGAAAGTATGCACAAATAGTCTGAGCTGAGTGTAAGGTTAAAAAGATCAAACAACTCTTGATGCTCAAAATCAAAGATCTCTGGAGTCAGAAGCAGCATTGGCGTCGTGTTCTTGAACATCTGTTATCTATTGTTGAATATCTATTGACAAACAATCTTGCTTTTAGAGGAAGCGTTGGGAAATTATACCAGCCCAAAAATGGCAATTTTTTGGGTCTTGTACAACTACTGGGAAAATATGACACAGTGATGAATGAACATTTCTGAAGAGTAACTGAAAATGAAATACATGACCACTATCTCTTTAAGAATTCAAAATGAACTGATCATTCTAATGAGTGGTAAAGTGAGAGACAAAATTGTTTCATTGGTTTCTTTGGCAAAATATTTTGCCCTAATTCTAGATTGCACAACGGGCATAAGTTGTCAAGAACAGATGTTGTTAGTAGTGAAATTTGTCAATATTAGTGATTCAGCACAGATTACAGTTAAGGTATCATTTTTAGAAATAGAGGGCACTACAGATTTTGGACTACTTAAAGCTCTCCTTGATGAACTAAAATGGATGGGATTGTCCGTAATGAACATTAGAGGACAAGGCTAGGATAATGGTGCCAATATGAGAGGATGCATTGCTGGCAGAAAATCCACGAGTCTTTTTTGTTCTGTGTACATGCCACAGCCTTAATTTGAATTTGTGTGATATAGCCAAGTCTTCGGTAGAAGCTATGTCTTTTTTTTGCTGCAACACATTTACGTGCTCTTTTTGGCTTCAAAGTATATGTCACTGGTGTTACCATTAAACTTCTATCTGAGACATGCTGGAAAAGCAGAATGGAAAGTGTAGAAATGTTGAGATATCAATCTGAGAAAGTTTATGAAGCACTGCTTGCTATTTTGGAAGAAGCCAGAGATCCACAAGCTAAAAGTGAAGCACAATCATTGACCTCTAAAATATCCAGCTTCAAGTTTTTAACATCTGTCATAATCTGGTATGATATTCTTGTTAAAATCACAAGTGTAAGCAAAATAGTACAGTCTAATGATGCAGCTTGATCAAACACCTACCTTACTAAACAACGCACAAGACTTTTTAGTGAAATACAGAGAAAATGGATTCAAAGAAGCACAAGTTACAGCAAGAGCGTTTGCAGAGGCACTCTGTGTAGAACCAAAATTTTCATGTCTGAATGTGACGAGTTTCAAAGAAAAAGTGGCAAGCAGAATATAAAGATCCAGAAAAGAAATTTGAGGTTGAATTTTTTTAATGTTGTGATGGATAAAGCAATATCTACCACTGATGAAAGGTTTAATACCTTATGAGCGCACCATGAACAGTTTGGATTTTTGTATGATATCACTAAATTCAACAAATAGGAAAACAAAGTGCAAAGGAATTACAAAGTGCAAGAACCTAGAGAGCTTCCTGGAGCATAATGATAGTTTTGATTTAAATGGACTTGAACTGTACAAAGAATTGACTACATTGTCATCAATGTTGCCACATGCAAAGTCGGTGATGGACTTTGTGTAGTTTATTCATACCAGCCAATTTGCTGACATATATCCTAATGTGTACGTTGCCACTTGTATTCTGCTGACAATTCCTGTAACAGTAGCATCAGGAGAACGAAGTTTCTCAAAACTAAAGGTCATTTAAAAACTATCTTCGCTCTACGACTCAGGAGTGCTTGACTGGTCTTGCTATTCTTGCCATAGAACAAGACATCACATGACAGAGACAAAGTGATGATGTTACTACTCTTTTTGCAGCCAAAAAAGCCAGAAAGATTGCTTTTAATTAAAAATAAATCTTTGTTTCAATCTTCTTCATAGAAATTTCCACTAAATTGTTGACAAATTTAAAAAAAATATGTTTTCGCATCATTCTGTCAATAAATCAGAATTTTTTCTATAGGGTTGCTACTTTAGCGCAAGTATGGTCCATTAGCATTATTAAAATCAGTTTAAACAAATTAAGCACATTATAAAGTGCATGTGGCAAGTTTTCCAATACTGTAAGCTTATGTTTGTGTTGCTAAGAGCAAGTCAGGCATAGGGGTACCAGTTTAATAATAATGTGTAGGACAATAAATCCTAAGGACAGCTCTGTGGAAAAGACGTAAATCACTGCCTTGGGGACGGGGAGCAGGGCTGGGCTGGGTGAGGTTGCAAGACCCTGTCCCTCTTGCTTGCTATCGCAGTGCCCCTAGCGCAGAGGGGCAAGGCCACAGGGTGTTTATGGGGCATGCCTGGCCCTTGCTCTGTGTCAGGGTTGGGTGCAGCCTCACCACTGAGTCTGTGTCCTGTGGGGAGGCGGGTTTTCAGGATGATCCCCCTCCCCCAGCCTCCATGGAGCTAGTGGCCTGTGCTCCCCACTGAGAGGCAACTCAGTGCTCACCCCTTGTCCCCATCACTGTGCCCACCCTACAGAGGCATGGGGCAAATAGAAGCTTCTGTGGGGAAGTCATGGGGTTACTTGGCCAGGAGCGCCATTTAGGGAGGGCAAGATACCCAGTAATGGTGGGGGAGCATAGGGTACCCTGTAGTGGTGGGGTTTTGGAGGTTGGGGGCCACTGGGGTGTGATGGGGAGTCAATCTCCATACAAGAAGAAGTAAGGCCATAGGGCTGTGCCCTAAGGGATGAGGCAGTGAGTGTGGGAGGAGCAGCTGAGGGGGAAACAGTCCCTGGGGCAAGGATCTTGAGGGAGTGTGAACTGAAGAAGGGTGGGAACTATGAGCAGCTAAGTGGGTTTTAGGGTCTGTTTGCCCCCAAAGAAGCAAGGAGCACTCTCTCCTCTCCCTGAGAAGAGATTGAGGGTAGACACCATTAATATAATGCATTCCCTTAACTGATTAATTTGCTCTCTGCCTTTCTCCCCATCTCTCTTACTTTAGGGTAACTTATACTTTGATCCTGCAGTGAGGATCCATGTGGGCACAAGGGTTTCTTTAACTGTCCACTTCTGGGAGAATCTTGTTTCGGAGGCTTTAATTTTGCCAAACTTAAACCATTTGGGCTGAAATTTTCCATACTGGGTGTCTGCCTAAGGCTGACTTTTGGTTCCCAAGAATGAGATGAGGGAAAGTATGTTGTTTGTTGATGTTAAAATAAATACATTTCAGTAATTTTGTTAAGAAGCTCAAACACCTCCATGCTTTGGAGAAGGGACTTGAATTTTGGCTGGTGAGGGTGAGGGGGATAAGGATTGTGCCTTTTACCTTTCCTGTGAAAATTTGCCCAAATCATAAGTCTTAAAAAAGTCTCAGTTTGTACATGCTCAGGAGAGGCTTGGTAGAATTTGGTAGCTAAATTCTCTCAAATTCCACCTGCACTGAACATACTCCATCCTCACACAGCTCCTGTCTGCAATTCGACTGCTCATATACCATCCCCATGGAGCACTTATTTAGCATGCTCTGTGCTGGATTTGCAAGAACTGAACAAGACTTTGTTAGCAATTTCTCCTGCTGCTGCTGTGGTGCCAGGCACAGGAACTGAGAACAGGGAGACTGAGCATGGGAGTGAAGATGCCTTTTGCTGGCTGTGACAGGGTTGGACTCACCACCGCGACGCCTCCTCCTGTTGAGTCCAGGAATTAGCTTTATCAGCCACAGAGCACCCTCTGCTGGTGGTGTCCTATCCTCTCATCTGCCCACGTTGCTCCTCACTCAGCGGCGTCTGCTTCCTGACAGTCCCTGTCTGTTTCAGGACACTGCCCTCCAGCAGTTGTAGTGTCCAGTCACACCCCCGCTCCTGCCATGGTGGCCATCTACAACCCCTCAGTCTAACCCCTCATCTCAAGGGCTGGTTGCAGTCTGCTCCGGCTACTCCTCCATGACCAGGTGCAGTACAAGGGGTGGAGGGGACTCAGGCCCGCCCGCTACTCTGGGATCCTCTAGTGGCAGCCTCCCTGCCCTTCTTCTCTCCCCTTATCCTATCACTGTCCCTGGGCCACTTCCCCTTTGGCTGCTTACACCCACTTGGCCCTTCTAAGCAGGGGCTGCAGCCTGGCAGGTAATGGGTTGGAGCCCTTCTCTGTTCCCTCAAGCCTGCCCAGCACTGCTCTGTCCGTGGTGCTACTCCTTGTCTCAGGAGTCAGTGCTGCTCCCTTTGCCAGCCAGGGAGAAACTGCCTGCTGCTCTGCTCAGCAGCCTGATTGTCTGGCTCTTTCTTGGCCCTGATTGGCCTGCCACAGGCCCTTTCTGACTGGCTGCCAGCCCACACAGCTGCACTAGCCTGTTCTAGCCCACTCTCTCCTGGGGGAGGGGCAGCCGTCCCACCACACTGGTACACAACCAGCATGGAGTAGAAGAGGACATTCATCATCAGCCCAGTTAAACATAAGCATCTGAGCATCTTGGAGAGAGGATAATATGAAAATCTTCATAGTGTTCTCAAGAAACACCAGTAGTAGGCTGAAATGTTGGTTGCTTGTGTACTTTCTAGTAAGAAGTAATTCAAAACATGAAACTAACTGAAGATCAGCTATATTTCAACTGGAGTTAATATTGGGAATACTGATGCCACTTTTCTTAAGTGACATTATATAAAAGGAAATATATTTTGAAATTGATTAGTTTCTTAATGTCTTGACTAGCTCATGTTCCTGTTCAAACTTGATTTTTCTACACTGAACAAAAATGGATGTGAAATCTCGAAATCATTTGCTTCTGAATCATGAAGCATTGGAAAGAGACATAAAGACCTCTTACATTATGGATCATATGATTGCTGATGAAGTACTAACATTACAGGAGGAGGAGAAAGTAAAAGCACAGGTAAAATGCATATCTTCTTAATCACTTTCCTATTTCTAGACTGCTCAACCTGTTTTAGAATACTCCTTTGAATAGTTTTCTGACATCTTTGGTCATGATTCAATAAGGTACTAAAAATGTGTAACTTCATGTGGGACTATTTGCATACTAAAGTTAGGTGTATGTTTGAATACCTTGCTGAATTCAGGTCCATTATCTAACCTGCATTATGTTCGTGGCAATGAGAAGCACAGTCCTTAACTAGCCAAGTGTTGGAACTAGATGACCCAACAGATCTCCCATTTTTTGTGATTGTGTATAACAAATTATTTTATTTTTTGCTTGTTAGACTACACAGAAGGAACGAGCTGCTATGCTAATAAAAATTATTCTTGCAAAAGATAATTATTCGTACATATCCTTCTATAACGCACTGCTTCATGAAGGGTACAAAGACCTCGCTGCTCTTCTTCAGGATGGGATCCCTATTATCTCCTCTTATAATGGAAATAAGTCTATGGATGGAATTACTTCATATGGTTAGTAGAACTCTTGCATTCCCTGTTCTTGAAAATAAAGAATTAAATCCTAATTTAATTACTGTAAAATGAGTAAGTATATTGCTTTAAGTACTGCTTCAAGCACTAGCCAATGTTGCCATGTTTCATCTGGCTTATGGGGTGGGGAGAGAGTGGCTTTGTCTGAAATTAGTGCAGTTTCATGTCCAGTAACTGTCTTTTAAGAAATGTTCTGTTGGTTATTATTTAAATGAAGGCTTACATGTCCCACATTTCCATTTAAATCCAAATACTTCACTGTGAAGTGATAGTCAGGAAGAAGACCTTTCTTGTCAGCATATTTTAGAGAAGCTGAATCTGAGTGTGGAAGTCAAACTCTGAAAATCTCATTCTTCTTGGAAACTTCTTTCCCACCCACAAAACTTTCTTTTATGTTTATTTAATACTTAGGAGATATTAAAAAATAGGTTCAAATTTCTCATCTACCATAAGTGTGGGGTTTTTTTAATTCTAGATTTCAAATTATCCTAAATGCATTCCTACACTGATATAAACATCTTGTCTGCAGTACTTGTGTTCTGTGGTAGTTTCTGAGCAGTACTTAGTGGCATAAGCATTCATATTGCATTTGATCAAATGTGTCATCAGCCTTACTGCAGTTTTATTGATTGTCTAGGTCTAAAAATGTGTCATAGAGGGTGAGTCACACTTTATCCCAAGTGACCAGTCCTTTAGTTCACAGTGGCAAGTGTAGTCATTGGCAGGGCAGTGTGAGAGAAGAAGCTGATGCATGTTTTGTATCCTTTCCACTTGGACAAGCAGTGGATTTCAGTAACTGGTGATCCAGTACTTTTTATGATGAGGGGGGGAAGTTTGGGTTCTTTGTTTTTGTTGTTGGTTTGTGTGTGTGTGTGTTTGTTTGAGCTGGGGAAAAATCACTTAGGAATTATTTCTGTTTATGGTTTTTTTAAAAAATTTCAGTGAGGACAGTCCTCTGTGAAGGTGGAGTACCTCAAAGACCAGTTGTATTTGTTACGCGTCCAAAGCTGGTAAAAGCAATTCAACAGAAACTGTACAACTTAAAAAGTGATCCAGGTTGGGTCACTGTTTATGGAATGGCAGGTTGCGGGAAGTCTGTTTTAACAGCAGAAGCACTACGGGATCACCAGCTCTTGGAAGGTACTTTTAGCATTGTCATAGAAATATTATAGATGCTCATTCTTTATCCACATACCAAATTTTCATAAATTACAGTGAAACCCTACAATACCGCGCCCCGCAATAGCGCAAATCCGTTTATAATGCGGGGCTCCCAATGGCGGCAGCGGGTGCTGCTTTGATGCAGCGGAACCCCTCGATACCGTGACCCCGCGTTTATCACGTTCGATATTTTCGTACTCTGATCGTCGCAGTATTGCAGGGTTTCACTGTATTATAGAGCCTAAGTCCCATTGCAGGTAAATGGATTCAGACTTCTAATTGATTTGGGCATTTCTAAAAAATCTCATCCAGTATTTATATCTCTGATCATTATCTGATACCCTAGGATCACTGGATATTGCTGTAATTCATAGAAAAAGGTCCCCAGAGTAACTTTCCATCCTGGATAATATTTTGAATAAGAACGTAAGCAGTTTACTCTTATTTGGGTGATGTACAAATATATGTGGATTTAGAATTATGGAAGTATATTATTCACATTTCAAAATATGTTTATCTAGTTTGACAGCTGCTTTTCAGAGCCTAAAATTTATTCCCATCTTAGCTTTATATAAAGTAATTTCTTATCATAATTGTGCTTGTATTTGTCACTCATAGCAAATATATCTAAACTAAAAATATTAGTTTTAACTTTGCATCATCTTTTTGTTAGATTGCTTCCCAGGAGGAGTACATTGGATTTCTGTTGGAAAGCAAGACAAGGCGGGGCTCCTTATGAAACTCCAGAATCTTTGTAGTAGACTAGACCAGGACTTCTCTCTTTCACAAAGGCCACCGCTTAATATTGAGGAGGCTAAAGACCGCCTTCGTCTGCTGATATTGCGTAAATACCCCAGGTAATATTAGTGAGGTAAAAGATGTGTCAGAATAATTAGGCTATATGTAAAAAGAACATGATCTTACTCAAGTTATTTAACCTTTTTGTGATTTGGTTTCAAAACTTGTAAAATGAGGTAATACTATGGTCACCCTTTAAATTCTTTCCAGCCTAGCCTTTGAATATCCTTGGAGGTAATGCTGTTGATTGTGAGGAAGTGCTACTTAAGGTAAAACTGGAAAGATTTTCAAGAAGTTGGGTTACTGTTAAACATATTATGATTCTCAAATGAAAGTCCCTATGTCAGGATTTCCCAGACTCTGTGTGTGTGTGTGTGTGTGTGTGTGTGTGTGTGTGTGTGTGTAGTGGGTTCAGGAAGGCATGCAAAAACTGAAATTACATATGCAAAAATGTAAAAGGGTTTATAATGTATGCTATGTAGTAGTATATCCCTTTTAGATCAACTTACCGTTGTAAAGTGAGAACCCTTGCCAATGATTTAGTGTAGGCTTGTCCTAGATGTGAATATGTGCATGAATATGAATATTCTGCTAATAAAGTCATGTTAGATATGTAACTCTGTGCCTGGACTTTATTCAGAACAGTACACTTCCCATTAAACATGAACACCGTGAAGCACCTATGCACACAGACTATGACAAAATGTGTCATTAGGAACACCAGAGACAGTGTTTATGATTTCTTGACACCACAGGGCAGCTCTAAGCCTTGCCCAACCATGTTGCTTTCATTGTTCAGTCTATGTTAGAGATTAGTTCTGGCTGAGGGATGACATGGAAAGAGGAGTCCTTTTTTGAAAAAGACAGTGATAGGTTATTCCAATGATGGTTCAGAAGGCAAAAATAAAATGTAGAAATACTACATATGGTTTTTTACTGGCTGACTTGAAACCATAGCTTGTAGTCACATCTGAAGTATTGGCTGCCAAGAATATGAAATCTCTGAAGTGGTGGTGATATTCAGAAACGAAATATCTGTCTCTGAAAGAGAAACGTGAGGAGAAATCAACAAGATTTAATTGCTCAATCAGCAAATGTCAGACAAATGCCTTTCAGATGTCTTCTATGTGTCACACAACAGTGTAAGGCAATTATAATTGCAGAAAATCTTATCCTTCTCTAAGCAATAGACTTGGTTTCAAAAGTTGTTGGGCTTGAAGCAGGTTTTTAAAGTGAAAGTAGTGCTTTATTCAAATAATAATTGTGTGTCATAGTAATGATATGGCTGAGTATAACCACCAGCCCAACTACTTTCAAACTTTAGGAAAAGTGACCAATCAATTAACTTGAGGTGTCAACTAACCTCTCTGGTGCTGCAGAGCTTCTGAGATGTTTGAGATATAGATAAAAATGCTTTTGAGTGGAGTTTAAGGCCTCACAAGCTTGGCCAGCAAACATATTTATCTATCTTGAAAGATATTAAAAAGAAAAATATCAGAATGCTTGCCTATTATTTCTGCTGTGTTAAAGACATGCAGCCATACATTACAAGCAAAGATGTATGTTTTCCTATTGACAAAACCATGAATGGCAAAATCTTTTAATTACTTTCTGAGATATTTGGCTTCAAAACATACTGTCCTTCCCTGAATTGCAGTGTTTAATACCTTTTAAAGATAGCATTTTAATAAGGAAATAACTTTCCAGAATATTTGTTTAAAAAGTGATGAGATGACTTTTTTTTTTTTCTTCTTTTCTTTTCTTTTAGGTGTCTCATGGTTCTGGATGACATTTGGGATTCCTGGGTATTAAAAGCTTTTGATAATCAGTGTCAAGTTCTTATTACCAGTAGGGATAGGAGTGTGACAGACTCAGTGACTGGTAAGAATTGCTTTCTTCCTTGCCTAGGTCTTGATATTATGTATGTATTGTTTTAAAACTAATGCATTTGATTTAAATGTTTACATTTCTGTTGAAAGGCTACTGCTTTCTTCTTTATCTTGGTTATAAAAATGATTCCTCAGGTATACTCTACCTCTCTCAGGTGTAGGGGACACAAGGTAGAGTTGCTGTCTGCTACACTCCAGTTCCATAAGTATATGCATGAAACATTCTATGTGCTGTTAACGACTATGAAAATATATCTATCTATAGATATAGATATAAATATATATATAGATTCTGTCATCTTGTGTGTGAAATGGAAAAGCCTTTTAGAATCCTACCCTTCTTACGAAGGTTTTTTTTTTTTTTTTTTTAACTCTCTTTAAATCTTCAGGCAATAAATATGAAGTTTCTGTGGAGAGTGGATTAGCACATGACAAAGGGCTTGAAATTTTATCTCTGTTTGTTAATATGAAAATAACGGAGCTGCCAGAAGAGGCTCATAGTATTGTAAGAGAATGCAAAGGTATGTAGTTTGCTAGTTTTTATTTTACAAATATTTCTTATTTCTATAAAGTAAAAACTAAAAGAGAACATTAATTATATAATACAATATAGTTTTAAATGAACAGCACAAGTTATTGCTGGACCTCTACTTGTAACCAAAATGGATGGTTATCTTGGTTTTTGACTATACAATTTTTTCTATGCCCCTCCTCAATCTGTTTAGAGTATGTACAGAAAGAGTATTCAAATGAATTCCCCAAAGTTTCATATCACAAGCACATACATACACAGCTTATTCTGTTTGCCTGGCCTCCATCCTCCCAAGACCTTTGTCGAAGAAACAAGAACCTGACCTGACTTCTTCATCAACAACTATATTTAACTATTAGATCCTATTGCTTAATAATTTATCTCCATTTAAGAATTTAACCTTTTTCTTCATGTTTTTCAGGTTCCCCTCTTGTTGTGTCATTGATAGGTGCATTATTACGAGATTTCCCTAATCGTTGGGAATATTACCTCAGACAGCTGCAGAATAAGCAATTTAAAAGAATAAGGAAATCAACATTTTATGATTATGAAGCACTTGATGAAGCCATGTCCATGAGTGTTGAAATGTTAAATGAAAATTTTAAAGACTATTATAAAGATCTTTCTGTCCTTCAGAAAGATGTTAAGGTGCCGACTAAGGTAATAACATCAAAACTGAAAAGTTTTATAGTTGTTAGTGAGCTACAACTGCTCACTTTGATTAAAACCAGTACTTTTTTCCTTTTAATGTGTATGATCTAATGGAAAAAAATTATCACTATTGTGATTTAAAAATAAATACTGCAGCAGACTAGCTCCATCATCATATGATAGCATCTTAGTTTGATATTTGCATTATTTTGCATTTATCAGCATTGAATTTCATCTGCCATTTTGTTGCCCAGTCACCCAGTTTTGTGACAATCTTTTGTAGCTTTTTGCAGTCTGCTTGGAACTTAACTATCTAGAGTAGTTTTGTCTGCAAATTTTGCCATCTCACTGTTTTTATCCCTTTTTCCAGATCATTTATGAATATGGACTGGTCCCAGTACAGACTTACAGATTTACCTCTGTGATTGGTCTTTAGCCTTTATCTGTGCTGGCCATCAGTTGCAAATGGTAACAGAAAAACAGTACTATAAATTCCTCATTAAACTTCCACATCCTATTCCTTTTGTCTTGCCTCCATGATACTGTGAGGAAGATGAAATAACCCTCTGTGCCTATGCCAGTTTTGTCCAGTGGGGAAACATTCTTTTCTGATCCTAATACTGGCAGCCAGACCTGTAGCATTCTAAAAACAGCTCCTATACTACAACTATGGGAAGGGAGGGTGGGCCAGGCAAAGGGGACAAAAGGCTCTGAAAGCACAGGAAGAAATTTTAAATTACTGGGGGAAGAGGGACAAGTGCTGGGCCAATCAGTTTCTTGATCTGGCCAATGAGAGCCTGAGAGCCAAGGGAGGAGGAGGTGCCTACCCTGGGTATGCACGCCCTCTCCCATGTGGGCTATCTATCCCACTCCCAATCTGACCAATATTTCCCCCGCACAAACTCCTCCAAGAACCCAAAACATTGTGTGTGTTAGTGGTAGCCTGTGCTGCTACCTCTCACGACTTTTGATGAATACCATATATTTTCACTTATTGTCTTCAGATTCATTGATTACTTCTTGTGCAGCTTGTATCTTAAAGCAGACTATTAAACAAGATTGACTTCTATTTCAAAACTGAATAGGTCTGGTAAGATTATTAAATGAAATTTATTACTAATGGCGTATGGCAGTGGTTCCCAAACTTTAACAACCTGCTAACCCCTTTCACTAAATGTCAAGTCTTGCAAACCCCCTCCAGAATTTTTCTCCTTTACTTGAGTATAAATGATAAAAGCAGTGATCTTGGAAATATAAAAAATTGTTTTTATGACATGCTCATTGCACACTATTTATAAGTAATTATTATTTATCAATGCAGTATTTTTATTACATTATAAAAACAGCAACACTCTTCCAAGATCTCACATTCGTAGGTTGGGTCACTCTGAGTAAACCTGTTATAAGAAAAGGCTCCTAGGTTTCATCAAGGCGTATCAGATGTAAAACAGCAGGAAGGGATTTAAGAACCCAAAGAGTTCCTCTTACACAAGCGTTCAAGTCTTGAGCAGTCCAGGCAAACAATGCACATTACAACAAAGCTTAAACTTGTTCTTCATAATAATTTTAAAAACATTACTAGCTCCTTATTTAATTTTAAAAATAGCAAAAAAATATTCACCTCCCTCTCCAGTTCTTAAAAGAAGTCTTGAAGTTTAAATCTCCTCAGTGTGATGCTTGCTTTGATCTGCTTAGCCCTCGGAAGTCCAGGGGCTCTGGGGTGCTGGCCACCTGCTGCCCGGAGTCCCTAGGGACAGCTCTATCCGCCATTAGGAAATGTTTTCCCGAGAACCCCCTGTAACATTTTGTGAACCCCCCAGGGGTTCATGAACCCCAGTTTGGGAATCACTGGTGTATGGCTTCTACAAAAAGTATACAATATTGACTTTGTAAAAATAACAAACTAAAAACAGTTAAAGTAATTCCTGTTTAAAACTTGTGATCCCTACTCTTAGAAAATGAATTAGATGAAAATATATTGTATTCATATGGCTGTTCTTATGTCTGATACACTACCCAAAGTCCTAGGTTGTCTTTTTAAGATAGTTGACATTCGTAGGAACCTTTTTAGATGCAGTTCAGCTGAATGCTTTCCATCCCCTTTCAAAACTTCAAGAAACTTTAGGCTCACTGGGAAAGTGGAAGACAGAGCCAGTTGGTATCAGAAAGGATTAGACTAAGAATGTTAGTTCTTAGGGTATGTTTCCACATGAAACACTTTCAGATCTGTGGCTAGGTAGGTGTGCATCATGCAAGTAGTGTGAGAGGCAGGATTTGAGTGAGACCTGTTCTGAATGTACCTTGATAAAAAGTATTTCTTTACTTTAAAAGCAAAGGTTAACTTATTGTTTTGTGTCATTCTAATATTTGCAAGATATAAGTAATAAAATATCCAGTATTACAGGTAAAAAGTCCTCTTTAAATAATCCTACTCTTTTCCAACCAACAAATTAAGTAAACTAATACAAGTCTTGCTACCCTTTCCCAAAAATGAAAACCTATTGAGTTTTTGAGAAAAAGTAACATATCTAGAGTGTGTCTTTACCATGTTTGTCATTTTTTTTCTCTGTGCATTTTAAATGCACTGACTTCTTGCCACCTGGTGGTCTAAGTATTTTGGAGATCAGATTCCCCTTTCCCTCTGGTTGTTTTAAGCAAAGATTCTTGATTTAAAGATTTAAGCAAAGATGTGCTTGCTTTAAAGGTTGAAATCCCTCCTCAAGAACTTCAGGCATTTCTTGGCAATATTCAGTGCTAATAAAATGCCTAAAGTTCATTTTTATGTAAACCTATATTGTTCTGTAACCTAGTTTGGTATGAAAAGTTAACTTTGTTGACCTCATTGTTTTGTCTGTTGTATAGGAAGTTTTATGCATTAATTAATGTGGTGTTTGTTGTCAAATAAATAAGTAATTTTGTGACCTCTCTTAATTTTGAGATAATAGTCATGTTCCTTCCTTAGTCTGACCCCTTTTATTTTTTAAAATGTTTTTTTAGGTGCTTTGTATTCTTTGGGATATGGAGACTGAAGAAGTGGAAGATATACTGCAAGAATTTGTTAATAAATCTCTCTTATTTTGTGATCGTAATGGGAAATCATTCCATTATTATTTGCATGATCTTCAACTTGATTTTCTCACAGAGAAGAATCACAATCAGCTTCAGGTACAGTAACCACAACTCTAGTTTATACTTACTCTTTAACATTGGTCAGACTCGTGTGTTAGATACACTTCTGTAACAGAAAATAGCCATGGTCTAAAATCATTCCTAAGTTACAGAATGTTAACCAACCATTTTTGTAAAGTTAGATTCTAATACAGTTAACTTTAACTATGCCTATTAATTAATAAAACCATTTTTTTCCCAGTCATTCATCACTTGACTATTTTCATACTGAGAAATTTGACAACATTGAGCTGAGCTGACAGTGGGCATGTTTGGAATTATGAGATTGTTTTAAACACATTTATTCTCTTGTCTCTCATTTCTCTGCCCATAACCCATTGCTAGTAGAAGAGGATGCAATACCACATCACTACATGATATCAAGAAGTGTCAAGATGACACTAGAATTGGAATTACCACTTCCTTTTTGGTCTATTTTAAATGCAGAAAATATAAATGTGTGTGCATATTCGTGGTCTCTTGAATGAAACATAGGGAAGGAATGAGAAAATTATTGCAAATAGTCTGTTTTTCTCAGTTTCTCTCCTCGTGACCTAGCATACACTCATTTAGCAAAACTAGCAGTGAGGAAAGAAAGCAACAGAAAGAGATCAACAAAAAGAGTTACTTATACAAGTTACAAAGAGCTTTACAACTCAAGGCTGACTACAATCATAAAACCTTTTAAATTTAGATCTTAAAAAAATAGTTTCCCATATTTCACTTCCAGTTTATTTCCATAATTGGAGCATAATGTTTTCAAATTCATATCTTGGACATACCAAATGGTCAGCACATTCAAAGCTCAGTGGATGACTTCAAGAATAAAGTTAAAAGAAGGTCATGCAAAGGCTGAACTATTATTAATTTTGATTATGTAAACCCATAGTAGTATCTAAAATAGATTAAGGTTATTTGTGCGGCTCAGAATTTACAAAAGCATACACTCGGCAACAGCTCACTCAGCCGAGGATAGGGGAGACAGAATGCATCTTCCCTCTGAGTGATCTCTCATGGCTCTGCCTCTGAAAAGTCTCTCTTTCTCTCTGAGCACTTCCTCCTTGTGCTTTTTCTACTTTCTGGGTAATGGGTTAATTAGCCTTGTTGCTCTCTCCTGCCCGTCCACAATCTATCAATTCACAGCTTTGCCTCTGAGGTAATTTAATTGTTGAGCCAATGATCAGAGTGCTGGTATAGCTACTGTTGCTCAGTATTCTGTCACAGAGGGATAACTAGCTTCAAGAAGAATTTGAGCTTAGGCGTTTAATAATGCATCCTCTGTGACCTGAAATTAATTATATACTGAGTTTTTACAGGTACAGATGATGAAAGCCTTTTATTGTCCTGCTTTTTTTAGGTTTGACTGCAGGTGATCCTTGGAGCAGGACATATGTGAAATCCTCCCTCTTGTCCCACCAAAAATCATCTCACGTCTAGGGATGCCATAGTTTCACTACTGAATGAATAGTGAGTGAGCCTAGTATGTTGAGGGCATGGAATTTAGAGCAGGATTTTTTAAAAAAAACCCAGGTGACTTTAAAGTATAGGTCCCATGATTCTCTTGAAACTCCCACCCTAAATTTTCCAGGAACTCATAAGATAAAAGTAGCCAAAAGTGATCTTTTTAAAAGCAAGAAAGACTCTTCATAAATTCAAGACCTCTCTTCTCCCTGAAGACAAAATATCTTTCTCCTAACTCCACAAAGTAATATTTTATATGGAATGCAAAAAACAAAAATGCTCACAGTAGTCATGTATTGCACTACAAAAGCAAATAGATGACTGCTTTGTGCATATAGAATGTAAACTCCTAAGGTCAGAGAATGATTTTATTTTGTAAAGTGCTTTATACGTTTACGTTGGACAAATATGGTGTGATGTTCCCACAAATTTGGGATTTCCTTTAATGAAAATATGGTCCTGACCTAGACATGGGACTACCCTAAAGATATTGTGTAAAAATTTTGCAGGTGAAAAATTAACCTTTCCAATTGTGCATTTAGTAAACTTAGATGCTTATTTCACTTATTGCACACTTTATAGAGATGGTAATTAAAATTTTGAGTTCATTCATTTAATAAAATATTTTAAAACCAAAAAACAATAGAAATATTTTAACCCAGGATTTGATATAGTATTAATTGAAAATGTTGTTGCTATTCATTGTTGCAGGAGCTGCATAAAAAGATAGTAAATCAGTACAAGAAACATTATAAACTACATATACCTACTCCAGCACAAGAGGACTGTATGTACTGGTATAACTTTCTAGCATACCACATGGCTAATGCCAACATGCAGAATGTAAGTTCAGACTCAGGTACTTCTTTCTCCCACAACCACATATTCTCTCCCTATTTAGCGGTTTTGAACAAAAGCCTCTTCCTCAGTGTTGCAAACTCCTGTGATTTTATTGCAAGTCTTTTAATATTTGTTGTGGTGGTGATTGATTTTTGTTGGCTTTTCTTGTTGTTGTCACTCTTTTGCTTTTTGTTTTGTTCCATGAAAACCAAGCCCCAGCTTTTAGAATCAAGTGGTTATGCCAAAATCTTTGTTCATTTAAAAAAGTAACTTTCTAACTTTTTCATAATTGTGGAGAAAAGCTTAATAATGTGAACCTTTAAGGCTCAAAAATCAAGGAAAATAAAGAGAACCCTAACTTTATTATTTTTAAAAGTTCATGATTTTTGGGAGCCTAATGTGACACACGACAATATCGTGGACAAACTTTAATTAAGTTAAATCTCATTGAATTAAGATTAATGTTGTTGTAGTTCATTGTATTACAAATACAGGTGTTTGTGGTGGTGTGAGATTATATGCAACTTCTCTAGAAGGAGGAGATATACTAATGTAATTCCTTTGGTTATCATCACTTTGAAACCACCCGCTGAAGAGGTTTGAATATACTAGTTCAAACTGGGTTCTCCAGGGAGCCACAGACAAAGAAAGAATTTTTGGATAAAATAGCCTGGTTTCAAATAGACTGGGGACCTTCTTCTTGATCCAGCAAACGGACAGGCCCTCTGGTCCACCAGAAAGCCTCAGTCTTTAGGGAAGTATTGGAAGGATTTGTCCTACTGGCTGGGTCTGTTACAAACTTGTGATCACAGAAGAAACCCCTTTGTGGGTTTTAACGACTAATCACCTGACAGCTTTATGTATAGTAGTTATACTTCTGATTTTTTTCAGGACTGTGAAAACTTTAACAAGTCTTCTCTGTCAATCTTTGTAGGACACTCTGTTGAATTATATTCTTGTTTTTGCCCATTTAACTACAACTAATATTTGGGAAGTTTATCCTTTCTCTCTTTCCGTTTGTCACAATACTAAATAACTTCAAGCTCGGACTCAGGATCCCTCTTTCAGGATCTTACATAATTGATGAGGCCTGTTCTTAAACTTTGCTAGTAATAAATTTTAGATTTTATGGCTTCTTTTAATATGGTGTGTTTTTTTCTTTGATGTCTGTTTATTGTCAGACCTTAAGCTTTGAAGCCTTAGAGGGATGTTGATTTTTACTGTACACATTTAAAAAATGCTAGACACAAATATATATATGCAATTACTTTTTTCCTTATATATATATATTTGTTAAACTTATTTTTTTTCTTACAGGAACTTTGTGCTCTCATGTTTTCTCTAGATTGGATAAAAGCAAAAACAGAGTTGGTAGGGCCTGCTCATTTGATTCATGAATATGTAGAATACAGCCATATATTGGATCAGAAGGTATGTTACTTTAAGATAAATGACTAATAGTCTCTAACCATACCTTGTTCTTCTGTTTGATTTCAGGTTATTAAAAATAATCAGTTATAGGCCAAAGGAAAGAGTGGCTAACTATGGAGTTGCCTTACAGGAAATCCTGTAGTTTGGGGAAGAAAAAATAAATTCTTGGACATTAATATGTAGAAGAGTAACAGACCATTAAGTCATATGTTAACTAAAAATAGAGCATGTATATATATTCAATGTGAAGACTGAAAATAAATAAATCATAATTTATGTAGAGTTGTAAAAATGTTGATTATAATTATTAAGAAGTAACACTGAGGTAGGATTCCTGTAGTCTGCACATCCTACTGGGACAGATTCTGTCACCCCTACTATGTGAAATAACTGGTTGACTTTAAGAGCTGCTTTGGGATTAAGGGACTGCTCAGTGTGTCTAGCCCGTTATTTTGGGGGAATCAATGTAATAAATAGGTTACTTCCAAATATTCCATTTTATTAAATCTGTTTGCTCTGCACTTCTGAAAGATTAGAACTATTATGCAAGATGCAAAAATATGAATAATACATGTTTGAAAAATGTCCATGTCAGGTTCTGGCTATATTACCAAACATAGCTGTTTGTTCACAGGATCGCATAGTACGTGAAAACTTTCAGGAATTTCTGTCTTTAAATGGACACCTTCTTGGAAGGCAGCCATTTCCTAACATCATACAGTTAGGACTTTGTCAACCAGAGACTTCAGAAGTGTATCAACAAGCCAAACTGCAAGCTCAGCAAGAACTTGTTAAAGGAGCATTTTACCTGGAATGGATGTAAGTAGTTGCAAATTGTCTTGATATACTGGTTTCTTATGTACATGGAAACTAAACAACTCATCTGAAAACTATTTTCTATTTGCAATTAATCTACAGACACTTTTAGAGAGCATTGTGATTTTTATAAGAAGAAGAAAATGCAGCTATTTGAGGAACTGTAAATCTAAAAATTATTTCAAAAAGGCCAAAAAGATAATATGGCAGATTAATTCAATTGGGGTAGGTAGTTGTTGTTTTTCACTTCTATACCTAAATGGTACACTGCAAGGTTTGGTTCTTAATCCTGAAAACAGTAATTCATGTAGGTATAGAAAGAAATGATAAGATAGGGAGATACAGATATACAGTGGGACCCCGGAATACTGCGCCCCACTATAGCGTGAATCTGTTTATAGCGCAGGGCGCGGCTGGCTCCCAGTGTCGGCGGCGGCCACTGCTTTGGTTCAGTGGAACCTCGCAATAGTGCGACCCCGCCATTATCGCGATAGATTTTTTTTGGATCCCGATCGTCATGGTTTTGCGGGGTCCCACTATGTAAAATGAAACATATATGGCGATAAGTCTTGGGAAGAAAGGTAGGATTTGAACACCTATAGAAGACATATGTGAGAGGGATTGCAAATGCTTTGAAAAATAGGAGTAACATTCAAAATGATCTGGACAAACTGGAGAAATAGTTGAAGTAAATAGGCTGACATTTAATAAGGACAAATGCAAAGTATTCCACTTAGGAGGGACCATTCAGTTACACGCATACAAAATAGGAAATTACTGCCAAAATGGGAAGGAGTACTGTGGAAAGGAATCTGAGGGTTATGGTGGATCACAAGCTAAATGAGAATCAACAGTGTAACACTAGCAAAAAAGTGAACATCATTCTGGGATGTATTAGCAGGAGTGTTGTAAGCAAGACAAAAGAAGTAGTTCTTCCATTCTATTCAGCGCTAAGATCTCAACTGGAATATTTTATTCAGTTCTGAGTGCCGTATTTCGTTAAAGATATGGAAAAATTGGACAAAGTCCAGAGGAGAGCAACAAAAATGATTAAAGGTCTATAAAACATGACCTATAGGAGAAATTGAAAAAACTGGATTTGTTTAATCTGGAAGACTAAAGGGGGGCATAACTGAAGGGGGGCATAACTTTTCAAGTTGTTTTCAAGAGGTCATTACAAGGAAGATAGAGAAAAATTGTTCTGAGAGAGAGAGAGAGATGTCCCTGTGGGTGCTCAACTCCTGCTGTTGGTGCATCCCTGCGCCTTCGCTCGAAGATATTTGCAGCAGGATTTGTACCAGCCGTGCATGCACTGGGCCTGTACCCTTCCCCCCTCCCCCGCCCCCCGATATGAGTGTACCTTAGTGGTACGCAAGCATGGCCGGTCTCCTCGGTTCCTTCTCTACCGTCCCTGGCCTGAGATGGAGCTCAGCAGACTTGCTAAGAACTTTCTTCCTCTCGTTACTATTACCCTTCTAGTTAGTTAGCTTATCGTCAGTTTGTTGTTTGTTGTAATTAGCTACCTTTTTCTCATTGTTCTTTAAAAAAAAAAAACAAAAAAAACAACCCACTTCTTTTCTGTTCCTGTCAGCTGCAGCAACTTCTGAGTGCCTGGCTCCCCAGCTTTAAGTGCTGCACTAACTTCAAGGAGCCATTCCCTCTCTCTGATGGCCATTCAAAATGTATCAGATGTTTGAGGGAGACCTACATTCCCCAAAAATGTGCCCACTGAACTTAGCTCCAGGGCACGGAAGGACAGGGAGCTCAGACTGAAAATGCTCCTCCTGCAGAAATCCTTGGGGTCAGCTTCAGACCCAGGCACTGAACCTGGCTCCACTACCCGCCACAGTCCCCCCGCCTCCAAGAGAAGAAAACATCAAAAAAGAGTACCTTATCTCATCTAAAAAGGACACCCTGTGGGACAAAACTTCTCCAGGCAGGTCTACTGTTTGTTTCCCCGCTTAAGTACATTTGATGCGCCGGATTCCTCTGGCGCCGTGCGAAAGTCCGGTGCCGAGGCTTCAGGCTTACAGCTACCTGCCTCTCTTCTGTCACCGTTCAGCACCGCAATGGACAGAGTGCTGACATATCGTGACATGCCTGACCCCCCCACAGACTGATATTGATCTCCCAGCACCGGCTCTGGCACTGGCACCCACTGAGCTGACCGGCAGTGAGTCAAGGCTTAAAACTCCGGTGCAGAGGAATTCTTCCTCACAACAGATTCCTCCTGCATAGCCTTCACCTCACACAGGACCCTCAGCGCTGCAATTTAGTCAGGCAAGGAACCTGCTTGTGTCACATATTCTACACCAGTCGCCTCTGCTAAATGCTTACTCTTCTCAAAATGCTGAGTCAGGGTCTGGACAGCCCTTCTCCAGTGATGGGGAAACTGGACCACAGGGGTTTTTTTCACCATATCTATTCTTCCACCCTCAGACTCCAGTCAACAGAGGTCATAGAAAAATTACCTCAGCCTATGCTCAAGATCCTGTCCTATGGTATGTGAACCCCTGGATGGCACCACCTATGCCCTTCCCACCTCTGTGGCAATATTGGGCCTCATGGGCATTGTATCCTCAAGAACATACTCACTATTCCACCTCAATCAGGCGCAACACCTGCCTAGCACCAGTGGACAAACCTGCCACTGACTCAAGACACCAGACAGCACCGTTGTAGCTACAGGATCAATTATCTCTTGTTCCTAGTTCAGTAGATCCAGAGGTGCCACCTGAGGAAGCCTTACTTCCCCCTCTCCCAACATCTTTGGTTGACTTCTCAAAATTTCAAGACCTTTTTAAAAGAGGTGCCAATGAATTGAAATTTAATTTGGAGGAGATTCCTGAGCAACAGCATGAGTTAACAGACATTCTACAACCCTCTTCTTCCTCTAGGGTTGCATTACCAATTATCACAGCCCTTCTAGAACCTGCTAAGGCCATCTGACAGACTCCCACTACAAGCCTACCTACCTGTAAACGAGCAGATCACAAGTACTTCATCCCTTCTAAGGGCTCTGAATTCCTTTTTTACCCATCCAGCGCCAAACTTGGTGGTGGTAGATGCAGCCAACCAAAAGACCAAACAGCAGTATCCTTATTCAGCTCCATCCGACAGAGACAGTAAGCATTTGGACCTCCTTGGACATAAAGTATACGCTTCTTCAATGCTACAATTTCATATTGCTAATTATACTTCTATTCTTGCAAAATATGACCCCCAAAACTACAATAAATTCATGAACTTTATTATTGACATTCCAGAAGAAAAGAAACAGCAATTTACTGGTTTAGGTTCCGAGGGACAGATCATGTCATGTATTGTTCTTCAAGCGTCCTTTGATGTTGCCAACACTGCAGCAAGATCCACTGCCATGGCATGGTCATACCCCGAGGTTCATGGCTCTCCTCTTCCTTTCCTCAAGAGGTCCAGAGTACCATTGAAGATCTTCCTTTTAATGGCAACAAACTCTTTTCTTCCACCTCAAATGATGTACTTCATTCAATGAAGGGCTCAAGGGCAACCCTTGGCCCGTAGGAATCCAAACCCCTATCACCAGAAGACGACAATATAAATATCAATCTTACCACTGTCTACACTACCCCATGCTACACAGCACTTCCATAGATCACAGGACCATCAGCAACAGCAGCAACGCCAGAGACCCAGATACCAGCGTCACCGTCCCAACTCTTCAGTAACATCTCAATCCCCTCCACCTAATAAGCATATTTGAAGTTTTGGTCTAGGGTTTAGAAAACAACATTCCTGCTTCAGCGCTTACACCGCATGTACCCAGTTTTGGACACTGCCTACGACCATTCTCCCATCAGTGGCAGAGCATTACCACTGACAAGTGGGTTATAGAGGTCAACACAATTGGCTACTCCATTCTCTTCCTTTCCCTGCCTCCCATCCACCCACCCTTCCCGTCCCTTTTCAGGGGCCCCTCTCATGAGCCACGGCTCCTCCAAGAAGTACATCATCTTTTTCAGTTGGGAGTGGTGAAACTTGTGCCTGAAGGACAGAGAGGGAAGGGGTTTTATTTCCACTATTTCTTAATAGAAGAGAAAACTGGGGGATGGTGATCCGTACTTGATCTCAAGCAGCTCAACAAATTTATCAAAAGCAAAAGATCAAGATGGTTACCCTTACCACCATAATCCCAGCGCTAGAGCAGGGTGATTGGTTTTCAGCCCTTGACATACAAAACACACATTTTCATGTGACTACAGCCCACAGATGTTTTCTTCATTTTACCCTCGGTTCGATGCGTTTTCAATACTCGGTTCTACCCTTGAGACTTTCCACAGCCCCGTGTTTTTTCCAAGCTCCTAGATGAAGTCACTGCCCACCTCAGAAAACAGGGGGTCATAATATTCCCTTACCTCAACGATTGCCTTCTCAAAGCCTCAAAGTTCAACCAAGCTCTCTGATTCATGTGGCTCACCATCAATTGCTTCCTATCTCTCGGCCTACAAATAAACAAAAACAAATCCACATTACACCCTACCCAGCACCTGGAGTTCATAGGAAAAGGCCTCAGTTCCTGGTTGGGATTGGCATCTCTCCCACACCGCTTCAACACCATAAAACTACTGGCCACAAAATTTCACAGCAGTCCCCAGATCACTGTCTGAGACTGTCACATGGCCTTGTGCACTTTCATGGTCCAAAATGAATTGCTTAGGGAGGTTGTGGAATATCAGTCATTGGAGATTTTAAAGAATAAATTTAGATAAACACTTGTCAGGAATGGTCCAGTTATTACTTAGTCCTGCCTTGAGTGCAGGGGACTGGACTAAATGACCTATTGAGGTCCCTTCTAGTCCTATACTTCCTGTGATTCTATACTTGTCCTAAATATGCTTGTGAAAGGAAAATGCCCTAGTAGTAAGCAAGAACTTAGCAAGAAGGATAGTGTTAACTCTTCATATAAACATTACCCCACTCTTGGATGATTAGATCATATAGCTATCTGAGCCCTTGTAGTGCACGTGGAAGCTTGCAATCTATTATTCTTATGCCCTGAAATCTGGAAGACAAAAGTGAAAGATACTAAAGTGCTCTGCAAAACATAGATATACAGGCATTTTTTGTGTGGATTAGATAGGAAGAAGAAACCTCACATAGTAGTATTTTTCTTTAATCATTGATTATTATTTCTGTGTTGTAGAAATAAAACATCCATGAAGAACCTCTCCCGTTTGGTTGTCCGTCCCCATACAGATGCAGTTTACCATGCGTGTTTTTCCAAGGATGGACAGAGAATAGCTTCTTGTGGTGCTGATAAAACCTTACAGGTAAAGTACATAAATGTAAGCAAAACTAAAATATTTAAGACAATCCAGACAAAATAGTATTTAGGTTTTTCTGTTTTTGTTTTACTATACAAGGATGCCTAGAAACTAGAGTACTTCAGAAGGAAAATAATTCAAAAAAATATAGACAATAGTGCCTAAATTATTTTAACTTTATAACTTATTTTGAGTCATCTTTTTATTCAGAAGGGCACAGGATTACATGGTTCAAGGGTTAATACCCCCTAAATGCAGCTATAGCCAGTATGATATAAAGATGTCTATACTAGATTGTTTGTTAATTTTTCTTTAAGTACACCCCTGGATCATGTAGCCCACTTCCTGCAGTCCCCATTGGATCGGAACGACGAACAGGGGCCAGTGGGAGCCGCAGTCAGCAAACCAGCAAGTAAACAGACCCGATGGGCCCGCTAAGGGTGCTTACCGTGCGGTCCCGTGTGCCAAGGTTGTCGATCCCTGAAGTAGTCTAAGGGCATGTCTGCAATACAGTGTCTGTAGCGGCACAGCTATGGTGCTGCAGCTGTGCCTCTGTAGTAAAGACACTTCCACCGTCAAAGGATAGGATTTTTCCGTTGATGTAGTTAATCCACTTCTCTGAGAGGCAGTAGCCAGGCTGATGGAAGAATTCTTCCATCAGCCTACCCACTGCTACACAGAGGGTTCAGTCCACCTAACTGGTGGTTAGGGGATTAAATTTTTCACAGCCCTGAGTGACATAGTTGTAGAATTATTAATAATATTAGAAATTATTAATATTAATGTGACCACCGCACACTAATGTAACCATGAATTCCTTTAAGTCCAAAGGTCACGTAGTATTTTATACAATTGCTCTAAACATGGCTAATAGCCTAAAAATAAGCCATCACTGTATCCAACACAGTAACAAAGTATTCATAAGCATGTGGTCAATATGCTGACAAATAAACCAGACTTGGGGAAAACCTGGTGTGCTCCAACATGATCAGGCATAGTCTGACAGAGAGCCTTAAAATAAATCACTTTTTTTTAATTCTCTTCAATAAATAAATAATATCATAGTCAATTACCTCTTTAGCTAACACCTAGTTTGAGACCGTTAATTCTAATTTTCAATTTTAATCCAGATAAGATTTACAGTCTTTTTTCCTTTTCTCTTCCCCTCCTTCCTGCTGACCAACAGCTTTTTTGTTGCACCTGGGTTCAGATAGGATTTACTTTTAAGATACCACTGGTATGTGGGGTGGGAAGGTCCATGCTGGCTCCTTTAATCACACATTCTCTTTGTTTTATTTAAAACCATCTTCAGTCACCCTAATTGGACAGAGGTCTCCTTTTTAGCAACGCCCTCGTTTCATTAATTATTTTTTGAATCAGACATCCTCTCCAGTCCATTCATTTTGGCCTTATAATTCATTGTTTTCAAGGCCATCCTTCTACTTGCTAGTCAGGGCTTTTCTTTACAGCACACATTTTCTTAACTCAACTTAAGCTAACTCTAATTTTTTAATTTCATATTTATTCCACACGCAAGTATGTTTATCTAATTTTTAAGTGTCAACCAGGCCTAGGTTAACCTCACACAGAAATGCTTTGCCTATTAACGTAGAACAAAAGATATTGCGATTCATCTTAACCTTCGTAAAAACTGAAAATTAATTGCCAATGCCAGAGGAGCCCTGTACTGGTTGGTACCAGTTATCCGTATAGAAATTGTAAAACTATATGTAGACATTTAAACTGTTCTCACCGCTTTTGCATAAAATATTTTATCAACCCAGTGATAATGGAGGGGTGGTGGTGGAATGAGCTCTGGAAATGGGAGATGGGAGTAGAGTGAAAATTGGGACATAAGGGGATGGCTTGCAGTCAGAAGCTGGGTGAGGGGAACATCAAAAAAGGAAAACAGGAGAGCTGATAACTGATGCCAATTTATCTGCCTAGAGCAAGGGTGGGCAAACTTTTTGGCCAGAGGGCCACATCGGGGTTGCAAAACTGTGTGGAGGGCCGGGTAGGGAATGCTGTGCCTCCGCAAACAGCCTGGCCCTGCCCCTTATCCGACTCCCTCCCACTTCCCACTCCTGACTGCACCCCTCAGAAACCCTGACCCATGCAACTTCCCCTGCTCCTTGTCCCCTGACCTCCTGCTCCAGAGACCTGCCACCCCTAGCCACCCCCTCCGGAACCCCAACCCCTGTCAAAGCCCCCCTGCTCCTTGTCCCCTGACCACCCCTTCTAGAGACCCCCGAGACCCTCCCTATCCAACCCCCACTGCTCCTTGTCCCCGAGACCCCCCCCACCAACTCCCCCACCCCTATCCACTCTCCCTGCCCCCAGCGGACTCATGGGACTCCCACGCCCCATCCAACCCCTCCTGCTGCCAGACTGCCCCCTGGGACTCCCCACCCACTATGCAACCCCCCCGCCCCCGGCTCCAGCCCCCTTACCACACTGCTCAACAGCATGTCTGGCAGCCGTGTGGAGCCAGACACGCTGCCCCGCCCCACAGAGCACTGCCCGTGCAGCACGCTGAAGCTCCAAGGGAGAAGGCAAGGTGGGTGCGGGGCCAGCAGCAGTCTCACCGGCCGGAAGCTCAGGCCAGATAGTACAGTCCCATGGGAACGCAGGCCATAGTTTGCCCACCCCTGGCCTAGAGTGAGCCTGCCAGCTTTCTAGAAATCCCCCTGCAGGCAGTTGGCTAAAACCCTGAAGCTTTAACTTTTAGAAACATGAGACATAAACTTGAAGTGAGCTCCAGGACTGTTGACCCCTGCCCGCCACCATCATACGGAAAACCACCATGTAGTTGAACTTACAGATTTATCCAGCTCTCTTGTAAAACTAATTAAGTTGTTTTCCCTCCACAGCTTCTACTGGCAGGCTCTATTCCAGAACCTGATTGCTCTTATGGTTAGAAACCCTCTTATTTTCCAACCTGAACTTGTGCATGACCAGTATATACCCATATGTTCTTGTGCCAAAATTATCCTCAAGCTTAAACTATTCACTCTCCCTGATATTTACCCCTAATGTATTTATAGAGAGTGATCATATCCCCTTTCAGCGTCCTCCTAGCAAGACTAAGCAAGCCAAGCTCTTCCAGTCTTCTCTCATTAGTTAGATACTCCATTCCCCTGATCATCCTTCTCTGCACCTGTTCCAGTTTAAATGAATCTTTCTTGAATTTGGATGACCAGATTGTACACAGTATTTCAAATGAGGTCTTACCAATGTTTGGTACACTGGAATTAATACTTCTCTATCTCTACTGGGAATGCATTGCCTAATATAGCCTAGGATCACATTTGTCGTTTTTCACAGCTCTGTCACATTGGTGGCTCAGTCATCCTGTGATGGACTTAAATGTCCAGGTCTCGTGCCTCTTCTGTCACTTCCAACTGATGAACCCCAGCTTGTAGCTGAAATTCTTATTATTAGACCTTAGGTGCCTGACATTGCACTTGTGACAGAAATCCATCATAAATAGTAACTCCTGTCTTTAAGGTCATTGAGATTTTTCTGTATTGACAATACCTGCCAACTGTATATTATCAACAAATGTAATTAGCACACTCCTACTTTTTATGCCAAGGTTATTAATAAAAATATTGACTCATTCTGTCCTTGAGGAACTCTGCTAGTAACCTCTCTCCAGTCCCATATTTCACTTTTCAGCACAATCTATTGCTTTCTCCCCTTTAGCCAATTCCTTTTTCAATGCTTGTACTCAGCCTCATCTTCTCTAATTTATATACTAGTTTTCCGGGTGATACCATGTCAAATACTTTACTGTAGTCCAAATATATTAGCTATATTGTACTTCCTTTATCTAAAAAATAATTTCTTTTCCCAAAGAAGGAAATCCAGTTAGTTTGATAATAGTCTACCTTTGGTAAACCCATGTTGCAATGCGTCCTTTTTACTGTTTAGTTTGATTAATTTAATTATTCTTCATAATTTGCTCTAAAACCTTGCGTACTACTGAGGTCAGACCAATAGGTCTGTAATGCCAGGATCACAATTTTTCCCTTTCTTAAATACAGATGAGATGTTAGCAATATTCCAGTCATGTGGTATGACCCCTCAGTAGATAGATGTATTATAAATCCTTACTACCAAACTAACAATCTCATGTGCCAGTTCTTTTCGTATTCAGGGATGGAAATTGTCTAGTTTCCCTAATTTGAGTGCATTAACATCTTTAAGTTTTCTTGCAAATCGAATGTGGTCATTTCTATTTCTGGACACTCATTTCCATCATCCATACTGCTTTCATATGCATGTTCCATATTATCATAATTATGGAAAACTAAGGGAAAGTATTCATTTAGTTTTGGGGCAGTACCTAGATTATTTTATCTTCTTCTTCCCAACCACACTGCATAGCAGCCCAGCCTCATCCTTCCTTATTCTTTTTATTTATATCTATATTTATATATAAAAAACCCTATGAATTTAACTTCCTTGGCAAGAGCTAATTCAGCTTGACTTCACAATTCTCACTTTATTCCTACATTTTCTAAACTTTTAGCTTTCTTTGCTGATCAGCCCCCTTTTCCATTCCCTATAGGCTCTCTTCCCACTCCTAATAACCACCTTGAGGTGGATATTCATCCAGCTGGGTTTGAGCCTTTCCCTAAAAGTTTTCCCCCTCTTTCTAAGGATGAAAATTAGCATAGTTTTTATATAGTTCATCTGAAGAAGTGTCAAGACTCTTCTGCATTTAAGTTGTTGAGCTCTTCAGTCCAGCTGCCTTCTTTAACTAATTCCCTTAACTTTCCAAAATTTAGCCTTTTGAAATAAAATACCATAGTTGACAATATGGTTATACTTCCATTTAATTTAACCTGAATCAACTCGTGATCACTCAGACCAATGGTATTTCTACAACCGGCTCTTCTGTGATGTCCTCATTGCTTACTAAATCCAAGTCTCAAATTGCATCACTTCTTGTGGTTCATTGATGATTTGATGAAGAAAACTGTCATCTATCACGTCCTAAAATAACTGATCCCCACCAGTATTAGTAGAATGCATTCTCCAATCTGTATCCAATAAGTTAGTTTCCCATTATGACACAAGTCCCAAAAGTATTTATTATGGCTGTCAATTAATTGCAGTTAATGTCTGCAATTAACTGAAAGCAAAATTAATGCATTAATTTTTTAACAGGAGTCAATTGCATACCTGCAGGTGAGGTGGGAGGCATCCCCCATAGGAGGCTGAAGCCCCAGCCCACAGATCTGGAGCCAGCGGGGATGCTGGAGCAACCCCAGCATCCTGGACAATAGTGGGACTGGAGCAGCCCCAGCATGCAGCTTCCTGAGCAGAATGGGACCTGAGGGCTAGAGTCCTGAGCAGGGTTGAATCCCAGAGCGCCCAGCCCTGACCCTGTATTTGAAAATGTAGGAACCCCCCCACCCAAATTTAAATAAATTATGTTCTAATATTGTTTAACAGTGTGATTAAAATGGGAATTAATCACTGATTTTTTTAATCGCTTGACAACCCTAGTATTTATTTCTCTAATAATATTAAAGAGATCACTATTCATATCTGAATCTGACCCTGCGATCTATAGCAGACCTTTAACACTATCCCAATAAAATTTCTTTCACAATCCTTCCCCAAAGTGATTTTGACCTAGACAGATTCTGTTTTGTCCATACTATTTGTATGTCTTTACGTCAATAAAGCAGTCAACTCTACAGGGCTACCCCACCACCTTTACCTTTATTCTCATCTCTTCTAAACAGTGCATACACTTCAGTACCTATGTTCCAGTCATGAGTGCTATTCCACCAGGTTTCTGTAATCCCCGTAATAACTGGTTTGACCTGCAACGGTAGCTTTAGTTCATCTATTTTTTTACCCAGACTCACTGCATTTGTGTACAAGAATTCCAGTTTCCCTCAGACCTCCATCCAGTTTTCTAGCTTGTGGTGTTCCATCATCCCTTGCTATGTCTTCCATCAGCTGATTTTCCAGCTCATGTGTATTGAAGCCAGGCATGGAGATTTCACATCTTTCCCAACCTTCTCCCCTCATCTCCTAGTTTAAAGCCCTTATCAGTCATGCCAGCCTTGAGCCCAGAACATTAATATCTCAGGTACTCAAGTTGAGTCCATCGGTTGAGGATAAGAGTCTTTCTGTAAATGCCTTCCAGTGGTCAATCATCCCATAACCTTTTTCCTAGCCCAGTCCTTGACCCATCTGTTGACCTTTATTATCTTGTTACATCTTCACTCTCCTTCTCTAGGAACTGGAATTATTCTGCTGAAAATCACCTGAGTTCCTGCTTCTTTAAGCACCTTACCCAGTCGAGCATAGTCCTCCTAAATCCTTTCCAATGAGTATCTCTCAGTGTTATTTGTCCTGACATGCAGCACAATCAGTGGTTTTTTTTCCCCCACTTCCATTAGGATCTTCTTCAGCCTCACATCCACATCTCGTATCCTTGCTCCAGGGAGACAGCACACTCTGTTCTATGGATCTGGTCTGGTCACAGGCCTATTGTTTCTTCTGAGTATGGAGTCCCACATCACACAGACCTGTCACTTCTTGGTATTGATATGAATCTGTTTTATGTTCTCTTGCAGTCCTCTGTGCATCATCCTCATTTTTCCTTAGGTTCCAGTCCCTGGCTATCTCATTCCTCTCTTCAGAATCTTTTGCCTCTTTCTTGTCCTTGTCCCTCAGTGTAGTGGAGGGAAAATGTAGCTGTGTATGGCATGAAATAGCCTTTGAAAGGGAACTTGCCTACATTTTGCTGATAATTTATTCTATTCCTTGTTAAATAATACTACAGAAAAGGTTTTAAAAAATTGGAAATACACTACTCTTCAGGTACCCCCCACCACAACCAATACCTAAAGATCTTGTCTGAAACCAAAATATGGTGGGCCTTAGATTCTGGGAAATCCAAATTTTCTGAATTTATTACACATTCTGATTTCCTAGCATCTTAAGCGTAATATTCATTATTAGATTTTTTTAATATATTTATTTTTTTTATTTTTGTTACATTATCATTCTTATTCCCTTTCAATTCAACAAGAAAGGGAAAACATAGAAAAGCCAAATATAAATTACTTTGGTCTGATTTCAGTTGGCATCTCAAGATTCAGTTGAACAATATTTTATTGAGAATCAGTAGCTCTGAGTAGGGAAGTGTAGTCTGGATTAAGCAAGGATTCTGCATTATCATAAAATTAAACATGAGAATGTTTGGCAAGATGATGGAAGTATATGGTTTCTTCTTCCCCCACGTCTTCCCATTCTGAGTCAGGGAAGTTCAGGAATGAAAGATTTTGTTGTAGGGTCTTCCTTGATAAGACTTTGAAGTGTCTTCCCTTCTTTCTCAAAATCATTATTTGTTACTTGAAAAAGTCCTTAATATATCCAAGTAATCTGATTCTCGTGATCTATAGACCTAGAATTCCTCATTTTAATGTAGACACCATGAAACGGTTATCCACATGGAGGATAAAAGGAAAAAAATATGTAATTTTTTTTGTCTTCGGGATTTAAAATATGAATACGGCTACTTGACAACCAAGTGATTGTGTCCTTTATACATTAAAAATTTTGCACACTAAATAGTGAAGAACTTGAATAGAAACACAATTGTACCCAAAGACAAATGTATTTTCATATTTTTCGAATTTGTCTGTCACCACCACCCATCACTGTTTAAATTTTTCATCTCAAGCCTAAATTGTAACAATATTGTGACAATATTTTTAAGAATAATTATAACCCTCTCCAGATTTCACTTTCAGCAGTTCTGCCACATTCTTATTGTTCTGGGGTTTCTGATCTGAGTTCCATTTTTGTAAAGAATAGATATTTAAAATTCTGGGCATGCATTCTATGACATTATAAACATTTTCAAGGTGAAAAAAAATATTAGCCTGAACTATTTGGCAATTTTCCCTTTATTATAAGGAGCACTTGAAATAAGAAAATTGAGAACATAGCAATTTTATGCATCATGCAGTTATTTTGAAATTAGCTCAGAGTACTGTAGGCCTAAGATTTCAGTGTTTGTTATACTCTGCTTATATAGGTGTTTAAAGCAAAAAGTGGAGAGAAGCTTCTGGAAATAAAGGCTCATGATGATGAAGTACTTTGTTGCGCTTTCTCTGCAGATGACAGATTTGTAGCAACTTGTTCAGTGGACAAAAAAGTGAAGGTAAGGCAATGGTGATGAGCACTTTGCCTTAGAGTAGAACAAGTAGTTCTGTTTCTAAACCTGAGCCAATTTTAAGATCGTTGTTTATATCTTAAAGGAAGAACAAGTATTATAGGTACTGTTTTTCAACTTGAAAATATTTTTAAAAGACATGCTTATTTTAGGCATGCTTAATATAAAGCATAGTTTTGTGTAAAGCATAATTTACTATCATATTCTCTTATAACATGATCCTGCAGTCTGACTGGAGCATAATAATATCTGTGCATGTGAACAGAATCATTACAACATGAGTGACATCAGTATCATAATAGCTTTCTTCATGCTTGTTGCTAGTATTGTTTCATTTGCTTCTGCTTGTCTTGTTTGTTTTTTTTAGGCTGCTTCTGTACATTTCTTTAGTATTGTAGTGGGATCATATATGTAACTCAAATCTTTTACTCAAGACTTTTTTTTAACATTGCCTCAGTTTCTCAAAAGTTCCAACACGGTGCAGGCCTGTCCATTTTAGTAATACAGTAACTCCTCACTTAAAGTCATCCTGGTTAACGTTGTTTTGTTGTTACGTTGCTGATCAATTAGGGAACATGCTTGTTTAAAGTTGCGCAATGCTCCCTTCTAACGTCATTTGGCACCTGCCTGCTTTGTCCGTTGCTTGCAGGAAGAGCAGCCCATTGCATCTAGCTGGTGGGGGCTTGGAACCAGGGTGGACCAACAGCCCCCCTATCAACTCCCCGCTCCCCTAAGCTTCCTGTGCAGCAGCTGCCCAGCAGGCTATCCAGTTGCCGGCAGTTCTGATGTCCCTCCCGCCCTCTGCCATGTGCTGCTCCTGCCTTGGAGCTGCTTCCCAAGACTCCTGTTTGGTGTGCGGGCGGGGGGAGTGGGGGGCTAATGTCAGGGTGTCCCCCTGCTCCTGCATCCTGTTTACCCCATCTTTAATAGAGCAAGAGGGATACACGACAGGGCTCAGGACAGGGGAGCTTGCTGGCAGCAGCTGCGGTCTCAGCAGGTCTGCGTACTTAAAGGGGAAACGTGGATCTCTCTCCCTCTCTCTCTCTCTCTCACACTCACACTCACACTCTCTCTCTCACACTCACACTCTCTCTCTCACACTCACACTCACACTCTCTCTCTCACACTCACACTCACACTCACACTCTCTCTCTCACACTCACACACTGTGTGTCTCTGCCATGCTGTCTCCCCTCCCTCCATTCCTGCTGCCTTGTAGAGTGTAAGAGTTAACTCTTGAGGGCCCAGCCAATTGCTAGTTCATTTAGCAGTAAGACATTCCCTGGGAAATATCCTGCCTCTTACTCCTCCACCTCAGCCAAGCTTCACAATCATCATCACCATGTACCAGTATTTTTTTTTCTCTCTCTCTCTCTCTCTCTCTCTCTCTCTCTCTGTGTGTGTGTGTATATATGTGTATATATATATATAATATAATATTTCAGGAACATAACTACAACGTTAGGTGAGGAGTTACTGTACCCTAAGACTGTATTTTTGCTACAGTGAATTGATGTGAAAAGATAGTTCCAAGCATCTTGTGATCACATTTTTATTAAAAGCTTATTGTCTGACCACTGTTATTTTTAAAAGCATCCTCTATTTTCCTCTCTTAGCCACAAATTGTTATTACTTGGATATAACAATATTTTTCATTTCTTAACGTAAAAATTTCACATTTTCCCCATCTTCTTTAAAATATTACTGGGAAAAATGTTGTTAAATAGTTACAAACTTATGAGAAAAGGACATTTAATTTATATTAAATGTTCCAGCATAGCTGTAAAAAAAAAAAAATAACAAAAACATACACTGTTTTTAATAACTGCACAGAATATATTTCAAACAGGTTTTTTTGGTTTTTTGTTTACATCAATTCTTTTAGATCTGGAACTCAAGAACAGGTCAGCTTGTACAGGTATACGAAGAACATGTAGAACAGGTCAACTGCTGCCAGTTTAACAACACAAATGATCAACTTCTCTTAGCCACCTGCTCAAATGATACTTACATCAAAGTAAGTAGGAAATTCTGAGATTATTTTTGTGCTGTTTATTATTCAAAATGAATTGATATCAGTGTACATGCACTTTATGAAGTAGGGGACAGTATGCTAAAAGGTATGATGACGAGAATTTGGAAAAAGGCCAATGGAAAACATTGGGAATGGAATAGGATAAGAGCAGACAGTTTGGAGAAGAAAAGATTATGTATGATCTTCTAATTCAAGATCCTGATCCTTCCCTAGGTGTCAGAAGGTACAAAAAGCTATTGAAGAGACTCAAGGGGGAAGAGGGTTATCCTGAAATAGTAAGAGAAGTAGCTGTTTTTAGCAGCTGCATTTTGGAATTATGGGAGCAGTGGGTGGAAGAAGTGAATTGGAAAAATCAGAAAGGAAAATTAGTAATTGAGGCAAAAATGACCAATGCATGAAAGATTATTTTAGCAGTTGGGCTGATGGATATTGGATTGGATTATAACTGTAATAAAAAGAGGAACCAAATGATTTAAGAGACTGGAAATGAGAAGGAGGTGGATGAATCAGATGATACCTGAGTTGCAGAAAATAAGAATTGATAGTAAATTGTAGTTGTTGACAAAGATGAGAGGCAGATGTCAAAGATTAGAAGAGATTCGGTTTTGGAGAGACTGTATTTAAGATTGCACTTGGACATCCTAGAGGATATGTCTGAGAGGACTCTTGAGATGTGAAGTATGACCAGGTGGGACAGGCTGGAGTGATAGATTTAGATGTGTCCTCTATAAAAGTAGTAAAAACCATGGGAATGGATGATGTGTTAGGATAGTGGCCAGGATTTTCATGTGACTAGTCACTTTGTATGTCTCAATTTTTGAGACACCTTAAAGGGATCTGATTTTTCAAGAAGTGCTCAACACTTCCCTTCTCATTAAAAATTCAGCCCCCTTTAAGGTATGTCAAATTGGGCACCCAAAATCACCAAGTCACTCTTAAAATATCTTGTCTAGTGCACTAGAGAAGACTGAGGGCAGAAACCTAGGTAGTGCCAATACAAAGGACAAAAGAAAGGAGAAGAGCCACTAAAGGTAGGATGACCATCTGTCCCATATTTATGGGGACAGGTTTCTGGGACTTTTATATAGCTGTCTATTGCCCACCCCCAGTCCAGATTTTCCACAGTTGCTGTCTAGTAATCCTAAAGCCAAATGCTCAAAGGCCAATTAGGATGAGAATCGAGAGAGATTCAGATAAATGAGGGGAGTGTGATCAAAAAGTTCAGAAGTCAGCAGACATAAAAATTATAGTGTTCTTTTGATTTAGTTAGCAGGTCATTAGCGACCTTGGTGTAAGGATGGAGTCAATGGAGTACATTAATAGGATGTAAGACTATTTGAGGGCATCAGAGTGTGTTTAGGAATTGTTAATAAACTGCTCCTGAACTTTGAAGACAAGAGGAAGATAAGATAAAAGGGAGGTAGTTTAAGAAGCATTGGGTTAAAGGCATATTTTCCATACCTGTCTCTCTCTCCCCCTCAAGGGCCTTGTCTTCATTAGAGGAAAAAAGGCAGGTTCTTACCTGAAGTTAAAAACTTCACATAAATCCTAGTGAAGACAGGCAATTTTTAATTTTCATATGAGTTGGTAGGTCAAGGTAAGATGTTAGAAAATCTCAGCCTAAAAGTTCAGGTAACTTAATAGATGAGTTTTGCCTCCGGATTCCCTGTGTTGCTGTGAATGTGAAGAAAAATCTGCATTAAATCTTTTCTTCGTGTTTTGAATGTGGATTCCTGTTTTTGGTAGGAAAGTTTTCGATGTTCTTAGCTTTAGATTGTTTTTTGGTTAAACAGCAGATGTATTTACTTTCTGTGCAGCTTTGGGATTTGAACAGAAAACATTGTCGAAATACAATGTTTGGTCACCTAAATTCTGTCAGCCACTGCAGATTTTCACCAGATGACAAATATGTGGCTAGTTGCTCAGCAGATGGAACATTAAAGGTATGCTTTGTAAATAACCAGTCTCTTTTTTTATAATGGAAATTTATATTATTGGCTTATAACATACTTTGAATACTTTAAAGAAAGCGAGGAATACTTGTAGCATCTTAGAGACTAACCAGTTTATTTCAGCATAAGCTTTCGTGGGTGAGAGCCCACTTCATCGGATGCATAGAATGGAACAAACAGAAGTGAGATGCATCTATCTCTGTGTATAAATGCATCTGACTTCTGTTTGTTCCATTCTATGCATCCGATGAAGTGGGCTCTAGCCCACGAAAGCTTATGCTGAAATAAACTGGTTAATCTCTAAGGTGCTACGAGTATTCCTCGCTTTCTTTACGGATACAGACTAACATGGCTGCTATTCTTAAACCTTTGAATACTTTGCATTTTAATACTGCCTGGTATTTAAAAATCTCAAAGCCTTTTACAGATGGTAATGAATTAAACCTTGTATTTCACTGTGAGGCAGCTGAGTGGCATTCCTATTTTAAAGATGAGAAACCAAGGCTCAGAGGTTAAATGACTTGCTCACTGTCAAAGAATAATTCTGTGTCATAGATGGAAATAGAATCCAGAGTGTCTCCATTTTTAGTCCATTATCTTCACCATGCTTCCTGTAATGCAACTTTTCTAATTGAGAGAATGATTTTTGGAATACATCTTTATATATATATATAATTAATAGATTTTAGATTTATTGGAAAAGAGATCTGACATTAAAATACATCTTCAATATGATAGTCAGGAATGACTAACATTCATTGTATTCTTGAATTTAATGTAATTTTACACAAATCAGCTGAAGCAGAGGTTTTTTTTGTTTTTTGTGGGGGGAGGGGTTGGTTAAGGTAGCTCTTTTCCCTAACACTGTAATGTTTTCTTCTTTTAAAAAAGGAGGTATATTTGCCAATTACAACCAAAAGCTTGTACCATTTTAGAATCACTGTTCAAAGAAGCTTTTGTCTTGCCATAAGAGAAGCTAAATCAGGAATGTTAAAGATCTGTTAAAGCTATTGTAGCTGCTGTTAAAAACGTAAAGTTAAAAGTGGTTTAGTTTGTTTTTGGTGAATGCATTAATGAGATCTGGGGACCGAGCTTGAAAAAAATTACCAGAATCCTTTTTAGCTGGTGGGTTTAAATACTGCCTAGAGGCTGATTGTCTGTATCCTCCTTAGCTGGTTCCTGGTACAATATCCTGGCCAGGAACCCAGAATTCTCTCTGATTGGAAATAGTCTCACCATAAAACAGTCCCCAACTTTCTTGTCAGCTTTGGCTTGTGGTTACTTGGCATTCTGCCCAAACCTAGGCAGCTGGGAAGAAGTGAAAACTTTGCTTGCTTGCTTACCTCTTGCCCTCTTCTCCCAGCTGTTAGGGAAAAATTGTTGCTATTTTTTGTCTTTCTCCCATATCTCTTTCCTGTTTCTGTTCCACTACTGTGCCAGCTGAGAGGAGATTTAGTTTTTCTCTTGTCTCTGCTACTTGCTGTTGTGATTGGGGCAGGATCCCTTGATGCTTCTGTGCTACTTGTATGCTTCTGTGGGAACAAAGAACAATCACTTTGGATAGCTGCTCAGAGAAAATATACAAAGAAGCCAGCCAGGTGGGCATTGTTAATTCTGTAGCATGGTTCAGGGAAGTAGGACATTTAAAAGCAAAACACTCGCAAAAAATGAGTGCCAGCAAACTATTCCAGTTCCATTCAGTGCAAGTTTACATACATAATTCTTCTAGTATCTTATTTCGGTATAACAGTCCCCCTTGTGCTGAGCTTCTTACACAACGTAAAGTTAAACTTGCCTGCTACAGGCAGATCTAATTTGGGTGTCATATAGTCCATCTTGAGAGCTGTTTAATCATGGTCACTCTTCAGAATGATAATTTCAGTACAGTAAATTACCCTTAAAAATTGTGCCTAGTTTACTGGGGCTCCATTTATATCCAATATGTATTTTTTGCCATGGATAAATATTAATTCTAACCATTCTAAGAAATTTCAGTCCTATATTTTTGAATTCTTGCATTTACAATGAAGCATTTGGTACGCTGTGACATAAACTTCAGTTTTAAACTTTAGGTTCAATATATTTTCTTCTTTTAAGACTCCAGTGCTGGAGAACAATTTGTTTACCTTCATCTATCATTCATCTTTCTGGCAAGGGAAGTTCAAATTCTACACCTTAACCTGTGAATATTCAGCCTGTGATTTCACTTCCTCAGAGCACATAGCAGACGATGTGAAAGCCACATCTTTTACTGTATCAGAAGAATCAGGCTAATCTGCCTCTTTCTTTTAGTTAATGCTGTACAGCATTGTTTGGTATTTGTGCAGTTGTGTGCTCAAAAGTAGAGGATCCCTTTTTGTCAGTGGTCTACTTCAGTACAGTCAAGTCAACATATCTGCGTAACTACTCTGGAGTGGAGGATTATCTGGGTTTTTTTTGTTCTACAGGGAAAGTTTAATTTGAGTTCTTGCAAATAAAAATATCACTTCTGTCACATGACTTAGGGTGACTACTGTTATGTTATTATTTAAAACATGTCTAGAATTGTGTGTGCTTTATTTCTATTTTGAGGCTTAGTGTTGATGATAAATAGTCTCATATAGCCATAAAGGGGAATCTAAGTAAATAACTTTTGTAAAAAGAAAAAAGTCTCTCACAAAGTTTGGTTGTGATGTTTAATAACCTACTATTCACTAGTGAGCATCTCGACAAAAGTTGGACAAATGTCAGGTAAAGAAGGAAGTTTCAGAGTACATCTGGTTGGTAGAATTTTAGGTCAGGTAAAGAGGGTTACCATAGGCAATTGTATTTTCTTGATTTCTAAAAGTCAGTAGTAGCTGGCTTATAGTTTTACTATGGCATCAGTGTTTCCCACTGAAGGGATTGTGTAGATAGTTTTAAAAAATAGATTAGTAGGAAAAATATATAAAATGTGCAAACGGATACACACATGTAATATTTGAATATGGAAGTTTTGATGGAAAAATTGCAACTAAGTCCCCGTGGTATGTGTAAAATAAGTTTATGTAGACATTCAGTACAAAGTTTTTCTATTTCCAACCTGAACATTTCTTCAAAACATTTTAATTTAATACAAAATAGTCTTGTACATAATGACATATGTATTAAACATCATGCCTACAGGAACGTATGTTGTGATGTTTTCACTTTGTGGTGTGCACATGAAAAACTATAATAAATATAATCCACAAAAGAAAACATTCTTTCCGTTAGGGATTATAAAATAGTCTTGTAATTTAAACCCAGAAATGTTAAGTTTTTCTCTGAAATATGTTTATAACAACTTTGAGGGAAAACTGCTCTGTGCTATTTTAATATTTAATAGCTAAACTTAACCTATAATTCAGTGGTTCTCAAACTTTTGTACTGGTGACCCCTTTCACAAAGCAAGCCTCTGAGTGTGACCCCCACCCCCTTATAAATTAAAAACACTTTTTGGATATTTGACATCATTATAAATGCTGGAGGCAAAGTGGGGTTTTGCGGGGAGGCTTGCGACCCACCCATGTAATAATCTCGCAAGTTCCTGAGGGGTCCTGACCCCCAGTTTGAGAAACCCTGCTATAACTAAATGCATTTAATAAGCAACAAAGATTTAAGTGTATTATGTTATGTTTCCCCTATCTTTTTGGGGGGTTGGGAGGGCAGGTGAGTTAGAGCATATAAAATCTTTTAATCTTTCGTTAAAGGTCAATATTTCAGACCTGCAATAATATTGTTGCTCTTTTCTGAACTCCCCCAATTTTGCAGTACCTTTCTGGTACAGAAATGCTCAGAACTGAGTATGTATTCAAGTGCAATCTTGCACAGCAATGTAGAGAGGCTATCTTCTTTTCACTCTCACCTGTTTGCATACATGAATGTACAGGAACATTCCAGTTGACCTTGAAATTAAATTAAAAATATTGTATGTGCTTCATCAGTACTGTAATCAGTTAATGCAAATTTCTGTCATCTACACTAATTGATTTTTAAGGCTGATTTTAATTTGTTCTTGAAGGTTTGGGAAGTGTGTTCAGCAAATGAGCTGAAAACTATTGATATAAAAGACTTCTTCAGAAATGCAGATGAACACCAAGATGATGTGGAAGTGTTAGTGAAATGTTGCTCCTGGTCAGCAAATTGTGCTACAATAATGGTGGCAGCCAAAAATCGGCTTTTAGTAAGTACTTCATAATATTCAAACTCTTATTTCTTCCTCTGGTCTGTTTTGTTTTACCCTAGTCAAATTTTTAAAAAAACTTTGTTGCCAAAATGTGTGTGTTTTTTTGGTACAAATTGTTAGTGGAGGATAGCAGGAACATTTTATAGGATAAGGAGAAAAAAAATGTTTGAATTATGCTTGTTCCTACAGTGCATCTGTCCTGGAGATAAAGATTCACTTGTTTTGATATATGGGAGGAGAGAGAGGTACGAGCAGCTATGACCAACCTCCTCTTCATATTCTGAGATAGCACTTAACTAAGTGGGGTCTGAAAAACAAGTTAGGAGCAGACAGTGCAGATGATGTATAAATTAATATCTGTAGGCCTTATAGCAATATATGGAAGAGTCCAGGGAGTTTCCTAAAGGATGGGCCAAGTTGTAAAGTTTGGGAAATGCTGTTCTAAGGATTGTGGTAAGAACTACACTAATGGCTGAAAGACTTGGAATTAAATATAGTGTACTAAGGAGGGGAAGCAAGTCCGACTTCTGATTTTCAAATGTATAGAACAGCTTATTCAGAAATTGTATGGAGCTTTGTAGATTAACCTGAAAGTTAGATCTGCTTGGTGAAAATTGTGTTCTTGTTTAGGTCAGTAATCCTCACTAAAGCCATTGGTATTGTTCAGATGTAATCAATGGCGGTATTTGGCCCACAGTACTCTGCTAATATCAAACAAAAGGTTTTTTTTTTGTTTTGAGAAAGGTGAATAATCTGTTTAAACTGCAGTTTGTTGTGTTCTTTAAGATTCTGAACCACATTTTTGTAAGTGCTGAGCACCTGCAGCTCCCGTTAACATGTGCGCTCAGCACCTCTAGAAATCATGTTCTATATCTACAAAGCATGCAGTATTGCAAATCTAAAAAATATAAATTATGCCAACCGTTACTGCAGGGACTTTATACTAACTTGCATACTTCTCCCCCCACCACACCACATATTGATACCAGCAGGGTTTGAACTCCTAACTTTCAGATTAGTTGCAGAGATCTGTTCCATTTTAGCCATCGGAATAACTGGTGAGAGAGAAAGCATGTTGATATGTAGACAAGCCCACAAAGGGGAATGCAACACTCTGCCAGGGGGTTACATAATATTTGTGCAACACAGAGGAGCGCTGGGCATCAGAGTTCTTGGTTTTTCTTTTTAGCTCTGGAAATAGATTGTGTTCCAAAGTTTCAGACAGCATAGCAAACATCCTTGCTGAAGTCATTTGTAGGGACTGAATCCTTGCTGAAGTCATTTGTAGGGACTGAATCCAGGGCTTCTGGATGAGTATCTTCTATTGGAGCTCTGGGGACTGTGAGAGACACCAGCATAGTTTAGAGAGCCCTGGAGGTCTGAGTTACAGTAGCCTCCCTGGGCATTTGAAAAACTGCCCCTCCTCTGACTTCTGTGGTAGCCGTAGTGGACTTGAAGCAAAGCAGCTAGTTGGATGTAAAACTAGTTTGAAAGTCTTGGTGACAACAGCAGGAAGAGGAAAGACCAAACTCCGCACAAACTTGTTCCTCCTTCCTGGCCCCTTTAAATAATCTGTGGAGGAGCAGCAGGAGCGGGCCAGGTCCCTTTTGTGCACAGAGGGAGTTGCAGATGGATGAAAGTGGCCAGCAGGCTGTAGGTGTGACTCCCTGCAACTAGAGGGTATAGAGAGACATGGATAACATTATAAAAGTTTTCCATGAAGGGAAAGACATAACTGTGTTTGTGAACTACTAAATTATGGTATCCTGCTTAAAGGCATTTGAGGGAAGTTAGATAGGATGTCAAATCATTGTGGATTGAGTCAGAAGATGATTCAAAGTCTAATTTTGACATTATGTGATAATTAGTATTAAACTCATTTTCTCAGTCTCTCTCAATTGAGTTATTAAAGTAGCTCAAGATTAAAAATTGCTGTAGGATTAGCCTTCTATCTGTTAGCGTTTTGATAAAGCATTCAGCCTTTAGATTCTGGTATGCAGAAATAAGATACTTTCAGGATTAGTTGTACAACTCACAAATGGTTTTAATTTTTTTTAATAAACATTATAAAATGGACTATTTGCCAGATTTAATTTAATAATATTTGGTGATTTGAAAAAATGAAATGACTGAGGAAAAGTTACAATTTTATAGCACGTTAACTATAATTGATGGAGCCAGTACTAATACAAAATTGTTTCCTTTCAGAATTGGCTGCATCATACAAATATTTAAAAGAAAAATTTTCGTTTACACACTATTCTAAGAGTACCTGTAAAACCAATGTACCATGTTTTGAGGTCAAAAGTAGTATATATTTTAAATATTCTATACTCCAGGGGCAATTCTGAGCATGTGCAGAATTCATGTCCCTTGCAGATATTTTTTGCTTCCCCACAGAAAAATGACTTTCTGATGGGGAAGCAAAGGGAAGCTGCAAGAACGGTCACACATCTGTCCCCAGCAGTGTGGGCAGCTGGTGGAGTGGTAAATCACTGCAGGGGATAGGGATGCCCTGGCTGGTAGCTCCCACTCTGCGCCTGGCTCAGCTGCTAGCCTCTGCTGAGCCAGGGGAGGACAGGATTTGCTCTTCCCCTGCAAGGAGCAATTGGGGCAGACCCACCCCCAGAATCCTCTGCTGATGGAAGGAAGCTCTGCAGCCCCTCCACCCCCACTTCTTGCCCGTTGCTCCTCAGCCATAGGGGGAGAGGTCACTGTACAAGGAGTTGTTCCCATCTGCCGCTCCGCTGTCAGCCCTGTGCATCTGGATACCCCCATACCTTGGCTCTCCCACCCCGCACCTAAACCCCTCCACTGAGCCTCCCATACCCAAACCCCCACACCACCTTGCATCTGGAGCACCTATGCACCCAGATCCCGCCAATCCCACACCCCTAGACGTCCTCCTGAGCCCCACCCTGCACCCAGACCAACCTGATGAGTCCCCTGGACCCAGACCCACTGAAGCCCAACCAGCTGCACCCACATACCGTACCAAGCCCCAGTCTCCCAGCATCGAGACCTCCCCTCCCCCGCTGAATCCCACATGCTCAGACCTTCCCTGCCAAGCCCCATCTCCCCTGCTGAGGCCCAACCACCATCACCTGGACTTCTTCCCCCCTCCCCCACAGAGTCCCGGTGGTTGGCCCTGCACCAAGCCCCCCCCCCAAGGGGGCCTGTACATCCAGGTGTCTCCCCTGCACCTGGATTTCCCCCCCCTCCCCCGCCGCCTAAGCTGCTTGCACCTTGATTGCCCTGCACAGAACCCTCTCACCCCACACCTGGATCCCCCCACACTAAGCCCTTCCACACTTGGATTCTGCTGGGTTGAGCTTGCCTGCCCACACCTGTTGTGCCTGGTGCAGAGAGGAAGGGCCCTGGGGTGTTTCTGGAGCAGGCCTGGCCCTTGTGCTGTGTCAAGGTCAGGTGCAGCATCCCCGAGTCCATGTCCTGGGGGAAGGAGGGAGGCTGCAGGGTGACCTCCCACTCTGTGCAGCCAGTGGCTTGTGTTCTTCAGTGCCATGCTGGAACCTCCACATTTACTGATTGACAAAATTTGCAGAATTTTAAAATATTATGCACACAATTTTTATTTTTTTGGTGCAGAATTCCTTCAGGCGTAATTATTATGTATTAAAGTATGTATTTAAATATGCTTTAAATAAATGCTTTAAATGGATTACATAAGGTCTCTGACAGAGGACTGGGTCTGTTAATTTAAGGAACCTCATTCCTCTTAATTGGTGAATACATGTTGTTGAGTGCTTTAAACTACTACTAATGATCATAGTTAATTACTTGCCAGCAGTAAAGTACATATAAATCTTGTACAGTTTTTGAGCAGCTAAGTAATAGTCATGATATTAATACAATATAATTATTAGAATTGTATATGTTCGCAGCTTCTTGATGTTATAACCAGTGACTTGTTAGCAGAAGTCCTTATAAGTCACCACAGTACAATCCAGTACTGTGACTTCTGTCCTAGCAATCAGTTGGTAGCAGTTGCTTTATCACATTATTCTGTTGAGGTAAGTGACTATCCTTGTTAACATAATTTAAATAGTCTCCTGGGATACTGTGTGGAGAAAATGGGGTGTCTAAATTCATTAGCTTTGGAGAGTTTTCAATAACTGCACGTGTGTGTGTGCGCGTGCGTGCAAAATGAATTTAGTTACTTTAGTATTCTTAGGACATAATGTCCTATCTTCATTTCATTTTTCTAATTATTTTACCCATTTTATTAGAGGTATAATTTTGATGGTGAAATATTGTTTTTGAACTGCACATATTTTTCATTTTGAGCATCATGTTTATTTTTTATATTTTTATATGTCGCAAAATGAACATTTTATTTAACTGTAAATGTTAAAAGAAAACTAAATAAGAAAAACCTAGTCTTCAAGAGATAGTATGGTATAAAAGACTCTTGTACAATATACCAGTACACAAAGGGCTTTTGACGATTCAAGTGGATGGAATACTTACTTTATCCATTTTAGTCTCAAAACATATCAGTATCATATTTTCTAAAACAGATACATTTAAGTCTACAATTGAGCATTATATATATTACATTAATTTAGTTATACAACTGGAAACGCTGATCTTTCAAAGAATAAATATTGGTAGTAAATAGTGACAGCAGAAGACAACTCCATGTTACAGTTAGTATATTAAGAATGAAGGCTGAAAGCAAATACTAGTAGAAAAAAATGGTATGTTCTTAGGTTATTGTATGTGCTTTGTGTTTCATATTTAGAATTTAGTGGTGATAATACAGTTGGGCTCTTCCTTTTGTTATATTTTTGCTGTAGTTGTGGAATACAGAATCCTTTTCAAAAGTAGCTGATTGCAGAGGGCATCTGAGTTGGGTTCACTGTATGACATTTTCTCCTGATGGATCTTTATTTCTGACAGCGTCAGACGACCAGACAATAAGGGTAAGGTAACTTATTTCCAGTTGTATGGGCATATTTATATGTTGTTACTTGTTTAGGATACGTACTTGTGTATAATATATGTGCTATGTTTTTTGATCCTTAAATTCATATGATAAACTGCAGAGCTACCATTAGCAGAGGTGACCCTGTTCTTTTCCATGCTTTTTCTTTCCCAACTTCCATAATCTGTATTCATGTTCTTGAAACTTCTTATGCAAATGAAATATATAATGCAATAGCTGATACTTTCATTTTTAAAATTATTTTCTTTGATTTCAAGTTAGGAACTTTGTGCATGTGATTTCTCTGAATAGAAGTATAGGGGAGTGAGTCAATATGGGAAAAATATCAATATTGCTTTTCATCATTTGGATTGTACATCCCTTCCTAGTAATGTAATAAATGAAAACCATTAAAAGTATTGAGCAGCTATTCTCAGTGATTTTAAAATGATTCCATTTATGAGTTTATTACTTTGTATGTTCTCTTATTTATTGACTCAAAGTTTTATATCTTGTTCTTTATAGAAACTTTATGCAATATTCTCTTTAACAGATTTGGGAGTCAAGTAAAGTGTGCAAGTCCTCTGCTGTTGTGTTAAAACGTGAACTAGATGTCATGTTCCAGGATGATGAAGTGATGGTTTTAGCAATTCTCAATCAGAAGCATCTACAAGTAAGTGTATTTCTGTATGACTTCAATTCATAAATCAATAATATGCCTGAGGGTCTCTCCAATCTACAGAAAAAGCACATTAAGAATTAGGTAATTTTTTGTTTTGTTTTAAGCATTTATATCTAGCATGTAAATGGCTAATGTTCTGTAATTTACTGTTTAAAGGATTGAATTACTGTACATTAGATCCAGACAAAGGAACTATGCCTATTTTAATGAGCAAGACCTGTTAAAGTTTGTGGGCTTTTTCCCACAAAGGAAGATATGCAAATTGCAGCTGACTGCATGGAGAAGGGTAGAGGATCTTTTCTGTTATAAAATAACTGTTCTTTAGTAGGTGTATCTCTTATATTTTATTAATTTTGGGTACAATATTTCTGTATGGGCTAAAAACACAAATTGTTGTTGATAATGCTGGTGAAATTAAGCATACCAAATACTTTAAACACACACATGTAGCAGCCTTCACTTTTGTAACAGAAATATTTTTTAATTAACATGTATTCTTCCAAAATCTTATGTCAAGTTATATCAGTTATGTGATGTGACATCCTGTAGAAGTGATGCATCAAGTGGCTAGTGTAGCTAATTTAGAACACTGACATGCTTAACTATAATAGCTTACAAGAAAACATTCTTATATTCATTTTTTGTTACAAAATGCTGTCTGTCCAGAATTTGTCAAAATATTTTTCATATTAAATGACACAAATTCCTTTCACGTAATTATGTTGCAGTTTAACTTTTAATTTTTTAGAAGTTAGATCAGACAATTAGTTAAATATACTAAGTTGTCAATTAACGGCCTTCCATGTACAGATTTTTGCATCATCCTTATGTATGAATGTCTGAAATGCAGGTTGTCTTAAAAGATTCCGAGTCCATTCTTTAAAAAGATGGACCCAAGCCACAAGGGCTTGGATCCAGATTTTTTTGTAGTTTTGCCGTGTTTAGACATATTTCTAATCCTTGAGCTATAAAATCCTGGAGTATCAAAAAAGTTCTAAAACAAAGGTAAATTGAAAGTAGAGCATAAATAGTGGGATGAGCAGAATTAAATAATTAAAACTTTTCTCAGTGGTTTCTTTAGGGACAAGTAGTAGCCGTAGAATGTGTTTACAAAGACCCCAATACATCTGACAAAATAGATAAGGTGGAACAATCTGTCACTAACTCTTTCTGAGTTCTTTCTTGCTGTGCTGGCCACTAACAGCATCGTCGGTATAATACCCATTACGGACCAAATTCTACCCATCCATGTGCAACTTGTATCTTCTGTGTGAGTGCTGCATGCAGAGGCACTAAGGAAACTGGACCCTAATGCAAACCATCTAAAAATTTTGCTTGCTGGGGATATATTAAGTATTTGTAGGCCATGGAAGAGACAGAATGAGGTAATCCCTGTAGCTGAAAGTATTTTTTCAGCCTGTAAAATGCCTTTTCTACCTAAAGCAAATAGAAAAATGTAAAGCTTCAGGAATGACAAGGGGTAGCTTTTTTTTTTTTTTTTTTTTTTTTAAACTCAGTAAGCAATTGTGTCTATGACTTCACTGGTCCTTCAGCGTAAACTCTTTTGGGATCTGCAGAAGTGATGCATTTTAAAGCAATGGCACTAACTTTTATAGCTGTGAAAACTGAACGTCCATATTGCATAGCACCAGCAAGGTGATCTACATTTCCCGTGTAGTAATTCAGACTGTCAAATTCTAAACATTTTCTGCTGGCGAATGACAACTGTCTAATGTCAGCATTATCAATATTCTTTATCTCAGAGCACTGAAATAATGAGGAATCGGCATCTTCCCCCAATTCTAAGTTACTTGGTCACCTATAATTAGTCTTCAATAAGCATTTATTTTCAGGTATAATTATCTGAGTCTTATTGTCTGTGTACATATATGTACGTTTGTCTTCTGGCTTTTTAATGTTTTGGTTTTTTGACTTTTGTTTTAACCATAACATTTCAAATGAAAGGTAGAATTCTGTGTTTATTGATTCTGTGAATCTGTGTTTCTCTTCCATACTTAATAACTTCTGTCCTCCAAAAAATGTGGCATAGCACAAAAAATACAGACCAGTGGTCCCAGTTGTCTGGTATTCTGTTTTAGTGGTTATTTGAAATTCTTCAGGCTCTGTCTACAGTAGCTTTTTCTTTTCATATTTTCCACTACTACAGCTTTATTAGTGGTGGCAGTAGTGTGAGTGCTAATGAAGATAGGTCTCCAGAGTTTTAACGAGTGTTATCTAGACCTGCCTTTGACCAGGAGAGCAACTATTTCAGTTGCTTTGTATCAGGCCATGATTGGCTGGCAGGTGGCCAGGCAGCCCTTTCTGGGTGAACTTTAAAAAATAGTATGTAGTGTGAGGGGACAGCTGAAACAGATTGTTCTGCTGCTCTCTTTTGTGTGGGGCATGTCTGGGTCATTGATTAAAGGAGGCTGTTAGACCATTCCATCTGTGCAAGCCTGACTGAAGGGGAACCTCCTTGACAACTTCCCTTCAGATGTGTTTTCCCTTGCAGGAGGAAACCTGGAATCTTAGGTATTCCCATCCTTTTTACCTTTTAATCTATCAAGAGCCCAGAAAGGGATCTTCCTCTTTGCTGGGACCTCTTACTACTTTTTCCCCTTCTTTTTCTCTCTTCTCTCCTATTTTCTGTCTTTTCCTCCACCTCCATCTCCTCACCAAACTGTCTGTCTCTTCCTCGGCCCAGAGAGCCTGCCTCAGGGCTAATTAAAAGGCCTATACTGAAGCAGTAGGCCCTCTTCCCTGTCCTCCAAAGGTACCACATTTTTTTCTATTCAGAGCTGCTGTGCCCCAGCCCCTTTTATGAGACTATTTGAGTAGGAGGACACAGAATCTGTGGGAGTGGTTGGAGCCCTCCAGAAGACCCAGCGGAACCAGAATTCTCGGCTCGGAGCCAACAAAAGCATTAAAAGAAAGTCATGGGCATCAATACTACTTCATACAGCAAAGCATGGCAGAGGAGAAATTCAGTAAATAAGGTGAAAATTCTCATAAGGCAAGCCCACCAACTTCTCCACATCAATCCAAGTGGCTTCTCTGTCTCTGTTTCATTAGTTGGCACTCCTCCTCTTTCTGTCCATGAATATACTGAACTCAATAGTTATCACTGCAGGAAAACTGGCAGATCACCTTCTGCAACCCAGAGGTTACTGCAGGGGCACTCTCCGCCTGTGCCATGGATGCCTTCCAGAAGTGTGCTGCATTTGATACATGACTACAGAAAAGCTGCAAGATTTCAATCCAGCTACGCATGGAGATCTTTTCTTACTCAGTACATAGTACACATTGATCCAAGGACACTCTGCATCAGCAGTCTCAACAATAATAGGAATATACTACCCCTTGACTTGTTTCTCTGTGCTCCTTCCAACAGAGGTGCTAGAGTAAATAAAAATGAGGAGGCGCTCAGAAAATTCCTCAGCTGATCCTGATTTGACTCCTCCCTGTTTGAAAAACATCACATCTAGAAACATCCACTTCCTAGTGGATTCAACCGGGGTTGAATGGGACCAGCTGTCTAGAAGGTAATACATCCACCTCATCATTGGTAAAAGTGGACAGGATGCTGCTATAGAGCCAAAATTGATGCCACTGTGATTTGTAGTAGGTCAGGTACTTATTTCCATCTTCGGAGGGATCAAGTAAACAGAAATAGGCCTATCACTTTGCAAATGTGTGAGACAGAGGTGACACCATGCCTCAATCACCCACTTCACTATGTAATTACAGTCCTTCACCTTAGCAACATATTTCTCTAGGACATCCCTCTCATGGCACACTTAACTAAAATGCAGCTTGTTGCAGAAGACAACGTGCACAAACCCTACTAAATGCTGGTTTTGGTACCTCGTTCATCAGAGCTCATGCCACTATGGGCACCTTCCAGTTTTCCATTTTGCTTCATAGCTACTAGTTTAGTAAAAAGAGATTTATAGTTCTTCGCTTGAAAGGCAGACCAGCAGGAAAAGCAGTTGGTGGAATCTGCCTCTTACCAGTTTTTTCTTGACAAAGTGGCAGTTTAGTCTTCTGCAAACAAGTGCTCACTCGCATCCTCATTGCAGATCTTTCCTATGTACTTGTTTTAGTACTGTGTAGGACCAATGAAAGGGACTCATTATTGAGATAAGGGGAGATACAGAAAGGGGACTGTGGCGGGCCTGCCACCATACTGTCCCTTTGGGGTGGGGGGTGAATGGGATGTTGGAACCTTGGATTCCCAAGTTTTTGTTCTTGCCTCTCTGTAAGCAGCCCACTGTAGCCTAATAGACTCCCTCCATGCAATCACCCCTTGGTTGGGATAGTGTGCCTTAACTGCCAAAGTCCATAAAAATCACTTCCAGTATCAGAACAGTGCGGCCCAATGGCCAGAGTCCATACAATCCCCCTTGCAAGTGAGCCTAGAGTAATTCACCCCAAACATCCAGGCAGTGTGGCCCAATGGCCAGGTTCCATATGATTCCTGTGCTGGGGGTAGGGGAACCTGGGACCGCCTCTCCACTGGGTCCTGACCCAGGGCCCTGGTAGTGGCATGTTCCCCTTGCCACCAGCTCAGTGTGGATCTGCCCAAAACATGCTGAGCCTCTGTGCAGCTTTAATGCTGTTTTCCTCAAAAGTTCCCCTGGGTCACTTTCTACCATAACCTCCAGGTCCTCCGTTTCGGGGGGTCCTTTGGTCTGTTCCCCTTCTGTGACATACTCTGTTGGGGCGCATCCCAGCTTGGTTGGCTTCCAGATCCTGGAGTGCAGGCTGTCCCACCCTGGGAGCTGGCAGTGGCCCTCCTTCCCCTCCAGCAGTCAGCCCAGACTGAGCAACTCTGCAGGCTCTTATACCTGTTCTCCAGTTGGAGCATGCCCAGCAGAGCTCCAGGGCCATGGCTTCCTCTTCTAGGAAGGAAGGATTAACCCCTCTGGTACCAGCGTTCTGCCCTTTCACAGAAACCTTCAGAATTCAGGTCATTCCACTTCAAGTGACACAGTGCATTCCATATTACCATCTGACAGAATCTGAACCCCCTCATTTGATGAAGGCATCTTTCCTGCTTCCTCCTAGTCTAGAAAAGATCTTCCACAAACAAATGTAACCTGGAGAAAATCAAAAAGAATTAGCATTTGGTCTTTGAAAGAATCAGAAATATTGTTTTCACTTCCATTCTGAAGACGTTGCAAGGAGTCGGAGCTATCAGATCTAAGGACCTCAACAAAGGCACCAGATCTCAGGGATTGTGTTTGGAAACTTTCTTCCATGCCAACGAGTGTTCCATTCGAGGGAGAAGCCTGCCATCATATCAAATCACCACATACCACTAGCAGTTTACTCAGATTTACAGACACATCCTTCCATTCTAAATACAAGGTGTCCGAATTTATCCTTGTAATAGTGCCCAGAACATTCACCAAGGAATACGCTTATGTCCATTTCTGGATATCATGCTTGTAAGAGATGTTGATTGCTAGAAGCTACACATAGCCATAGAGACAGAGGCGATTTACAGTGAGACACAGGGTGCCCTGGCACAGGGACCCCAGTGACAGGGGCCCCAGGGCTGGGCAGCTGCAGAGGCAGAATCTTGGTCTTGCTGGCTTCTGGGGCTCCTGCTGCAGGCTCTGCACCCACCAGCAGCCAAGCTCTCCCCTCTCCCACCTCCTCCCCTGAGCATGCTGCATTCCTGCCTCTCCCTTTCTCTCCCAGTACTTCCCTCACAACCAAACAGCTGTTTGCGGGTGCTCAGGTCACTCCAGGAGGGAGCGGGAGGAGTGGGGCCACAGCATGCTTCGGGGAGGAGGCAGAGAAGAGGGGGCGGGGCCCTTGGATAAGGGGATGGAACTGGGGCAGGCGGAGCAAAGGCAGGGCCCCTGCACTCCCCGTATTCATGGGCTCCCAACTCCCTGCCATGAGCTGCTCATAGCCGTGAGCACCTGCACAACCCCAGCCCACACCCTCAGTGCCCTGCCCTGACTCCTGCACCCCCCTCACACACCCAGCTCCCTGCCCTCCCTGACTCCTGCACTCCCCACACATACTTAACACCCCCATGCCCTGACTCCTGCACCCCTGCCCCGCATTCCCACCCACACTCTGAGCACCAAATGGGAGCTTCTGCATCCCTTGCACCAAATGGGAGCTGCCAGGGTTAAGTGCTCCACACCCCAATCTCCTACCCCAATCCTGAGCCCCCTCCTGCACCCGAATTCCCAGCCAGTCCATGCACCCCCAGCCCTGACTCTTGCACCGCCTCACACACTCTCAGCCCTGACTCCTGCATCCTTCACACACACCACCAGCTCTCTGCCCTCCCTGACTCCTGCAACCCCCACATCCCCTGCGCCCTCCCACTTCCAGCCCCCTGCCCACTCTGACTCCTGCACCCCCCTCCCGACATCCATTCCTGCACCCCTCGCACCAAACGGGAGCTGCCCCAGGTAAGCACTTCACATCCCAAACCCCAGCCCTTATCCCCCTCCTGCAACCTGAGTCCTGACCAATGTTTATTTTACATTTTTTAAATAAAGTGCTCTTATCCAAAGTGCGTTACAGTAATTAGCTAACAGTACAAACAATATTTGGAGAGATCGTTAAATGGTCCACCGAGACCCTCAGCAATTTTCAGGTGGTCTGTGGAAAAATAAGACCACAAAAACAAGTTACCTTACTTTATTGTCATTTACTTCCTATTACTTATAGAAGAAGGAGGATGAAAAAAAGAATGAAAAATGGGGAGATAGAGAGAATGTTCTTTTTCCTCAGGAAGGGGCCCCAGAAATGAAGCTGAGCACAGGGCCCCACTAACTCTAAATCTGCCACTGCATAGATTGCTCACTGAGATCCTTTTTTGGGGTTATCTCCCCAAACAAATAACCTGATATCTGTATTACAGGTCACAGGGAAGCCATGCTAATGTTTCATTAGTCTTTTTTAATGATAGTCCAGAACAATGGCCCTAAAGAGAATTGTAAATGTAACAGAAGAACACCTGATCAGAAACATGTCATAGCCAGGAGAGTGAAGTTTGTTTCAGTGGATTCTCTTGAAGGTGGCTAAGCCATTCATCACTTTGTTTACATTACCCAGCAGATTTCTCTGATAATAAGACATCAGTTACAAGATAAGGTACAGTACTTGTTAAGACAAATGGACTTTACGTGGCAGCTGTTGACACCTTCTCTAAAGTAGTGGTCTTCAAAGTGGGGTGCGCAAGACCACCCCTGGGGGTGCGCGAGATCCCGACACTGCTGCCAGTCCTGCCCGGGAGACTGCCGAACTTGCAAGCTGTCTATTTTTGTCCTGCTGAAATGGCGCCGCAGAAAGCGGAAGCTTTCTGTTCGGCAGCATTTCGGTGGACATACCTTAGGGATCACGAGTGGAGGCAGGACAATAAAAAGGGGCCGCGGCGGAAAAACTTTGAGGAATGCTGCTGTAAAGAATGAGAAAGATTGCTGTATGATTTCCCCTAGTCCATCGCTCACCAGAGTGAGACAGAAGATCACTGAGGACTAGACCAGAGTTGAGCTCCTGGAGTCACATTTACCAAGAGGGCTGTATTGCTCTTGAGATTACTCACTGTGCTGCACATCCACTCTTTCACCTTTCTGTTACAAAATAATCTTATAAGCTATGGCCCAGTGATGCATTAATATCTGAAAAACCTAAGTCTTGCACACCATGGCTGTTAAGCAAAGTCGGTTGGGGAAAGAAGTAATTTCAGTTGGGTCCTTAATACTCTCCTTACTTCTTGGGAAGAATCACATTCAGAATTTGCTTCTCTTGCCGAAGCGAGTTTGTGGAATGGGGCACAGAAAGGGTGATGGTAGTATGAATTATGCAAGATTCCATAGGCTGTCACCAATGCAAAATCTTAAATTTAATTACTGAATGCTTTCTCATACTTAAGGACGCCATCCTGGAAGCAATTACAACTGAACAGATTGCGAGTTAAGAATTTTGATCTAGTCAGATTTATTATGTGATTTTAAGTACAGGAAGGGTTTCTAAGAAAACTAGCAGTTTTCACATGTAAAGAGAAATTGTGTTTCAGATGTTCCTTGCTGTCTTTCTTATCAGATGCAAACATTAGAGAACAACTCTGATACATTAGATATCAGAAGGGCTCTCAAGGTTTTTCTTTAGCAGACCTGAAATCCAAAGTCCTGATTTTCTGCTGGAAAATAAGATGCAGGAGCCAAAGTGCACTCATAAGAATACCTTCATTACAAGGATTTGTAACTGTATCAAAGACGCATGCAAGGCTAAATGATTTGAGGGTATTTGTCCAGAACAGCCAAATCTTCGTGGGTGGAAAAGGCTGACAATTGAGAAATGCAAGGTAGATATCTGCATTCCTTTTATAAAACATTAAGCTCAGCTTCCAGGGATCTGGTAATGCTGCCTTTGGTAGATGAGATTTCAAATCAGTTGAAAGTATTTAGCATAGTTGTCTGTGCTTCTAAACTCTGTATTGCATATCATTTATTTTGCTCTTTTTCCTACTGGCTATTTCCAACAAGTAGAGCAGACATGCACTGCACAAAGGGGTGAGTGGGATAAAGTCTTACTGATCAATTCATTCTCTTTGAAAAAGATTTTCTGATCAGTCTACCCTTAAATTTTATTTTATTTTATTTTGGGAGGGAGAATAGTGAAACTAATCAGTTGAAAATGTTAATGTATTTTTGCTAACCTTATTTGTCCAAGCAACTCATATGCAATAGTGTAACTGGACTCTTTTCTAAGGTTGTACACATGATCTACTAACTTAGCATTAGCAGGTGTATTTCTGAAATATCATAACAAGTTTCAGTGGTAATTTATGGAAGAATCTCTCTCCCCCGTGCCAGCTGGCAGCACGGAACTCCAGGGGAAAGGGCCTCTCTCTCCTCTCCAGGGGCCAAGGGAGAGACCCACAGCAGCCCTGCAAGCACCAACTTGCTCCCCTCCCCAGCTCCCTCCCACCCCCCTATCTCTCTTCTCTGCAGTTCCCTGCTGCCTGGCCCTTTAGAGCTGCTTTGTGGCTAATTATAGCTTGCTGTGCAGCTGCACAGCTTAGAGGGAATTTAGGAGCTGCACTTAGGGTCAATGGGAACCGCCACTGTCTTGCGGACCTTGATATGAAGAACACTGCCTTATAGTGGTAGACTCAAGATGCTCGATCTATTTAGTTTTGCAAAAAGGAGGTTAAGGGATGACTTGATTACAGTCTATAAGGTGCAAATGTTTGATAATGGGCTCTTCAGTCTAACAGAGAAAGGTGTAACATAATCCAGAGGCTAGAAGTTGAAGCTGGACAAATTCAGACTGCAAATGGGGTGTACATTTTTATCATTGAGGGTAATTAATCATTGGAACAATTAAATCAAGGTCCATCGTTAATTCTCTGTCACTGGCAATTTTTAAATCAAGATTGGATCTTGGTTTTTTTCTTTAAAAAAAAAAAAAAAAAGACATGCTTTAATTCAAAAGGAATTATTCTGGGGAAATTCTGTGGCCTGTATTATGCAGGAGATCAGAGTAAATGGGCACAGTGGTCCCTTTTGGCCTTGCAATCTACATATCTGTGACTTATAAGGCCAGTTCAATGTTAAGCAGAAATTGAAAGAGTAGAATTGAGCTCTCAACTTGTTACTGCAGCCAGGTTTTGTCTCTCAATAGTGCTTACCCTGCAGCATTACTTTTTTTGTTTGGGGGAAAAAACACTTATTAAATTTTATGAAAGAACAATAGAGAAAATTAAAAGCTTGACATGAAGAGTCGACTCTTCCAGATTTTGAGCCAAATAGTATCAGAGAATGTGAGCTAAGAGTACATGGGGTGAACAATTAGCATTGCTGCAGGTGTATTAATTTTTTTAGTTAAATGAACTCTTGAATTTTACATCCTATCTACCTGAATTGATATCACACATAATTAGTGACTTAGTCTTACTATTTACATCACTAGAACTTAAAACAACAGCTTTTCGTGGCTTTTCTTTGTTATTGTGTGAACTAGGTTAAAACTATAGAGATTAAATCTTATTTTCAAAGTAACTTCAGAAGTCATAGGTACAGATTTATCTGTACTGTACATTTGCTCCATATCTATTGCCCACCTTACAATAATGCCTTAAACTAATATAACATCTTTATTATGGACTTTGCTGTGACAGTGTGCAGCACTTTGCAAATCCAGCAGGCTTCAAGGGGAGGGGAATGTACTCAGTACCTTGAAGGGTTTAGTCATTGTTCAGATAGATTAGAAAAGTAGGATAACTTTTATTTTAAGCAAAAATAATGCATCACAAAATGTATTTGGTTCTTTTTCAAAGTATTTTGTCTAGTTATAATATTTTGTAGTATATGTTGTAAAATTAGTGGAAGGTATAATAGAGCTCTCATTGCAGCTCTCTGCTACTAAATCTTTACAGTAAAGTAAGAAGAGACTGTGTGATATTGAAGTGTTGGTAAGTGAGGTTGTATTGTGTATATTTGACATAAATTGTTAGGTTGCATTATTTTATACTTTAAGAAAATATAAAATATTTACCTACTATTGGGCAAATCTGTTACAACTATTTGGACCTTTATAGGAAAAGGCCTTTTTTCCAACATCCTTTTCTATCTTTGGACATTTGCGCATCTATGTATTAGAGGATCTGAGTGCATAACCATATTCCTCATGGAGAAAAAACGTTGGTAAGATACCTGAACATTTTCCCAATCTTGCTTATCTATTTGGTTCTATCTACCTATTTATTCAGTACTGTCTCTTCATATATGTGTGTGTTTGTTTTGTTGTCATCTTACTATTTGCAGTGTTTTACATTAGAATGTGTCTTCTGCTTTCCACGTGCTTTTATCTCCTTGTTATTAAGGAATACTCGAAAGGAGTGTAAATAAAATAACTTTAAAAATTACGAAGCCTCCTCCGCCAGCAAGAAGAATTTTTTTAAAAAGCATTCTTGCAATTTTTTTGAGAGGTGGTGTTAGACTCTAGAGATTTTCTTTTTCAATGATTAACTTTGAAACAGTTTTAATCTCAAGTTCTGATATCATTTATACCTGTTTTCTACTTCTTTATAAGAAGGGATACAGAGCAATGCAATAGTTATAGTAATTCAGTATTCTCTAATTTTAAAAATACACAATCGGATTTTTTGAAACTTTGAAGTGGGACTGGATGACTCAGCGGTTTTGATTATCAGGTATAGAATATTTCTCCTCTAGGTTGCAAGTTGAATTGTGTCCAAGGTTAGGAGTGATCAAGTCCTTTACGTACAATGGTTGGCATATGAATGTGTTGGTTCTTAGACTACTTCCCAGTGAATATGTATCCACTTGCAATTTAAAAAAAAAGAATTGACTTCTGACCCACTTGCACACCAAGGAAAACTTTCCACTTTGCCTCTGGTAGTGAATTTTTTAAGTGCTTCTAACATTTCTGTGAACAACATGAACAAATTCCCTATGTTCATTGTCTAAAGGAGGTTAACCAATGAGAATCAGAAACCTGCCTGTGGATCTAGAAAGGGACATATATAGGAAGCCACACAAATGCTGCTGGTTTTGGCCTGTGTCCATCTTTAGAATAACCTTCCCCATTGAAAGGTTTCAGTCTCCAACCCCATGTTAAAATCAATACATTTGTTAAAAGACTTAAACTATGCTATTTTTCCTCAGTGCACATGTATAGTTACTTTTGCACATCTCTAGGAGAATAGATCCCTAAAATCTTGTTTGTAAACTACTGTAAGTAAAGCTTGCTATTTTCCCCCCCCCACCCTTCCCCAGAGACAGTTTAAAACAGTGGTCACCAACCAGTTGATCATGATCGCCTGGTCAGCCCTAGAGGATCTCCCAGTCAATCTCGATCTCCAGCAGCACAATGGGGCTGCCTCTAAGACAGGCTTCCTGCCTGCCCTGGTGCCCCGTTGCTCCCAGAAGCGGCCGGTGCAGCCCCGGGGTGAAGATGGTAGGGGTCTCCTCTCCTACTGCCTGCAAGCACCGGCCCCGCAGCTCCCATTGCCCGGGAACAGGTAGCTATGGCCAATGGGAGCTGCAGGGGCAGCTCTTTCAGACTGGGGCAGTGTATGAAGCCATGTGTCACGCCCTCCCCACGCCAGGGCCGAAGGGGTGCATTGGCTCCTTCCGGGAGCAATGTGGGGCCAGGGTAGGCAGGGAGCCCATCTTAGCAGCAGCCACGCTGCGCCACCGACCAGGAGCTGCTGGACCTAAGTGCTTCCTGGGAGCCCAGCCCCTTCCCAGAGCCAGCACCAGCACCTCTCACCTCCTCTTGCACCCCAATCCCCTGCCCCAGGCTCAGCCCAGAGCTCCCTGCCACACTGTGAACCCCTTGGCCCCAACCCAGAGCCCGCACCCCTTCCCGAACTCCTACCCCAGCCTAGTGAAAGTGAATGAGGGTGAGGGAGAGCAAGTTAAGGGCGGGAGGGGAATAGAGTGAGTGGGGCAGGGCCTTGGGAAAGAGGCGGGTAGATCCTGGCTTGCCCTTAAGTTGAGAAAACGATCTTGGGCATAAAAAGGTTGGAGACCACTGGTTTAAAAGAAGCTTTCACGTGTTTGTAAATCATTGCATTCCAAAGATCTTTCCATGAAGTTTACAGGAAAGTGATAGTTGAACTTATGTGGACAGAGGTGACATGTAGTTAAGACCTACTGTATAGATGTGTTTATAAATCCTTTTTGAATCATACCCGGTTGCTAGGTATGTAAAATCTTGACAATATTGATGTACTAAAATGTTTTGCAGGAGCTGTAAAATCCTGTCAGTTTAAATTTGTTTTGTCCAAAGAACAAGTGCCTGGAGCTAGTTATACAGCATTTATAACATCTTTCTGGGTTAGAATAGCACATTTGAATGTACTATAATCCTATCTTCAAGTAGGTATGCTAAAACAGTGGTGGTCGGATGTTGGCTCCCACAAGAGATGTAGGTTTGTCATGTGTTTTAAGGTAAAGTTACTGTAGCTTAATAAACCACATTTTCGGTTGCAGCTAATTAATGGAAATACAGGCCATACTGACTATCTGACGGAAGCTCAGGAATCTCTTATTTGCTGCTGTTGCCTGAGTGAAGATCTTCAATATACAGCATTTGGAGAGGAGAATGGAACAGTAAAGGTATTGTATCCTGATTTATGGGCAGTATTGAGTAAATCCACTGGTTAGTGTTTCTAATGATTTTTGACTAGCTTTCTTTAATACAAAAGTAACATTCTTGTTTAAATTCTAAAAAGAGAGAGGATAAGTAATTCAGCTGTTGATTTTTGATGACACAGTATGTTATACTCTTGAAGATTAAAAGAAACGGTATTGTAAGCCTGTTTTATGAGAAATCAACTGCTCCTCTACCCAGTGAGTAAACCAACCCAGGTCACCCTCTGATTGGCAAGAGTAACTTTCTTCCTGTTCTTTGGATCCGATGAAGTGGGCTATAGCCCACGAAAGCTTATGCTGAAATAAACTGATTAGTGTCTAAGGTGCTACAAGTATTCTTCATTTTCTTTACGGATACAGACTAACACGGCTGCTATTCTTAAACCTTTCTTCCTGTTGCTATGGTAAAGCACTCGTGTCCTGGTCTTGACAGATTCCCTGTTTGCTTAAGCCAAAACTTACTTCAGTGAATGCAAGAGGTTATGGAATACTTTAGCATAAGTGAGCAGGGTTATATAAAAAGCATAGGGCAATTAAGGCAAATAACTGCTATTATATTACTTTTATGTGCTTAATACATACTGATATTTGTATGGTGTGAATAATACATATTGGTTTCGCGATGCACATATGCTATTCGCAGAATATATTAGTCAACAAACATGAGCACATATAAAACTTCACACACAGGTTGGTACGTACATGTCTGATACCCAAAGGAAACTGAAGGATTAATAGCCATTTTTTAACAACGTAGATTATCTGCTCACTTTTTCCAAGGGTCAGGCTAACATGGATTTTTTTCTCACCCACTGATTTGGATTTGAGTACTCACTTTTGTGTAGTACTGTATAGTATTCTATTATTTTTACTTTGGACGTTTTGCTTACATGTCTTTCTCTGTTCATTGTATATATGACTATATTTGAATTCTTCATAAATGATTTCTCTGATTTTCTTTATAAGATTTTGAAATTGTCAGATAGGAGAGTTTTCAAATCCAGGATTGGACATGAGAAATCTGTACAACATTGCCAGTTTACACCTGATGGACGGACCCTTATTTCAAGCTCTGATGATTCAACTATACAGGTGTGGAAAATGTTTTAAATTTACATTGGAACATTCAAAGCTATTGAAGAAAAAGTAGGTTTGCACTACAGATAGTGCAGACTCAAACTTCATGTATTTTCTGTATTGACCATTGTTAGTCTCATGGTCCATTTGAATGGAGGGCCATCACAACTGAGCAATGTGGACTTACAAAGAGATGTCTGTCAGTCCTCTCCTAACCCCACCATTGAAACTTGCTGGTTGTCTTTTTAATGATATCATTCACAACTTCTCTGTACTTAAGTTCATAGAACCACAGATACAATATAATATGTCTGATTTGTGGATTAGGGACCCACCAAGTTCAATAGCTCTGACAGTTTATAATTTAAAGTTACAAAATCTGAAGTATTTATTTTGTCACAATAAATCTCCACTGACATTCAGAATTGGGTCTTTGATATCAATGAATGTGTAGAGAGTAAAGAATTTTCAGGCTTTACCTAGTGCAAAACTGGTAGATGTTTCATTTTTAAAAAATTTTAGAGAATGGGGACAGCAAATTGCTTCTTTTAAGTAATTGTGCATGCTTATATTGTTGGACAGAAACAAAAAGAACTGAGTCAGAAAAAGGAGCACTTCTTTGATGACCTAGAAAGGACAAAATATTTAGTAAAATCTAAAGTAGTGTGGTGACCATTGTGTGTTTTAGAACTTTTCTCTGGTGTGTTCACATAATGAATTATACCCTTCTGGTAAAATTTAGCTGAAATAGGTGTCATAGTTGTAAAGAAATATGGATTCTCAAAATAGACAGATCACCCATTTGGTAATTTATGAATTTTGAGACCTGATACGAAGTACACTGAAATCAATTAAAAGACTCACTGACTCCTGTGAGCTTTGAATCAGGCCCTTGATTGTGCCTTTAAGGTAGCTAACTTAAATATGCAAAGATGCCCACTTGCATATGGGAGGCTAGGATTGAGCCTGAAGTCTGATTCTTTTTTATATTTTTCTTTTTTGTACCCATGTGGAGATAAGAATGACTGAGTAAAGGAAAATTTTATTAATTCCTTTTATTTAGCTTGTCTGACAAGTTAGTTTTTTGTTCTAAGATTCCCTCTAGTGGCTAATTTAGCACTTAAATTCTCTGGATTTTCAACCACATACTTTTCTTGGCTATTGTCTAACCTCTTTTCTTTGGTACAGAAAGCTATAGCTTTAAAATAATTTTAAAAAAAATCTTGAACTGTTTTAATAATTTATGTAAATAATGACATCCTTTGAATGTTTAATGCACAGTTGTAAAATTAAAAAGAAAAAACTATACAAACTTTTAAAACAAAAAGTGTCATTTGATCAGAAATATATTTTAACTGTATAATAGATCTGAGTAAAATTGTTTTACTGTAAAATAAATCTGAGTGTGAAAAGTTATTGCTTGAAATAAATCAAGGTTTTTAAGCCCCAAATTTGAGTTTGCAGGGGAAGTTTTCAAACTCACTAATGGTAGCTAGTTACAGTATTGAAAGTCACATTATACAAATTTTATTGGGGAGGCTTTTTCCCTTTTCAGACTTTTCTCAAGAGTTACTTCATTCACATGAACTTTCTACTAGCTGGCCATTGTAATACGCTTTTGTGACCGTCTCACATTAGTGCTTACCCAAAGCTAGGTACCTTCGATAGTTTGTATGCACTGGAAGACAATGGATATTTTCTGCTGAAAAAAACAAGTTAATCACTGTTAAATTGTAATTGCAATGTGGAGGAAGAACTCATTGTTTGTTTGTTTTAAAAGCTTAAAATTGTTATGTTTATAAGCAGGTGTGGAATTGGCAGTCAGAAGAATATATATTTTTAAAAGGTCACAAGGAAGCAGTGAAGAATTTTAGGCTTTTGGAAAATTCAAGACTTCTTTCCTGGTCATTTGATGGAACAGTTAAGGTAAATATAAAATATCTTTGTATTGACAAATTACAGAAGGTGCATTGTGTCTTTAATTGGTAGCAAGAAAACCCATAAAACTGTATATTTAATTTTCAAAGAATACAACATAGGCCGTGGTTATTTCCTTGAAGTGGAAACTGTGATGTCGCCACGCACAGCAGTACAAGCCCCTTTTGTAGATGTGATGCATCAGTAGAAAGACTTTTTTTTCCCTCAACCAGAGTAGTTAGACTGGATGCTAAAAATCCTAATATAAACAAGGATTAGAAGTAGGCACAACTTCTATATTCTGGAGAAACAAAGGTTTTAGAGCAGGCATGGGCAACCTTTTTGGCCCAAGGGGCCACATCGACATTAAAAATTGTATGGAGGCTCGGGTAGGGTAGGGAAGCCAGGCCTCGCTGCTCCCCAGCCTTCTCCCACTTCCCACTCCTCTCAGAACCCTCAACCCATCCAACTCCCCTGCTCCCTGTCCCATGACTGCACCCCCTTATCTAAGCTCCCCGCTCTTTGTCCCTGATAGCCCCCACCCTAACTGCCCCCTCAGAACTCCACCCCCTACCCAAGCCCACCTGTCCCCTAACTGCCTCAACCTCTATCCACCCATCCCCTGGCAGACCCCCAGGACTCCCACACCCTATCCCACCCCCACATTCCCCGCTCCCTGTCCCCTGACTGCCCGACTCCTATCCACCCCCAGCCCCACCCCCTTCCACATCGCTCAGGCCTGCCGAAGCGAGACATGCTGCCCTGCCCCCTTACCACTCCACTCAGAACGTCAGGAACTCAGGACCTGCTGGAGCCAGCCCAGCTGCTACAGCGCTGCCCTGGAGCGGCGGGCCAGAGCACTGGTGGCACGGCACACTGAGGCTCTGGGAGAGGGGAGGAAGGCAGGGGCCTGGCTGGAGCAGCTTCCTTGGCCGGGAGCTCAGGGGCCAGTCAGGAAGGGCCTGCGGGCCATAGTTTGCCCACTCCATTTTAGAGTCAGTCCCGTAGGAAAATATGGCAATTAAATAAAACTTAACTGAATATTTTGATTATAGTTTCCTTTCTCTGCTGTTGGGTTAATTCTGCATTACATTATATTATGTAATTTAGCACAATGTATAAACTACAACATTTTTAAAAACTCAGATTTACATTTTCATTGTATTTCTAACTATTCACCTTAATACTCATTACACCTTTCCTATTTTGAATATATGGATGTTGATGTTCTTAATCCAGTGTATGTTGTTGTATTAGAACTGTTTTTATAGATACTGTATTGATCAAAAACTGTAAAAGTAGTTTGTACATTTTACATTTTAATAATATTTTATAGGTGTGGAATATTTGTACTGGAAAAATAGAAGAAGATTTTGTTTGCCATGAAGATGCTGTTCTTTCTTGTGCTATTTCACCTGATGCCACCAAGTTTTCATCTACCTCTGCTGACAAAACTGCCAAGGTTAGTAAAAGTAATGTTGACAAATCTGCACAATGAGATTTATTCCAGTATATCCTGGAATTTGTGCTTAAGACCAACTTCATTAGGTAGTCAAAGACTACTCCAAATACCTCTAAGCATTTCAAAATATCCTATTATATATATATGTATCCTGTGACCATCTGTTAGTTTGTCTGTATGCTTGCTTACTTGCTGTGTGCTTGCTTGCGAGGTTACAGAATCATAGAATATCAGGGTTGGAAGGGACCGTAGGAGGTCATCTAGTCCAACCCCCTGCTTAAAGCAGGACTAACCCTAACTATATCATCCCAGCCAGGGCTTTGTCAAGCCTCACCTTAAAAACCTCCTCTAAGGAAGGGGATTCTAACACCTCCCTAGGTAACCCATTCCAGTGCTTCACCACCCTCCTAGTGAAAAAGTTTTTCCTAATATCCAACCTAAACCTTCCCCACTGCAACTTGAGACCATTACTCCTTGTTCTGTTGTCTGGTACCCCTGAGAACAGTCTAGATCCATCCTCTTTGGAACCCCTTTCAAGTAGTTGAAAGCAGCTATCAAATCCCCCCTCAGTCTTCTCTTCTGTAGACTAGACAATCCCATTTCTCTCAGCCTCTCCTCATAAGTCATGTGCTCCAGGCCCCTAATCATTTTTGTTGCCCTCCTCTGGACTCTTTCCAATTTTTCCACATCCTCCTTGTAGTGTAGGGCCCAAAACTGGACACAGTACTTCAGATGAGGCCTCACCAATGTTGAATAGAGGGGAACGATCACATCACTCGATCTGCTGGCAGTGCCCCTACTTATACAGCCCAAGATGTCATTAGCCTTCTTGGCAACAAGGGCATACTGTAGACTCGTATCCAACTTCTCGTCCACTGTAACCTCTAGGTCCTTTTCTGCAGAACTGCTGCCTAGCCCTTCGGTCCCTAGTCTGTAGCAGTTATAGTGTGATCTGTTTTGGGATCTGAGTGCTGAGCCAAGTGTCTAGGTAGGCTAGGCTTAGAGTTCACTAATGAGTCTGCTGTCCTTTGATTTTCTGAACCCCGTAAAGTGCCTTGACAAGAGGGCAGAGCTAACTCAGGGAAAATATATGCTTCTTTGAGTGCTTACTCATGTTGATTCCATTCTAGGTGTGTGCATGCACAGTTGTCAGAGACTTTTGCTTTAGTGGTATCTGTACGGCTGGCTGTAGAGCCCCCTTGAGTGCCACGCCGCCAACCCTACACTCTCTTGGTTCCTTCTTACCATCCATGGTGGTTGCTTGGAGCGTTTCTTTCCCTAGCTTTGCAAGTGGTCAAAGGTTTTTTCTTCCCTACTCCCAGCTGCAAATAGTTTGTTTATAGTAGATTAGTTAGTAAGTAGCTGTTAAGTACTATAGTTCGTCAGTTAGGTTTCCCTGGTCTTCAGGTTTTAAGCCGTGCTCTGATTACAACAGGCCTATACTGTTAATGACCCTCAGGTAGTTGTCTAAAGTGCCTTGGGGAATCCCACATTAAAGAGTGTTGCATCTGTAAGAACTTTCATCTGAGGACACAGAAAGAACATGACATTCGCTTAAGGGCCTTCCTCATGGAGGCTGCTCTTTGCCCAGCCTTGGACCCGGCCTGGCCGGACACAACTCTCAGCACTTCGGCCTTGGTGCATAGTGCACCTCTGACACTGGGCTCTTCCAGGTACCAATCCCCTTCGCTAGTGCCCAAGGAGAAGAGGGACCTATCTCTAAGCAAGTTGAGGCATTGGGCAAAAGACTCTGCTTGGGCTGCCCGCCCGCACTGAAGCTGCAAGGGGGCACATCCCCAAAGGGAACTACTACCTCCCTCAGAGATCTGCTGCCAACCCCAGGGAGTGGTAGAGGACCCAGGCTGATGGTGCAGTCAGTGCCCTCTCAGCAGCCAGCACCCAGAGAGCAAAGGACTCTCCTGCTGCACCTGGCACTATGTGCAGCGATGGACCCTGTGAAGGCTCCCTATAAAGGGTAAGCCAGGTCTCCCAGAAGGCAAGTGAGCACCATCGGTCTCTGGAGCCGAGTCAGAGCCTTTTGTCGCTGCGTCCTTGGTGTCCATGTCAGCCCAGGTCACTGATTCGCCACTACCAGTGGTCGGCACCGCACTTTCAAGTTTCTGCCTTTGCACTGGGCCTCACCCAAAGGCACATGCCAGTTGCCTTCAGTTGGTACCGGTCATCTTTGCGCTGACTGTCACCATCCCTGACACCTTGGGGATCTTTCCCCAAGTACTTGTAATTCAAATATTTTTATAAAAATTGTATTTCATCAGAATATGCAGTTCCTTCAAAATCAAAACACTTTGTGAAATCAAGTCTGTTTTGCTCCAATTTTGTTTTGGAAGAAAACCCAAAAAACAAGTTCCAACATGTCAAAATGTTTTGACTTTTCATTTTAAAATGGTTGGGGTTTTTTTAGAGTTTTTAAAAATTGTGTACAATATATTTTTATATGATATTGTATAAAATGTTTTGTACTTTATATTGTCTAAACTAAATGTTGTGTACTTTGAGTATTTTTAATCCCTATGTTAACACATGTTTCTGGTTAGAGTGGACAGATAAAATTGTGTAAACTTTCCATGAAGTACCACTTATCTTTACTGTTTTCTTAAATGTTTCATTTTTAGATATGGAGCTTTGAAAGTTCATCTGTTCTTCATGAGCTTAATGGTCACAAAGGCTGTGTGCGGTGCTGCACTTTCTCCTTTGATAACACATTCTTGGCCACTGGAGATGACAATGGAGAAATAAGGGTACATTTGGAGACATTTTAGTAATACATTGAGTCAGAACTACTCTAGGCGTGCTTAGCCCAGTGTATTTGCCAGATATGAATTTGAGTAATTATATTCTGCCTATCTAATTTCCCTCTGCCATTTAGTGAATGTTGTGGTCAGGAATAAATAGTGGATCCTTTGCCATCAAAGTGGCAGAATTGTTTTGTAATGGGTGCACAACTGAGCTGAAAGTCATCTAGAAACTATAGGCTATTGAATTGCTTTAGAAAAATTTCTAAAAGATTAGACTGAATAGAGGGTAAAGACTACAAAAATACAAGAAAAGAGCATTCAGAATAAATATGCATGTGTACCTCTGGATTTGATCACCTGTTTCTGCACTCTTATCGATGTTCCTTGTGTGGTGGGACTCTGAATTGTCCATTTTACAAATATACTTATGGATTGATAGGAATGGATTCCCTTTTTAGGGGTTCCTTGTGAATATTTTAAGTTTGTTTTACACAAAAAAAGAAGAAAAATATAAGGTGGCTTTATGCCCATTCCTCGCTCCCTGGAAGCAGAAAATATATTTGTCATGTTGACTTTGTGGTTTTTTTTATGGTGGTATAGTGATGATGGTTATGGTGCTCTGTAGATGACTGGCATTCTTTATTAATTAGTCTCCCATGAGTCATTTGTGAATTAAAACCACCATAAAGGTATAAGATTCAGAGTTGTTATCTGAATTGTCCTCTCACTTTGCAACCAAATATAATATTTGAAGTAAAGGTTGGATTTCTGTAGTACTAAAAAGAGAAAAAAATAAATCCTGTCATCCTTGCAACAATGCTCCTTTTTATTTAATGCCATTAATAGATTGTATATATTACTAATTATGTGTCTCTTAGATTTGGGATGTCTCAAGAGGTGAATTACTTCATCTCTGCTCCCCTGTTACTGTAGATGAAGGAGAATCAACACACGGTGGCTGGGTAACAGACCTCTGTTTTTCTCCTGAGAGTAATATGCTTGTGTCATGTGGAGGATACCTTAAGGTAAGCCCCACAAAATACTGTTTTAATTTAAAGTATAGGATGTACTGGTCATATTCACTATTTTAGTTTTAAAAACTGTTTCCCTCCCAGAGCTCCCATTTCCGATTACTTACAACTTGCTCAAATTTCTTTTGGGGATGAAATTTTTTCATGCTTTGTTTCTGTCCAGAGAGTTTAAAAAAAAAAAAAAAAGTTTGAGTAAAATCAGTTGTCTCTTTTGAGTTATTTGAATATAGCACTGGAGGGAAGCTTTCCTATATATCTTAAATGTTGAACCCGTTATGATCTCTAAACCACAGTATTTGCAATACCAGAGAAAATAGAATTGAATAATCAGTTATGATGATCAATGGATTTATGATCATTTCTAAATCTCTCTGATGTTGTATATAGCATGGTAAAACAAATGTCTTGGTAACAGAACAATTTAATAGGCTAATCAATAGAGTTTCTTTTTACTTAGAAGAAGAAAATAAAAACAACCCAAGAAGAAGTGACAAATCAACTATGATTAAGAGTAGAAACTAATGTTGTTAGCAAAATACCCCTGCTAACAAATGTTCTTGTATTAAGGGCATGGTCATTGCTGAGCTACCTCAGATCTCCTCAATCTTGGGTGTTCAGTACCTCCAAAACGTAAACTTCAGAAGGAGTTGTGTGCTCTATACCTTGCAGGAATGGACCCTTATTTTGTAAGATTTGAACATCAAATACTGGGTGGTTCACTTTTTCTTCATAAATACATAAGAGTTTAAAAGAAGTGATGGTATGTGGTCCTGGTCTCTAACTAGGTCTCCCACAGGCTATAATAATAACGTGGCACTGTACTTTGGAAGACATACTGTAAAAATCCTCTGAAAGGATGCAAGTTAAAACAGGAAATTGAAATTTGTTATTGGTGGAAAAACTTCTAATGGTGACATCTGTTTAATCCATTAGAGATTTACAATAAAACTATTGTGGTTAGATTCATTGAGCCATAGCCTGTCATCTGTTTTTTACACACAACTTCCAAAGACTTTGGTATGAGTTCCATGTGTGCAAAATGACAGGATATCATAACCATAAAAAATGTAGAGCTAGGAGGGACCTTGAGAAGTTCCATGT
>ML677341.1:69020065-69174243 GCA_007922305.1 Dermatemys mawii
ATATCAGAACCATAAAAAATGTAGAGCTAGGAGGGACCTTGAGAAGTCAAGTCCAACCCCCTGCGCTGTGGGAGGGTCAGGTGAACCTAAACCATTCCTGACAGATATTTTGTCCAACTTGTTTTTAAAAGCTTCCACTGATGAGGACTCCACAACCTCCCTTGGAAACCTACTCCAGAGCTTAAGTACCTTATAGTTAGAGAGTTTTTCCTACTATCTAATCTGAAATCTACCTTGCTGCAGATTATGCCCATTACTACTTTGTCCTGCCTTCAGTGGACATGGAGAACAGCTGATCACCATCCTCTTTATAACAGCCCTTAATATATTGAAAGACTGTTATCAGGTCCCCCTCCACCCCAGTCGTCTTTCTCAAAACTAAACATGCCCAGTTTATTTTAACTTTTCCTCATAGGTCAGATTTTCTAGACCTTTTATCATTTTTGTTGCAGACAAATTAGAAAGAGTGTAGAAGAGAGCATCTTTCCTAAATTGTGGTGCCCACAATCGGACTCAGTACTCTATCTAAGGCCTCACAGTGTCAAGTAGAGCTGAACAATTACCTCCTGTGTCTTATATACAATGTTAACAGGAATGTTGTATGTAAGATAGAATCATATTAGCCTTTTTTGCAGCTGCATCATTGATAACTCAGATTCAGTTTGTGGTCCACAATAACCTCCCATATCCTTCTCAGCAGTTATTCCCTATTTTGTCGTTGTGCATTTGATTGTTCCTTCCTAAGTGAAGTACTTTGCACTTGTCTTTATTGAATTTGATCTTGTTGAATTCAGGCCAGTTCTCTAATGTGTGAAGGTCGTTTTGAATTTTAAACCTGTCCTTTAAAGTGCTTGCAACCCTCCCAGCTTGGCATCACCTGCAAATTTTATAAGCATGCTCTCCTACTCCATTATCCAAGTCATTAATGAAAATTATGTTGGGCCTTTTGTCTTTGCTAGGAATTCCAGAATCAGCTATATATTAGGGTTGGCAGCAGATGTTGAAGGGCAAGGGCAGGGGAGGGAGTGGAAAAAAATATTTTAAAGTAGTATTGAAACATAGAATTGCGCCTTAGGAATTGCCATTTTGGACCAGATCCTTGATCCATGTAATCCTTGATCCATGTTCTGGCTCTGACATTGACTAATGAAAGAAACTTGTTTGTGGATAATTATGGAGTAAACTTCCCATGGGAAAGTTCTTCTTCATTCCTAGTATTTAGTAGTTAATTTATGCCCTGGAAAACTTGAATTTATATACTTTTTAACAAATTTTATATCCTGCTAACGTAATGGATAATGATCTCTCTATATTTTAAATGTTTAATCCTTTTGTGACTTCAACTAAGCTCTTGGCCTTAATGTTATCTTTTTACAGTAATTATGTTATATAAAAATATAAGTTTTGAATATTGTTCTTCAGTTTCATTTGCTCTTGTATTGAGAGGGGTAAAAGGGGTATCTGACTTAATCTTCTTTATTCCATTTGTTATTTTATATATTCCTTTATCATGTTTCTCCTCTAAATTAAAGAGCCCCAATCTCTTCAATATTTTCTCATCTGAACCTCTTTCAGGGTTCTAATAATTTTTGTCCCCTTGCTCTGAACCCTTTGTTTTATTTAAGATTTTTGACTCTTTCCTCAAATGCAGAGTGAAGGAAGAAAACTTGACAGGCAACTAGGCCCCCTATGATAAATCTATTTTTATAATCTCTTGTATTCTAATTATATTCCTACTAATTGAAAATGTTTCTCTTTTTATAGTGGTGGAATGTAACTACTGGACAATCCTTACAAACATTCTACACAAATGGAACAAACCTCAAGTCAATACATGTGTCCCCTAGTTTCAAAGTATATGTGACCATTGATAACCTAGGCATTCTTTATGTGCTACAGATGCTGGAATAAATCCATTGAGCGCGGTGGATGTTAAAACTCATGCAGCTGATAGTGTTTTGAGTTGGAAACAAAATTCCACTAAGCTATTTGACAGTCATTAAACTGTGAAGTGTTTTTCAATATTTCATTCATTAAATGTTTGCCTGTATAATAGTTATGTAAATTTTTGCAAATGAGCATGCATTTAATCTTGGTTTTGATCAGCCTTATTATTTATGGTTTGTTCTTAAATTTTGATTTGCATACTAAGTATGCACCTTATTACACTGTTGGTAAAATTATATTAAGTTTTATTCAGATAGGGTGAGATAATTGTTAACAGCAGAAGACATAATAGGAGTATAATATATGGAAATCATAGTTTGTAGAAGTCTGGTGGCAAATGTTTTCAGGTCATGAATGTGACTGTGAAATACCAAAAATTATGATTTTTTACTATGCATGTGTGACATTGTTTTAATGAATACAGAATGGAAAGAATTAATGACTTTGTTAGACTTTTATTTTTCAGTACAAACTTGGTACTATTTGAGAAATATAAAAATACTTTAGAGAAGAATCAAGTAGCTCTCCCACTGGGACAGCAGCACTGCTTTGTAGTACTGTATTGAATCATCATGCTTTCCAGACTTATGGAGATGAGTTGCATTATAGAAGGGTAGTGAGTTTGGCTTACTTAGGGAGAAGATAATTGCTTCAGCTCTCTTTAGACACACACTCAAAGGACATTGGTAATTGCACTGGTGGAGATTGTGTACTCATTTTCTAGTCAGAGGAAAGATAGGATAGCCAGATAAATCGAGAATTGAACTGGGTCAAAAGGCTTTTATTCAAAAATACTGGTGTCTATGGTGTGGCTAAAAATATAGAAATTTTCCTTTTGTTATGTTTAGCTTTCACTCCAGTTTGTGCCATGAAGATAATGTGTGCTATCCTGGTCAGCTGTGTTTACAGGGGATCCTCTGCAGAGGAATCTTTTTTGCCCCCAAAGTATGTGATTTTTTTAAACATATTTGTTGATCCAGTAAAAAGTATAATGTGTCTGAGATATACTACACTAGCTGCCTTTTTTCTTAACTTAGACTTTTTGACTATTTAATTAAATAACAAACTATTTCTAATCAAACTTAAAGTAAGCCTTGTTCTGGTAAGTTGATTCTGACTGTTAGTTAACTTGCTCAGGCAGTAGTAACTGTGATTTCCTGACCTTGCAATTAATAGCAAAAACCTTTTTAACGTCAGTATTTGGATGTTGAACATGTTAAAGTGTCTTTATCAATTCTCAATTCCGATAATTATTTCATTATTTTGTATTTCAGAATAAATTTTAAAATATCAGTGTTTTTTTATGACAACCAAATATTTTCATTTCTTCATCTGTAATCTTCTGGAATTAGACTGTATTAAAGCAATATTCAATACGGGTAATATAATGAAGTTATACAGTCAGGCATGTAAAAAAAATTAATAAAAATAAATGTAAAAGAAGAGTGTGTGGTTTTTTGTATATTGAACATGTATATGTAAATCATTTTAAAAAATCCAGGCTGCTTCAGCCTAATTTGTGACTAAATCTTAGAGCTCTTCAGTTTATATGCTTCGTGGCGGCAGGGGGTTGAAGGATGAAAAATGTAACATTTGCTGAAATTCTTTTTCTTTTTCATGCACAACATGCACAAAAGAAGCAGAGTCAGGAGACAAATAATCTCTCCATGTGTGTTACCAATCTAAATACACAAAATATAATGAAATTTCAAACTGCATAATATAATGCTTTGCAAGTTAAGTGATAAAGTCAGCGTTAAACAGCAAAGGTTGAAGGAATATTAAAAAGGTAATGAGCAGGATTCTGGCCTTCTGTATGCCACTGTACCCCTTTGCTGGCCCCTTGCAAGCCATACTGCAGCAAGTGGGAGTTGGAGCACAGAGCAGCAAAGGAGATTCTGGGCTACTCCAGGCTACAGAGTAGTCCATAGACGGTGGCTATAAATTATAAATTACACTTGGGACCATACTAGCACCCCAGAATCCCAAGGGTGCAAATGGGATTTTAATCCACCTTCATGCTGTTCCTCATAAAAGGCATAGCACAGAAAGCATTTCAAATGTATTTGAAAGCAGATAGATAATAAGGTAATGAGCTAGGACGGATGTCACATGAGCTACAGCGGAAAGGCAGTGAGATCATGGGGTAGGGGGCAGGAAAAAGTCTGGTGCTATATTAGCAGAGAAAGTAAGGAACAAAGTAGAGCTATACAAAGTCTGTGAGAGCTGGGAGTGAATTCCTGGAGGATTTTAATTTTAAACTGGGTCCTAAAATGAATAGGGAGCCAGTGTAGGCATTTGAAGGAGGAGATTACATGGATATAGTGTTTTGTTCATGAACGCAAGGCTGTAGCATTCTGCACATGTTGCAACCTGGACAGCTAAGTCTTGGAAAAGTAAGTGTAGGAAGTTGTAAGGCAAGAACAGAAGGTGATGTGATTGAGGTTATCTGTAGGGGTAGAGTCAAAGCAGTAGTTCATATGGGCAAACATAAGGCATTGATGTAGGAATGAAGGGAAATATGTCATTTGTAGTTAAAGATCTATAGTAGTTGTGAGAAGGCCTTAAAGAAAAAAATGTAACTGGCAAAATAAGCTGTAAAAATGCTGAGTTCAAAATGTGACTGATTAAAAGAAGCCTCTAATTGTCCAAACTGGTTTTATCAGACAAAGAATAGTCTTGTGATGTGTTAAACTTATATTGACACCTAACATACCAGTGCTATATTGAGGAAAGGAGCCCAGTCATATTCTTGTCTGTTCCTGGCCTAAGAAAGAGAGTCCAATCCCAAATTGCCCCAAACTGTTTTTTGTTTAGCAGAAATCAGCAATTGGCCGTGGCATTGCTATTCATTGAAAGGTATAAATGGTGAACTCTTGAAGGAGTCATTAATAGTACCTGTCCTAACCAAGTTGGAGCCACCCAACATGGGTGAGAGTACCTCTGAAGCCTAGTCCTTTTGTGAGTATCTAAATCAAATGTATCTGAATGTCTTTCACTGATTAGATGTAGTAATTATTTAGGCTTTTAGGCATGGTTAGAGCAATTATATAAATGCCATTTGACCTTTGGATTTAATAAAGGAGTTTAGGGTTGACTTTGTGTCATGGTAATGCCCTCTGTTAAAAATAGTTCCAACAGCTGGCAATCCCTAGCCTTGCAAATATGGCTGATGAGAAAAGAGCCAATAATAATGTTGCTCAAATTTCTAAACAGAGGAGACAAATAGAAGATGTGAGCTGTGAAAGGAGAATGAGAACATAAAATCTAAATGCTGCTTCACATAAAATCATATTGCTAAAAAAAAGGAAAATGAAATAGGGGCCAAAAATAACAACTTTTTTTAATGAAAAGCAATAACATAGTTAAGACACAGTTTTATAGCAACATATAGGAGGGAAAATACAGCTTGGTCAGCAAATTCAGTAGTTTTCCTTGATGCTTAGCTATATTCTAATTAACACAAAAGGGACAAAATTTAGCCAGAAGCAACTTATCTAGATAGCGTTAGTATTCCCATTATCTCTTGTAGTGCCAGATCAAATAGAAACATTTCTCCCTCCAAATCTAATAAACCAATTAATGAACATCTCCAGTTTTGTTATTTAGCTTCCTTATCATCAGCTAAAATCAATAACATCATCTTCTTCAGTCCTTGGATGATGCTCTGTTTTAAGTATTCTTTTCAGAAACCACTTTCCTTATCTAAGCTGCTGCAGAGGCTTTCTGACACTTCATTATCTATAAACACTGCTCTTAACATTTTCAAGAAAGCAAAGATTCGGGATCTTCCTTACTAAGGAGGAAGGCTGGACAAAACCACCACAATACCTGTGTTTTTGATAAACCTTACATTGCAGTAACTTGAACTATCACTTAAATTTAATTTCTCATTGTTTTGTTCCTTCTAATCTGATGTTCTACATCACACGTTCATTTTAAGAAGTCTGATTACTGCTTCCAATTTCTTCTTTGTGCTAAGGACTCCAGATCTGTTGCACACAGGTTGAAGTACCCATTGTAACTTGGGGGCCGAACGAATCCTGTCGGTCACAGGTACCAGGGAACTGCCCTGCCTCCTGAAGTTCCCTCCAATTTTAGCTATCTCTATAGAAGCAGGTGGTTCGGGTAGACATTCCCCCCCTCTCTCCCCCTGTCCCCATACACACTGCAGAGCTTTCCTAAAGGAAATTCCAAATTGTATTTCAAACAATTAGACTAACAGTTCAGTTTAATAATGTGTTGATCTAATTCCCAGCCATGTCACTGGGCTGCATTTGATTGTTGTGGAGATTGTCCCCTCAGTTCCACTTCTCCTGAGGCATTTGCAGCAGCTGGTGCTCCGGCAGGCTTCAGGGAATGAGCTAGGATAAGAAAGCCAGAGGCAAGATGCAGGCTATGCCAGATGGGGTCATTTCAGCCCCTTCCTGTGCCATGCCCCATATCCCGTACATATACCTACACTAAGGCTTGGGGAAAGGAGGGGAGGCTTGAGAAGCAGCCTTATGGCTGTCATCCCAGGGTAGGCATTGTGAAAAATTCTCCCCTAGGAGTATATGGAGCTTTCAGAGTCCCTTGCCACCAGTCTGGCCCTTTTATGCTTTGGAAAGGGGTCTGACCAGAGTGCGGGTCTTGTCCCATATCTGCTTTTGTGAGTTCCAATAGTTTCTCAATCCAGAGCTGCTTCTGATAACACTCTCACTGCAGAATTTTGCTGCAGTAACTCCACAGTTAATGTTGTTTCGATCTTGCGTCCCTGCTCCTTTACAGAACATACTCATTTAAAGTTGTGAAATGCTCCCCTATAACATCATTTGGCTGCCTGTTTTGTCCACAGCTGGCAGCTCCCCTATGCCCCCCTCAGCACCTGCTGGCGGACCCCAAGGATTAGCACCTTCCCCTGCTCCTCTCACCTCCTGCCCGCAGCAATCATCTGGTTTGCAGCGTTCAGTAGGGAGCAGGGAGGACTCGGCTCACAGGCTCCCTCTCCCTCCCCCGCCTCCTAAATTGATTGGCATGGTGTGCCAGCAATGCCCCTCTGCCATGTACATTGACCAAACCGGACAGTCTCTACGCAAAAGAATAAATGGACACAAAGCTGACATCAGGAATCATAACATTCAAAAACCAGTAGGAGAACACTTCAATCTTCCCGGTTACTCAGTAACAGACTAAAAGGTGGGAATTCGTCAACAAAAAACTTCAAAAACAGACTCTATTGAGAAACTGCTGAACTGGAATTAATTTGCAAACTGGATACCATAAAATTAGGCTTGAATAAAAACTGGGAGTGGCTGGGTCATTACACAAACTGCAATCTATTGCCCCACGTTAAGTAGCCAGCTACTGTTACTCACACCTTCTTGTCAACTGTTTGAAATGGGTCATCCTGATTAACACTACAAAAGTGTTTTTTTCTTCTGCTAATAATAGCTCACCTTAATTGATTAGCCACTTAAAATTAGTATGGAAACCTACACCTTTTCAGGGTGTGTGTGTGTGTGTGTGTAAAATCTTCCTACTGTATGTTCTACTATATGCATATGATGCAGTGGGTTCTTGCAAAGCTTATGCCCAAATAAATGTGTTAGTCTCTAAGGTGCCACAAGTACTCCTCATTCTGTTAACTGTCACTCTCTCAATGTAGTTTCCTTGAGTGAAGTTCCATGACTAATTTTTCTTATGATGTCCACTCATAGCAGGGGAATAACTGGACCTCCCAGATGTAGCCCAAAATGAGAGGCAATAAACAGTTTCCCTTAGTGCCTCAATCCCAGTTATATAAGGCAAACTTACCCAAAGATAAGATTCTTCGAAAAAAAATTCTCCAACTAACTGTCTTCCTAGGCTGCTAACCTCATAGTGACTGTTACATATTTCCATGGTTTTTTTCTTAATAGTCCTGAATAATTTTAAGGCTCATGTGGTCAAAGGCACCGCAGCCCGATTTCCATCCAAGAGGTTTTTTTAGAACAAGCACATACTGTTCTCTGCATAAACTTAAAAACTGTTTTTACATATATACTCTGCATTCAGTTGTGTCTTGTTGAGTGAGTTATTTGGATTTTTTTAAAAGAAACCTGGTATTCTTTTAAACCTTTGCGTGTAATAGATGGGAGAATCACAGTGTCTTTTCTTGGTCTAGCCGACTATTTCTAGTCTATTTCTATTTATTTCTATTTCCTTGGTCTAGCGATATTTACAAAACTAATTAGCTTTTTAATCTTGTTTCCCTGTAACTTCAACCCAATTTATGTGGGCCTGCTCCAAGAGCAACTTAAGACTTTTTTTCTTCTAGCTTAAGAGAAGCTTACGCTATGTACTAGAGACAGCTTCATCTCACTAAACGCTCACAAAGCTTTTTCTCTTTTGTGCTCTTTTCCCCACAGTATGTATTTGTGTGTTTTCTCTCTTTGGCATGGTACAGTTTCTTCAGAGGTGAACATAAACTCAATAGTAGTGTAGGAGCTCAGATTGAACTTTTGAACCCAGGCTGTTTAAATGGGCTCAAAATGAGGCAAACCAAATGTATACTTTCCATCTGTTTGAGAATGTATACTCTATAGGTGGTATATTTAAGATTTTATAATACACACCTGCATATGTAAATATATACTGTTTGGAAGTAGTTTACTGCTACTAACAAAGCTATTCTACTTCACTAGAATGTATCTGAAGGGGAACAGGCAATTTTTTTCATCTTACACAATTGTTTATATAGGTATTTCTGGAGCATTCTAATAGACAAGAGGGTGGATCTATTATATTACACTTTTAAAAAAGGAAATTATTTATCTGTAAGTCATCTTGTATTTATAATTGGTAGTAATTATAGCAGATCCATATTCTTCTTCTCCACTAGAGTCAAAGTTTATTAAATGTTTGTATGCCTGAAAACCTGCTGGCTTAGGGAAATTTACTGGCTCACACTTTTTAGCTGTGTGAAACATTCTGAATATTGTTATGCATTGAGAGTAGGGATCCAAGAGTATGGCACTGCTACCTTCAGAAAGAGAGTGCATTACGGGTAATTTTCTTTTCCCAGGCATGTCAGAGTTAGAACAGCTTATAAAGAAAAGAATGAAACTTAAAATTACTATGAGTGTTTGCTTGCGTTCATATACCTCATTCCAAAGGGTAAGAAGAAAGATTAGGGAAGTAGGAGGAAAATTGTTTTTGGTTTAACCACCAATCTCTGGAGAGGGATTTTGTAGGCCATGTGGAGGAGCTGACATGTTTTTAACAGAGGATTAGAAAATGCCTAGTTTGTGGTGGTGGTTTTTTAACAGAACATTTGTGGAAAGAATGGATGATCCATTAGTATAGATAACTTTCCCAGGTCTGTATTGCTAGAATTCAGAGCAGTTATCTCCTGGTTTTTTTTTTGTTTGTTTTCTTTTTTAAAAAAAAGCTTCTGAAGTTTGCATCTCTCTCTTGGTCAGTGCACAGGCAATAGCATTAGCGAGTTCATGTAACTCAATTGGCTGTTCTGTGCAGTTCACTTATGACGCTGCAGGGCTGCAGTTGAGGCTTATCGATCCAGATGTGTGAACAACAGCTAGTGAAAGCAACTTCTAAAAGTAAGCTGTACAACATGTGAATTGCTCAAGAGTTTTAGTTTAGAAGTACAAATGGTGTGAATACTATACATATTGGGATCTGAACTGATGCTGATTGAGAAGTGAGGGAAGCTTCTGGCTGACATATTAGGAAAGCTTCAATCCATTTTTAAAAATAGGCACAATATCATTTCTTTGCTACTTTGATGAACCTAAATTTTCATAAACTATTTGAAAATATTAAAATAGCTGGTAGATGCTTCACTATAGTAATTTCTCGAACAGAAGTAAAACAACTATGTTCTTTCCTCTGCTTTAAAACTAGTGAAAAGAGTGACTGGATAAAACTCATTTAGCTGGTTTTGGAGGGGTCAGCTGTCAAACTGCTGCTATGACTCAATAGCTGGTTATCAGAAGCAATAAGTTTATTGAGGGTACAATGTTCTTCCTTTCAAAGTTATGTGTTGTGGCAGGCAGCAAGACAGAAATCTCTGTTAGAGCTTCTAGTGTCATTGACTATCCCAGTATCCAAAGAAAGATGCTCCCAGCAGGGGATGGCTGCTGGAGACAGATGCAAACTGATTGGCTTATGGAAGCCACTAAAAAAAGTCTTTAGCTCTTTGCTACCTTATTTACACAGTCTGTCCAGGAAATTTTAATTTGACTTGGGAAATGTATTAAACACAATATATGGCAACAAGTCAAAAATTTACAAACGTAAGATCATATCATCTCTTTTCACCTATTGAAGGGAACAAAACTTGCAAACTCTCAGTCAGGGTAGGGTTTCCTCCTTTGTACCCCTGGAGTTCACAGGGGCTTTGGTTCTTTAAGACCATAGATGTCCTAGGAGTTGTGGAGTTCCACAGACTTGGCAAATCTGCCTATGCCACGTATGTGCCTCCTGTTAAGTCCTTTGCTACTGGCCCCAACATCCCTGCACAGAGTGGTTCATATTTCAAAATGGATCACTTAACTATCCTGGTGGAGGAATCAGTGCTGTGAGGAGATACTACTGCTGAGTTACTATTGCACTTCAGACTTGGTACAATAGAAATGTGTGTAGACTGTTTGTTTATTTTTCAGTAGGAACAAAGCATTTAGAGAAAAAGGATTCTAAAAATACACTACTTTTGTTTTAAGAAGTCTAGCTGATCAGTGTCTGTCATTGGCCACAGCTTCTGAAGGGAAGAACAGCAGGTGCCTGAACTCAGGCAGACCTACTTGCTTGATACACAGGTTACAGTAGCCAGTGGCCCAGTGTAGGGGTGGGAGAATTGTGAAATTCCATCCTCTGGTAGGTCAATATCTAAAGCCAGAGAGGTTGCATTCAGAAACCACAAAGAGGACAGAGGTTAAGCTAGTCCTGTAACACTGGTCTACAATTTTTTAGAAGTCGTCTGCTTCAGAGATAAAATGTGATATTTATTATGTATTTTGATGTGCTGAATTCAAATATGACAATTAAAACAACTGGCTACTGTTTAAGATATTTAAGTTTTTACATTTTATGCCTATGTATATTGTGTAGATAGTAGAGTTTTAATCATAAAGTGTAAACCTAGGTCTTTTCATGTGTTTATGGTTGCTTTACATGATAATATTTCACCTGTCCTGTTTAAATAACACTTTAAAAATCAGCAAAAGGGTTATATAAATAAAATGTACTATGAAACAAAAGGCAAAAAACTATTATGTACATAGTTTAGTCCTATTCAGTGTCTACTCGGCGCTTCTTGGCTTGTCTCTTGTATTCATTAAATGGAGCATCTCTTGTCACTGTCCAGCAATAGTCTGCAAGCAGTGATGGGCTCCATTTGCCCTGATAGCGTTTCTCCATTGTTGCAATGTCCTGGTGAAATCGCTTGCCATGCTCGTCACTCACTGCTCCGCAGTTTGTTGGAAAAAAAATCTAGATGAATGTGCAAAAAATGTATCTTTAGTGACATGTTGCAACCAAGGCTTTTGTATGCCTTGAGGAGGTTTTCCACCAACAACCTGTAGTTGTCTGCCTTGTTGTTTCCGAGAAAATGTATTGCCACTGACTGGAAGGCTTTCCATGCCGTCTTTTTCTTGCCACGCAGTGCATGGTCAAATGCATCATCTCGAAGAAGTTCACGAATCTGAGGACCAACAGAGACACCTTCCTTTATCTTAGCTTCACTTAACCTTGGACATTTTCCACGGAGGTACTTGAAAGCTGCTTGTGTTTTGTCAATGACCTTGACAAAGTTCTTCATTAGACCCAGCTTGATGTGTAAGGGTGGTAACAATCTTCCTTGATTCAACAAGTGGTTGATGCTGAACACTTTTCCTCCCAGGCTCCAATGACTGTCGGAGTGGACAATCTTTCTTGATGTAGTGGGAATCTCTTGCACGACTATCCCATTCGCAGAGAAAACAGCAGTACTTTGTGTATCCAGTCTGCAGACCAAGCAAGAGAGCAACAACCTTCAAATCACCACAGAGCTGCCACTAATGTTGGTCATAGTTTATGCACCTCAAAAGTTGTTTCATGTTGTCATAGGTTTCCTTCATATGGACTGCATGACCAACTGGAATCGATGGCAAAACATTGCCATTATGCAGCAAAACAGCTTTAAGACTCGTCTTCGATGAATCAGTGAAGAGTCTCCACTCATCTGGATCGTGAACGATGTTGAAGGCTGCCATCACACAATCGATGTTGTTGCAGGCTACAAGATCACCTTCCATGAAGAAGAATGGGACGAGATCTTTTTGACGGTCACGGAACATAGAAACCCTAACATCACCTGCCAGGAGATTCCACTGCTGTAGTCTGGAGCCCAACAGCTCTGCCTTACTCTTGGGTAGTTCCAAATCCTTGACAAGGTCATTCAGTTCAGCTTGTGTTATGAGGTGTGGTTCAAAGGAGGAGGATGGGAGAAAATGTGGGTCCTGTGACATTAATGGTTCAGGACCAGAAGTTTCATCCTCTTCCTCTTCCTCGTCTGACTCAAGTGAGAGTGATTCTGGTGCATCAGGAACCGGCAGTCCTTCTCCGTGGGGTATTGGGCGTATAGCTGCTGGAATGTTTGGATAATGCACAGTTCACTTTTTCTTCTTTGACACACCTTTCCTAACTGGAGGCACCATGCAGAAGTAACAATTGCTGGTATGATCTGTTGGCTCTCTCCAAATCATTGGCACTGCAAAAGGCATAGATTTCCTTTTCCTGTTCAACCACTGGCGAAGATTTGTTGCACAAGTGTTGCAGCATATGTGTGGGGCCCACCTCTTGTCCTGATCTCCAATTTTGCAGCCAAAATAAAGGTGATAGGCTTTCTTAACCATAGTGGTTATACTGCGCTTTTGTGATGCAAAAGTCACTTCACCACAAACATAGCAGAAGTTATCTGCACTGTTCACACAAGTACGAGGCATCTCTGCTCACTTTGGCTAAACAGAAATGTGTCCCTTTGCAAAATCAAACACTGACAAATAAGAGAGCATGACACTGTATGATTTCTAGAGCTGATATAGGGCAATTTGTTCAACAGAGTGATGTAAGCTTCGTTATGATTGCATCATCCATGACTTCTAGGAATAACATGATGCAATTCATATCATGTATGATGCAATACCAGCTTCAGATTGCATCATTCATTGTTTTGCCTAAAAAGCAAGTACTGTCCAAACCCAGTCATAGATTTATTCATAGATCCAGTCAAAGATGTATTTTAGTCATTTCTGGTTTAAATTGAGATCCCTTCCCTTTATAACTCACTTATCCTCTGCCATTCCCATGTCAAGGGTCGTATATACTGACCCAATAGCATATCTTGAAAACTAGAGCCAATCAACAATTTTAAGCATCATTTTTGTTCTCAGTGACCCACAATTAGTAAAGTTTGACTGCTTATTTCAGAGGCATTTTGGCTGTAGAGCAGTGTAATCATAACAGTGGTGCACTCTAGACTGGTGAATTTCCAGTGACAGCAGCATTTAAAACAAAAGCATTGCTTGTTTTGCAATAGGAACAAAGCTTTTATTCTTGTGTGCTTGCTGTGGTTTTCAACCTGTGGTCTGCAGACCCCTGGAAAAAGGAAGGTTGAAAAAATTCAGGGAAAGTTGTTTCTTCTGAGCTCTAAAAAAAATGACACAGAGACAAACTGTTCCACCCACCCTCTCCCACACACATGGATGGCATTTCAGCAGCTGAGGCACTCCCTGGTAACAAACAGTATGAAAGGTTATTCAAATGTGATCAGATTCAATGCCACTGGAGATAAGGACCAGGAAAATATCAACACATTAAGCAAAGACTGACGTTACAGTAGCGTCTGTGTTACCAGAGGAAATTGTTCTTTATTTAGAGTTAAGGCTGCTCAAATGCATTTCCTATCAGTATAAATCACTAGGGGGGGGAGGGGGAGATCAGCAGTTACATCAGCATTGCCATTCACACCAGTCTCTGCTCCAATGCCATAGTACCCAAACACAATCCACAATCTAAAATTCTGACAATGAAACATTCACACATCTGATTCCTGACAGTCCCCCTCAAACACAAAACTGTAACACCAATCACAGCCAGAGTAATACTCCCAGATAAAAATGATGTTAAAATAGAAATAAGGATGAGATTCAATAAGAGTAAGTTGTGGTGGTCATACATTATAGGGTTGTCTCATAACTATGAATTTCCTAGTGTAGGATGCCAGAAAACATTGTTACGGTGGATTGCTAGGGGCGCTCTCCCCCCCGACTCCAGGGAAGGAAAGGGTACTACAGGTCATTGTTATCAGTTGCTGCCCTGTTATCATATATTTTGCATACCAGTGCTCTCCGGTTCTCATTGCCTGCTTGCCTTGTGCAATACTAATGAGACATCTGTTTGTATTATGTAATACTAATAAGACAAAAACAAGGTATTCGTTATTCATGAGGTATGCATGAGATGCAAATGTTCCTGTTATTTCTCTGCCTGTGTTCCCTCGCATGGTGGGCTTCACTCCGAGCATTGCTCCGGTGCGTCGGGCTTTCCCAGTCTCAGTGGCAGCAACGAAGGGAGCCCCCGTTGTGGGTGAGTCACTTTTGCCTTCAATAAACTCACTACTTCTATTCAGCAGCTGTGTGTGTGCCTTGTTCCTACGGGACCCTGAGTACCCTGCAACACCTAGGTTTAAGTTTGAACATAGATTCAAGTATGCCAAGGGATAGTAAAACACAGGACACCCAAACAACCTTAAATCTGCAATGCAGTGTGGTCAATCATACACACATGGTTATCACATAAGGCACGATCTGTAGTGTTCGTAGTTTCAGAAATGTAACTTGTTTTTAGAAAACAGTTCAGTCAATTTCTTCTCATGGTGTCACTACAGGACAGAGGTAAGATTGTTTAAGTGCCTTTACTGTGCATTTCTATACCCTAGGATTTTTGGATTTCTTTGGATATTAACCTTAACTCTGAATTTCCAGGGTTTATAATGCTTGCTTTGGGGATGATTACAATGTCTCTGTAATGTAGTTTACATTAAGTTACTGATACACCCTTTCTCTATTCTTAACAGTTTTTGACTGGGAATTTCTTTGTGTCTCTTTTTAAAAGATTAAAAATGTCAGAAATACATTGACACTGGACAAATAACCCAAAAAGAATCTTACTATGTAATATTTCAAATAACTGGAAGCGATGGTGTCAGTCTTAACTTTTAGGGTCAGTTTCACCAATATGCTTTGGCTGAATAGCCATGCTGGCCAGTTACTCTGCTGTCACCATAATATTTTACAAGTAGATGTGCCTGTGGGATTAAAGGCTATAGTGTGTTAATTGTACATGGAAAAAAGAAATTGCCTCATCAGTGTAACGTCTCAGATACCTGTACCTGAGTTGAGCACATAAGCCAAAAGGGAAGTTACAAGCTATATATTCAGTGTCACTGTGCAGCCTACCACCAGTCAATGTGACATGACAGAAACAGCTACAAGCATGGTTGAGAGCTTCTTTGTTTAGTGTATCCTCCTGAGGTTGCCATCCAATGTTTAAATTCTTTTTTGTTTTTTTTATATTTTACAAATTAAAGCCTGGTGTGTTGTACAGGTGTCTTCTAGTACAGTGGTTCCCAAACTGGGGTTCATGAACCCCTGGGGGTCTGCGGAATGTTACAAGTGGTTCTCGGGAAAAAATTCCCTAATGGCGGATAAAGCTGTCCCTAGGGACCCCAGACAGCGCGGGACCAGCAGCCCAGAGCCCTTGGATTCCAAGAGCTAAGCAGATCAAAGCAAGCATCACACTGAGGAGATTTAAACTTCAAGACACCTTATAAGAAAGGGAAGTGGATATTTTTTTGCTGTTTTTAAAATTAAATAGGCAGCTAGTATTGTTTTTAAAATTATTATGAAGAACAAGTTTGTTTTGTTGTAACATGCATTGTGTTTCTGGACTGCTCAAGACCCGAATGCTTGTGTAGAAGGAATTCTTTGAGTTGGCTTCTTAAATACCTTCATGCGGTTTCACATCTGATACTCCTTGATGAAACATAGGAGCCTTGTCTTACAACAGGCTTATTCAAAGTGATACAAACTACGAAAGGGAGATCTTGGAAGTGTGTTGCCATTTTCAGAATGTAATAAAAAATACTGTAGTGATAAATAATAAATAGTGTGTAATAAGCATGTCTTAAAACCAAATTTTCTATTTCCAAGATCACTGCTCTTATAATTTATACTCACATAAAGGAGAAAATCCCTGGAAATACCCATTTTTAGGAGAGTGTTTGCGAGACTTGACATTTTAGTGAAAGGGGTTCATGGGTTATTAAAGTTTGGGAACACTGATCTAATACAAAATAGAGCTCACAATTTGACCCAGACCCATCCTATTGTCACAGGTTCACCTTCACTCACCCCCTCTCCTGCTTTCCACTTTCTGTCCTGGCTCTGGCTACCTTCTGCAAATAATGACAAAAATCTACCATGACCGTCCCTTCTTTACAGGGACAGACTGATGGTCATGGCCGCTGCTGCTGCTGGGCTGTGGGAGCTAATGTATAGGGGTGCAGCTGGGCAACACTGTGGCTCAGCAGGAACTGCAGCCCGTGTGCCTAGTTGTTGGGTTTGCAGGCACACTGGGCCACTTCGTACCTTTAGTGCAACAATGGTTCTTCTAGCCCCTCGGCTAGGTCAGTGACATGGTTCCAATGCCCCAGGCCAGGCTCTACAAAGCCTGACTTAGGGGTTGCAACACTCAGCATCGCAATGGCTAACTTTCAGGTGCTTAAAAATATTAAACAGCAATGGGAGCCACAAAGCCTGACAGCGTCCTGCTGCTCCCTATACAAAAAATGAGGGGTGAGAGGTGGTGACGAATGCAATTCACAAAAGCCAGCATGGTAGCCAGCTCACCACCTGAGATGCCAATGAGAGGAATCTGTCCTTACTCCCTCCCTTTGCACAGTTAGGCACCTTAGTTCAAGCTGTAGGGAGGTACCGTGCTCTGCTTTCTATTCATAGCCAGGAATCCCTCTCCTGGAAACAGGCAACTTGGGAGCCTAAGTTGTTTCTTGTGAGAACAACTTAAAACGTGCCTGCCTCTCTCCACACAAAATGGCTGCAGGAGGCAGGGGTGACTTTATGCCTTTCAGCCCAGTGGTTAGCACACTCAGCTGGGATGTAGGAAACTCAGGTTCAGGTCTCATAAGAATGGCCATGCTGGGTCTGACCAGTGGTTAATCTAGTCCGGTAACCTGTCTTCTGACAGTGGCCAGTGCCAGGTGCACCAGAACAGGTAAGCATCAAGTGATCAATCCTTAGTCGTCCAGCTTCTAGCATTCCAGTCTAGGGACACCTAGGACATGGCGTTGCATTCCTGGCCATCTTGGCTAATAACCATTGATGGACCTATCCTCCAATAACTTATCTAATTTCCTTTTGAACCCCAGTATAGTTTTGGCCTTCACAACATCCCTTGGCAACAAGGTCCACAGGGTGACTGTGTGTTGTGTGAATAAGTTCTTCCTTTTGTTTGTTTTAAACCTTCTGTCTATTAATTTCATTGGGTGATCCCTGATTAATGTTTTTAGGTAAGGAGTAAATAACTTTCTCCTCTCCACACCACACCAGTCATGACTGTATAGACCTCTATCATCATATTCTCATCATTTATTCCTATCTTTTGTTTCCTCTCTTGTAACCAGTGACTGCTCTATGAGAGGATCTTCCCACTTATCCCATGATAGAGTTTCATTCTATTTTCCTCAGTAGGATTTGGCTTCCAATGTTTAAAGGCTGTCTTTTTGCCTCCAACTGCTTTTATTTTGTTTAGCAATAGTGGCTTTTTTTTGGTCTTTTTGCTACATTTTTTAATGTGGAGTATGTATTTAATTTGCACCTATGTTATATTGTTTAGAAATGTGTCCATGCAGTTTGCAAGTATTTTACTGTGTACCTTTTAATTACTGTGACAAAGCTCTGTCCTTATCTTCGTGGATCCTGTGTTTCCTGGCGGATTTTCACTAGCCTCAGAAGCTCACTGTGACCCTCCACATAGCCCTTCTCTCTCTAGAGACAAGGTCACAGCCTATTGAGCCATTTTTGTCATAAGCCAGTGAGGAGAAGCTATCCTTCCTGGCACAGTCTCTATTATCTCCCAATTTCAGAGACTAATTAGGGGAGGCAGAAAGCGGGGAGCCCAGGCTCCAGCCCAGGGACCCTAATAGTATCAGCTAAGATGGCTGACCTTTTATCCACAAAACACAATATAATTCCCTGGGCTACTTCCCCACACCAGTCCCCGCTGCTTCAAACTCCACTTCACCCTTACCTCAGGGCCTCCTTCCTTGTGTACGATATGTTGTCCACTACTCAGTCTCACCAACAGCATAACTTCCTCCCACAACTCCTGACACCCACACCCACCTGCCTAACTGGGAGGTTTTTGTCTGGTTTCAGCCAGTCCCTGATTGGCTTCGGGTGTCCCAGTCAGGCTAGCTGTTTCTACTCCTTTCTAGAAGGTTCCATTGGTACCAAGGATTTGTTTAGCCTGAGACTAACATATCTATTTTGTAGCACTTTCCTATAGCTATCCGGCCTTGCCCCATCACACTAGCTTCCTAATTTTTGTGTAGTTTCCCCTTCCTGACGTTAAACACTTCTTTGGTGTGTCGCCCTCCACCCAGAGGGCATTAAATTTAATTACATTATAGTTGTTATTACCAAGCAGTTCAGCTATATTCACCTCTTAGAACACATGGTGTGCTCCATTTAGGACTAAATAAAAAATGATCTTTTCTTGTGAGTTCTAGGACTAGCTGCTCCAAGCTGCAGTCATGTGTGGTGTCCTGAAACTTTAGCTTTGCATGTGCTGCGGTGATGTACCCAGTCAATATCAGGAGAGTTGAAATCCCTCATTATTTTGAATTTTTATAACCTCTCTAATCTTCTAGAGCATTTCCCAATCATTTCTCTACTAAAAGGAGAGAGAGGATTTGAACAGTGGTTGCCCACCTCTCAAGAGTGGGCCCTGTCCATTGAGCTGTGCACTATTCAGAGATGGGTTTGTTTCCAACTCTCTTGCTGAATTTGTTTCACTGTGTATAAATAATTAGAGTGGTTGGAGAAGGGGAACTGGGTGGGTGCCCTCATGATCAGGCAGACAGACACACATGCTCTCTCTTTCTGGTCCAATGACTCTCTGGTTATTTATCCAAAATGGAACATCTTCAACAGGAGAGACAGAGGATGCCTCCTCTCCCCTGTCAGGCAGCCCATAGTTCAGTGGTTTGAGCACTCACCTGGGAGGCTTGGAAGACCTCTGTTCAAATATTTTCTCCGCATCAGGCAGATAGGGAGAAATTCCCTTCCACCCACTCGCCCCTGTAAAAGGCAGTCACCCAGATGCCAGGGAGGGGGACCAAGTACATTGCATGGACAGGGCCATTGTCTCCGAGAGGCAGGCAGCTCTGCCTCGGCAGGGAGGGCAAGCAGGGGGGCACCACACCCCACAGGAGCCCAGGAGACCCCCCCCCCCCGCATGCCCATCCCAGTCCAGCTGCCCAGCGGGGGCTGGTAATCTCAACCTCGCTATGCTGTGAAGGTCCAGGGGATGTTTTTGAAGATGTCTCTGACTGAACTCCCCTGCCAGATGCAGAGAGCTGGAGGGGTGGCCAGTGCCCTCCCCCCACCATGCAGACGGCCACCCCGCCAGCAGCCAGGTTCCGGATCTCAGCACAGCTACCAGGGAAGGGGTTTCAGTCCTCCCCCAGCCACCCTCACCCCAAAACCCCCTTTGAAATACACTTACTAGCTGCTGCTGCTGCCTTTAGTTGAGTGAGAGGGTGAAGTGAGGTTGAGAGCTGCAGAGTGGAAAAAAAAAAGAAAAAAAAAAGAGCTTCCTGCTGCCCACAAGAAGCAGGTAGGAGATGGCAGGAAAGCAGCGTTGGTGGTGGTGGTGGTCACGCAGCCCCCTACCCCAGGAGCAGAGTCCCCATCGCTGATTGGCTGGTGGCCAGTAAACAGCACTGTGGGAAAGAGCTGTTTTGGCTCCACTGATCGGGCCCAGAAACAGCTGATGGGTGGTGGGGGATGTGTTCCACTGATGGATAGGTGGTTCCCAGCTCTGCAAAAAAAACAAACAAAAAAAAACCAAACCAAACAAAAAAACCCTGCTGGTTGTCCCCCCCCCCCCATAGTCCCACCAAACAGCTGATGGGGCCCCATAAATAGTTGACTGGTACCAGTGGGTGCAGAGCCATTTTTTCCCCTGTGGGTGCTCCAGCCCTGGAGCACCCATGGAAAGCATTGAACCTCTGTCGCCCACAGCCAAGCTGTGCATTCTACCGGTGAGCTAAAAGTCATATGGTGAGTAGTACCACCACCTCTTCCTCATTTTTGAGTGGGACTCAATCCTGTAGGCAAGCTCTGAGCGCGCCTTGTGGTTTTTTGGGCCCCCCCCCTAGGGTGAATGAGGAATGCCTGCTTCCCAGCTCACACTGGGCTGTAGGCAGGAGGTAGGTGCTCTGATGCCTAGAGTGGGGGCACCACTGCATTTGCCCAAAGGTAGAAACTTAGGCACCCAGTGAACTTTTACCATGCAAACAGTTGCCAAGTGAGTTTATGCACCAACACGGTTCCGATCATGCTGGCACCAAGTACCTGAGTGGACCTGGACCCACTCTCTATAACCTTCCCTCACCCAGCTCCACACTGTCACCCTGCCACTTCACAAATCTAACACCTCCTGCCTTCCCAGCTCCACCGTTTACCCTAAAGATCACGTTGTTTCTGCATTCCTCACGTGCTGTCGTTCTAGCAGCTCCCCGTTGCTTTCTTCAGTCTGCCACAGCCAAGTAGTTCCCTGAAACCCAGAATCTCCCCTCCTTCCCTCACTATGACGTGAGCCCTCCCGCCCAGATGGTGGCCAATGTCCCCCTGCCTCCCACATTTTTGTCGGTTCACCCAGTGCTGTATCCAAGTTACTCCTGGCAGTGCCTCCAAATCCTGAGATTCTCTGTCCCTCAAAAGTGGCCTGCGTGTGCTCCCAAACTTTTCTTTTCCCTTGGGAGGCTTAAAGAGTGGTGGCTTTCCACAGTCTGTTGGCTTCTACCTGTGCCTGCTCACCCCTCCCCATCTTCAGTCTTGTTGGGGGTGGGGGGAGAACGGGGCATGAAAGGTTTCAGGGGATATAATGTTTCCTCCAAAAGTGCCTGTGAATGGGCTCATGCTGTAGAGCTAAGAACGCCCACTTTTGCCTCCTATCCCCACTCACAGCATTGGGAGAGTCACCATCATTAACTGAATTTGCCTTCCTGCCTCTCTCTCAGCCTCAGTCCTTACCCTCCCAGCAGTCTTCTAGCTAGCCAGCCCTCACGTCTGCTTGGCACAAATCCAAGCTCTCATCAAGCCAGCCTGGATATCTAGCACCCACCCATCTTCCATACCTGGCACCTACCTATCCTCCCTGATAACTGTTCACCCTGCCATCGACCAATCATGCCCTCATACCCCCTTCCCAAATCCTTTTGCTTGTATCTAGACAGAAACCCCCAGTAAAATACTCCTCCTCCCTTGTCCTCAGGAATAAAGTGTCACTATCTTGCATGACAGGTGTCCTGGTTTTTCAGCTTGAAAATCTGGTCACCCTATACCTCCTACATCTGCTGTCAACATGTTCCAACCTCCATGCCTCTCACAGGGTGGGATAGCCAGGTAGTGGCTCAGCGATGTACCTGAGACCCAGTACATTTAAGGACTTTAAAAGGGTAAAAATTTTAACTAAAACTTGGTCCCTAATGCAAAAATTGTGTAAACCTTACTTAATAGAACGTATGACCCTGTGTACGCAGGCATATTTTCCCCTTGAAAACTGTCTGATGCAAAACCCATTGACTTCAAGGGGAGTACTTGCACTAAGTTCATTGGAGTTCAGAATAGGCCCTTTATGTGGTACAAGGATAACAAAGCATTAGTGACTGTACAACTTCATTTTATTTTGTGTGCTTTTATAGGATATAAGAAATGACAAAATTACAAAATTTATAACTGGAAGCCCAAGCATATTTACAAAGAAGTATTTGTTGCAGTGAGGCTATTATTTATTTTGTTCCTATACAATTTTCCTTTTGGTACCATATTTTTCAGGTATTTTTACTGTCAATTTACTACATACATATCAACAGTGAATAAGCAAAATATGTACAAAGAACTATTTGTTCAAGTAAATTGAATACTGTATTAAAAGGTTTTCATTACTCAGAGCTATAGGCTTAATTAAACCATATACAATTATCAATTTTAAACCATTTTAAACCAGTTATCCATTTTTGGAATTCACCAATTGATGATTGTAATTGAAAAGCTCAGTTAGATATGAAATAATAATAATAAAAAAAACATTAAGACAACCACACAATTTATCAATATCTCTATAATGAACGTCAAAATGATTCACAATTTGACCGGATAGAACAATATACGTTAAAATGTCATTTTTCTCCTATAATGATATTTGCACCGTTATAATTCAGTTCTACATAAATATACATTATGGTATTATACAAATACTCCACAGACATTAAAAAAATTAAAACACTTTAAAGAAAATGTAAGTAAATTTCATTTCATCAAGCAAATGCTTAACCATTTTTGTTTCATGAAAACAGTTTTATGACTTTGGAAATTTTCTCTTTTTTTTTATTTAGAAAAATGTCTGCAATAGAACTTTTTTTTTCAGACAAGCTTTCTTTGACAGAAACCTTGATAGCAAAATCTGTGGTTTTGATTATGTTCTCTAGAACCGCTGTTGAGATTCTTAAAAATACTAGCAGAATTCATGACTATAGCAACATTAAACTGTGTAAATTGTTGTATGTGTAGTGCAATGACTAGTTTGCTTCTATTCTACTCCCATCAGATGAAGCAACTAGTGCATCCACCATTGATATTTTGCAAAAGGTACAGTAGCAATTGTTTAGTCAACTTTAAAATAAACAAAATCTTTCATAGTTAATCTGACTTCATCTCCCATAAATATTTCTATGTTCTCTCATAGTATTCTTTTCCATAAAAATATCTAATACAAGACACATTTTCTGTGCATTAATTCCTCTTTTTAACTAATCATAAAATTCTCATCCTTTGTCACACTGTGATAGGTTATTTTTAAGAGGATCAAAGGACACTAATGATTACATATAAAACCAGTACATACAGAAATTGGGGTAACTAATTTCTTGTTGTAGTATGATTATTTTTAATACAATAAAAGTAATTAATGCTTAGGAGTTCAGGGAGTTCACAAATATTGTATTTAATAATTCTATTTCAGTTAAAACCTGCCAAGATTTAAATAATCAACCAAATGTCATACTTATAGGCAGCATTAATGTTAGTTTAGAGAACTTTTTAAAAAGTAGAATCCTAAAATAAGAAATCAAAGAAAGCACTGTGGTGGAGTCACAAGAGGACTGCTTGAAAAATATTTCCTCACTCTCCTTGCAGACTGTAATTTAAAAGTCTTCATATAGTGTCATTCTCCTGTCAGTGCTTCAGGAAGAAATGATTACCAGCCTTTTTTTTGTTAGTTACAAGGCCACTCTTACAGTGCAGTCTTCCTCTCTACTGGATTGAAACGTTGCCGTAAAGGAAAGGCTGTGCTGTGACTACTTGGAGTGCAAGGCACAACAAGAACCAGAGGACTGTTTTGTATCAGAAAATTGTAGTTTCATACTTGGTATTAATTCCTCTTTTGGCTTCTTGTCCTGGTTCTACAATCCATGGTAGATTGGCAAGAGTCTTTTGTTCAGATGGATCTATCTGCTTTAAAACAAATACAAATAAATACACACTCTTAATTGGATCAGTACTTTTGTAGAAAACATCTCAAGTACTAGTTTTGCACCTGTGGAAGAGGTCATAGGATTTATCCATGGTTTTACTATCACAGAGAAATCTACACAGGACCATAGCTTATTATAACTAAGCTTTAGTGAGGGCTTGATCCTGAGATGTGCTCTAATCTTTTTTAATATAGAGCCAGCTGACAGCACCAGTGGCCAAAATTTGTTCTTTCTTAAGGTAATCTTTTACAAAGCAAAGCATTCTGTCACACATCACAAAACTGCCAGTTAATTACCTTATAGTAATTGGAGGTTCTTTGAGATGGGTGGTCCCTATTTATAGTCCACTTTGGGTGTGCATGTGCTCCATTGTGCCCAGAGCTGGAGAATTTTGAAAACAACATCCATTGGTCCATGAATGCACCCTCACTCACTCCCTACCGCCAACCGAGGAGATAAAGAGGGGCGAATTGGCCACCTCTCCAGTTCCTTCTCTACTACGAAACAGAGAAGATCCAAAGCAAAGGGGAAGGAGAGTGGGGAGTGGAATACAGAAAAGGACCACACATCTTGAAGAACCTGCAGCTATTATAAGATAACCTCTTCTGTGCATGCTGGTTCTTAAGTGTATTCCACCGTGGTGACTAAAAGCAGTACTCAACTAGGAGGAAGTTGTGAGGCTATTGGTGGCAGAGCCGAACAAAGGATGGCCATTCCAAAAGATACATCAGCAGAGGAGTCCTGTACCAAAGCACAGTGTCTCAAAAACGTGTGGACAGAGTTCCACATAGCTGATTTACAGATGTCAAGTAATGGCACCTCTTGAAATGATGACATAGATATTGCTTGTGCTGTTGTGGAATGAGTTCTTACCCCAGGAGGTGGGGGAAGATTAGGTAGCTGATAGGGCAAAATACAGCCTGAGATCCATTTTGATTTTTTTGATTTTTTTTAATAGCCTGACCCCTGACCATCTTTTCTTTTGGGTATCTGTGTGGTTTTGAGAAGAACATAGGTGAGTGAATTGTCTGGTTCACGTGAAACTCAGAGAGTACTTTGGGGGTGAATTTAGGGTGTAAACATAATGCAACTTTGTCCTTATTGAATACAATGAAAGGAGGATCTGCCATCAGCACTCCAAGGTCATCTGGCTGAGGTGATGGCTACCAGGAATGCACTCTTCATGGACATGAGAGAGACATGGAGCAAGAATCTAATAGCTCAAAAGGAGGCTTGGTGAGTATTGAGAGAAAAAGTTCAAGTCCTATTGAGGAGTATCTCCCCCCACCTTTTTTTCAGGTGGAAAGGTTCTGATTAGGCTTTTCCAGAATCTGCTAGTTAGTGGGTGGGAGAAGATTGAGTAGCCCTGTGAAAGTGGGTGGTATGCACTGATTGCCACCAAGTGGACCCATAAGGAGCTGACAGATAAATCTACTGTCTTTATTGAAAGGATACAGTCCAGAATGAGAGCAATACCTGCGCTTCTAGGGGTGTGTGTCATTGATGTGCTCAGACAGAAGAACGCTTCCACTTGGCTAGGCAACATTTCCTAGTGGAAACCTTCCTATTGTTAAGAGGATGTTTTGTACAGGTTCAGAACATGATCACTCTAAGGATGATGCCCATCCAAAAACGAGGCTTTGTGATGAAGCGGATGTGAGTTGGGATACTTGATCTTGCCATTCCTTTGGGTCAGGAGATCGAGAATGTTGGAATAATGATCAGTGCCTGAGACAACATGTGTAGGAGGTTTAGGAACAAAAACTGTTTAGCTGGGGACAATGAGAATGACTTGTGCCCTGTTCTGCCGAATCGTGCACAAAACTCGAGACAGGAGTGGTAGTGGCATAGGGAAGGCATAGTTCAGGTTTTTTGACCATGGAAGCAGTAGAGTATCATCCTGTGAGTGGCAACCTGTGGCTCCTCTGGAGCAGTAGATTTTGCATTCCATGTCTGTTTGGTAGGTCAACAAATCCCTCGTAGGGGGTCTCCCAAAGAGAGAGAATATTGTTCATCACAGAGTTGTGTAGCTCCTACTTGTCATCAACAAAAAAATGTCTGCTGAGAGAGTCCACTAGCACATTCCAGTTTCCTGGTAGGTAGACTGCTGACAGGGTAATCTGATTGCTGATGCATCAGTTCCACAGACTGACAACTTCTGCACATGGGGGATGGACCTCGCTCCTTCCTGTTGGATGTAAAAGACAGCTGTGATGTTGTCCAACATTATGAAGACACAGTGACTTTGAATGACCAGTAGAAAGGCTTTGCAAGTCCTTAAAGTTGCTCATGGCTTTAGAACATTGATGTGCATCCTGGACTCTCGAGATGTCCAGCTGCCTTGTGCTTTATGGTTGTCCATGTGCAGTCCCCAGCCCAACAGGTAATGATCATCCGGTCTGGTGCAGAAGCAAGGAAGGGAACACCAACACATACCTGGCGGGAATTCTTCCACCATAACAGGGACAGTTTCATTTTGGTGGGATCAGTCATTATAATGTTCATGGATTGTAGGTTTGGCAAGCACACAGTTTGGAGCTATGCTTGTAGGCAATGAGGGTAGAGTCTTGCAAATAGCACGACATAAGTGCATGAGGCCATATGGCCTAGGAGACAGATGAGTCCTGACAGGCACTCATGGGTTGCTTATGACCTGGTCCATAATAGTGTTCATAGCCTGAAACCTGTCCTAGGCAGGTAAGCCCTTGCCAGGGCTGAATTTAAGGATGCCTCAATTATGTCTAAATTCAGTGTAGGGGTGACAATGGATGTTTTCAGCATTTACGCTGATCCCCCCCACAAAGAACAGAGGAGTTGCAGCATTGTCAGAGTCAATGCACATGCCTCTTGGCATGACCTGGAGCCAACTGTCAAAGTGCAGAAGACGGTGCAACCATGATGTCTCATATAGTCATCTACTACAGAAAACACTTTGGTAACTACCCCGGGGAGATAGCAACGATGAAAAAGAGTACTCTGTGTTGAAAGTGGTCACAGATCCACCATGAATTTATCTGAGAAAGTGTCTGTGAGCAGGGTGGATGTCCACACAAAAGTAGGCATCCATGTCAAAAGCTGTAAACCACATGTCCTTTTCCAGGGATGGAATTATACATGCCAATGTCACTATAAGGATCTTGAGTTTGTGAATAAAGAGGTTGAAATGGCAGATGTCCAGAATGGGTCTCCAGCTGTCCTTCTTTTTGGGTATTAGGCAGTATGGCAAATAAAAACCACCTCTTTGGTACTGCAGAGCAATTCACTCTATCGCTCCTCACTGTAAGAAATATTCCACTTCTTGCTGGAGACTGTTCTAGTGCAGTGGTCCCCAAACTCTTCAGGGTCATGTTCCCACTTACTGTTGTCCATGCCCTGCCCAACTGGAGCAAGAAGTGTGGGTGTGACTCGGCATGGGGGATGTGGAAAGGGTAAGGTGGGGGTCAAGACGGGCTGTAGCTGGGAGGGGGTCTGGGGCCAGGGCGGGGAATGGAGCCATGGTAGGAGCAGGGCAGGAACAGGTGGGGCAGTGGTAGGGGCTTGGGGGAAGGGATGCAGTGGGTTTGGGGCATGGTGGAGAACCAGGACTCAAGCACCTCCTGGGAACTGGGCACTTCTGCCCCTGGAAGATTTATAACCTCTCTCAAATGGGAGGGAGCCAATGGAGTGGGAGACTCTGGGTCTGGGGAAAATATCCTCACGAAGAGTGTAAGTCTCAGCTCTTCCCAGAGTGAGAAAAGTCCTGGCCACCCAAACCACAGTCTGTGCCACAGCTATTGAAGATAAAGATTGTACTGTGGGTAACTGATGCTCTTGGTGATCGGTCTTCATCGGTGCTGGTGGATCCCAGGGTTTGTGTTTGGAGGGGTACCAGAGGCACCAGTGTCCTCGATCACAATCCAGTGCTAATGGACACCCTTGACTAGAGGGCTTTCTTGTTTGTTGAACAGTGATCCAAACAGCTGCTTATTAGATCTTCTGAGACTTCAATATTAGAGCTGACCAAATTTCAGACTTTCCAGTTCACAGGAAATTTTGACATTTTGCAATTTAGTTTCAGCCTGATTTGTATGAGTCAATTTCACTGCTGCTATTCAGCGGTGGCCACCAGTAGTAACTGCCATGAATCATGTCAGCAGCTGCCGGGGATCCCAGTAGCCAGAGATCTGGGGCAGCCCTTCCATGCAGAGTGCTCCTGTGGTAGGAACACCCAGGCTTCCAAGCTCCCAGGCCAGCTGGCTCCCTGACCTGCCGAACTCCCATTCATGTAGCCTACACGACACTAACTGCCCTGGGAGTCCAGCTGAGTCTCAAAGAGCCTGAAAACCCCCAGATTCCCAAATAAGCCGGGGCTCTCAGCCCTTTCAGGATGCCCGCTGCAGTGCTGGGAGCCTACACCCTGAGAGCCACATCTTGTGCAATGGCTTCCAGAGATGTCATATTCCTGACTGCAGCAGCAGCGGACCTGGAAATCCTGAGAGCTCTGGCTTAAGCCAGGGTTTTAGGACTTTCAGCCTCCCTGCTTCTGAAGCTAGGAGCTGAGTCCCAGTTAAAGCTGGGACTTCGAGGATTTCCTGTTCAGTAGAGGGAGCCTGGAAACTCTGGGATTCCTGGACCCAGGCCAGACGGCATGGTTGCCCAGGAATCATGGACCCTTGGTAAAAGGATGGAATACAAAGAAAGGAGGAAAAGGAAGATAATTGAAAGTTCTGTCAAGTCAAATTAAGATTCATGGACCCATGGTAAAAGGATGGAATACAAAGAAAGGAGGAAAAGGAAGATAATTGAAAGTTCAGTCAAGTCAAATTAAGATTCAGTTGTCAGAGCCTTTTCTGAACCAAAATTCTCTGCCATCAAAATTTGCCAGTCATTGATTTGCATCTGCAGTGATCCTGTATTGGGGGAAGTCACAGGCACTCAGAAGACAACAGGATTATTGTGCTAACACTTGATTGTCCTCAGAGGATTGGTTTTTGGTTAATTTCTAAAAATGAAGATATCAATGTTGTGGTCTCATACTCGTGTCAATGCTAAACAAAAAGAGATAAAATACCTCAAGCTAAATTCTGTGTTGATTTACACCTTGTTGTAATCTCAGTGAAATCAATGTGATCACACAGGTTGTAAATCAGAGCTGACTGTAGTCCATGGCATTTAAAACAGCTCCATCACACATGGAACTAAACACTGAAATATGCCAAGCAGTGGCATAACAGCATATGCGATGCCTGACTAGTACTACATATACAACTCCTTAAAGTGGAAGGGTCTGAGAAAAAGTGTTACAAATTGTTGACATGCTGAGATTCTACAACTCCTTGCAGACTGTCTTTGGAGTGATAAGTGGATGCAGCCTAGCTTATCTTGAGGGATGTTTTTCTGACCAACCAAATATGTAAACTACTATTAGATTCATGCCAACAAATTTTTCTGTATAGCTGGGTTTGCATTTTCCTATTTGCTACTTACCACAGACTTTCGAATACTAACACGTGGTTTTGGAATTGGTTTGGTGGGTTTATTTTCAAAGCTTTCTGGGAGAGTTGAAGAATGGCCTCCTTTTCGTGCTTGTAGTGCGAGCTGATAGGCTACCTCGAATGCCTGTCCAAGTGTTAGAATTATTTCATAGGCTAAATTCTGGAACAACAAAAAAACATTCAAAATTAGAGTTAGGATAAATTAGCATTTATGAATATTAATTAGGGACAATCCTGCCTAGTGCAGTGGGGTAGACTTTTACTTGCCTGTACTATACAAGTCAATGCTACCATATAAATATATAAATAATACAAATAGAAAAGATCTAGCAGGCCATCTTCAGTGTATCTTCAACATCTGTGATTCAGTGTATATCTATCACAGGGCAACCACATTACCAATAGATAAGTGATGTTCTTGTATTTCTTCTTTGTGGTTTCATTCCGTGTTCCAGCATGATAAGTCAAGGGAAATTCCTATAAGTTTTATTTTAGTGACAGATCACAGAACTGAGCCAGTGGAAGGGGAGGGTGAGCCAAATCACATGCTTCCTTAATCAAGTCTGTGTGCTTCATCCCCCAGCTAACCTTGATTGACTCATCTTCAAGATGCCACCCATCTTGTTCCATTGTTTCTTTAACATTTTACTCAGCTCTGCTTCAAGCCTGATCTCCTGACATGACCTCTTTCAAAGTCTGCAGTCTGAGTCATTACTTCCCTTCTCTTGTCTCTCTGAACACTCTGTGCTGCACTAGCAGAGAATAGTGAAGGAGCAGGAGGGAACTCAACTTCAGTGAGCACTTCCAGAAAATCAAAAGGAAAATGTTACAAATGCACCCTTCACTTTACTGGGCTGCAAGTTAAAAATGCCATGAGCAACATTCTCAGGCTTTGTCTTTTGCAGGAACTGGCCAAAGGGCCCTTGGATGTTCAAATTCTCATTTAGAACTAGAATAGCAGAGAATCCTGGGAGGTTACTGTGCATTTTTATGTGCTTGTTACCAAAGAAGTCAGATTCTTCAAGAATAAGACCACTGGGTGACAACATCACTACAATATCTTCTGCTAACAAATGGAGCCATTATTCCATCAGTTGCACGAGTGCAACTCCCACTGCATTATGTGACAGTTGCATCTATGCAAATGATGAGATTAATTGTAATTGGGTCCCAGCTTTGCATTTGGCTCATTATAAAGCCTTCTTCTGAAGCATCCCGCATTGGTCATTGTCCAGTGATAGAAAAATTTACTTTTTAATTTGTCCTTCTAAAAGTGATTAGCTGCTGTCAAGGTCCCTGGGGAGGCTGTCCCTGCTAAGACCCTTTTCCAGTCCACTGAGTGCACTCTTTTCAAGTGACAGGCCCATGCCTTCACTTCTGCTTGGGATGGGAATTTCATGAGCCAAACACGTACTGACTTGGTCTCTGAGTTACACCCCCTAGTTGCCAATCATGCTGTAACAGATACAGAAATAGCTTATTTAAAACATAGCAGGATTTATTTTGCCAAAACGTACACAGTGCCTCGAGAAGTGGATTTCAAATAACAGAGACCTCTATGCATATTTCCTTACCTAATCTTAACCTCTATATCTATAGCTCAGGAAGGTCTGTCTTATTCCCCATCCCTGAGATGGAAGAACAAGCCTACACTTTATACCACATGCTCCTCCTACCTGTGAATGAGTTATTCCAGCATGTCAGCTTTTTCATTGACACACCAGGGCCAGTTCTCCCAGTTCACTCCCCCTCCCCATCTCTTTTCTGGGATCTTTGGTGAATCAGATGCCATCACAGAAGGTTGATTTTTTTTTGATGGTTCAGGTTCTGTAGTTTCCACACTGGAGTGTTGCGCTTTTAAGACTTCTGAAAGCATGCTCCACACCTCACCCTTCTCAGATTTTGGAAGTCACTTCAGATTCTTAAACACTGGGTTGAGTGCTGTAGCTATCTTTAGAAATCTCACATTGGTACTTTCTTTGCTTTTTATCAAATCTGCAGTATAAGTGTTCTTAAAACAAACATGTGTTGGATCATCATCGAAGACTGCTATACCATGAAATATATGGCAGAATGTGGGTAAAACAGAGCGGGAGACACACAATTCTCCCCCAAGGAGTCACAAATCTAATTAAGATTTGTTTTTTTAAACAAGCGTCATCAGCATGTCCTCTGGAATGGTAGCTGAAGCATGATGGGGCATACGAATGTTTAGCATATCTAGCATGCAAGTACCTTGCATGCTGGCTACAAAAGTGCCACGCAAATGCCTGTTCTCAATGTCAGGTGACATTGTAAATAAGAAGCAGGGAGGGTTATGTCCCATAAATTTAAACAAACTTGTTTGTCTTAGCAATTGGCTGAACAAGAAATAGGACTGAGCGCACATGTAGGCTTTAGAGTTTTACATTGGTTTAGTTTTTTTGAGTGAAATTATGTAACAAAAAAAATCTCCATTTGTAAGTTGCACTTTCATGATAAAGAGATTGCACTACAGTACTTATATGAAGTGAATTGAAAAATACTATTTCTTCATCATTTTTACAGTGCAAATATTTGTAATAAAAATAAAATAAAGTGAGCACAGTTCACTTTGTATTCTGTGTTGTAATTGAAATCAATATATTTGAAAATGTAGGAAAACATTCAAAATATTTATTAAAATTTCAATTGGTATTCTATTGTTTAACAGTGTTATTAAAAGTGCCATTAATTGTGATTAATTTTTTTTGAGTTAACTGTGATTAATCGACAGCCCTAGTTTTATTGCATTAAGTGCTTTGTATTGCGTTTACCTATGGTTCTGCATATATTACTGTTGTATCTTCACTGTGTTATTAATGCTTTTATGATACTAAAACTTCCAGGATATTTAAAGTAAGAGTAGATCATACACTGATCTTTAGTTTTTATCAATTTTCCATTAATGGTGACATGCAAAGAATTTGTTAAAAATAAAGATTTTGCCCCCTCTCCACCCCCGCCCCCCGTTTTTGGTATAAGGAGGACCTGAAGGGTTTCTGCTGTTTCGTAAAGACTCCCCCCCACACTTCTTTTCTTAAAGCTCAGGATTATCAAGTCTGGTCTTCACTGGTATGGTGGAATGCTGCCTGGTTTTACTAGCTAAGCTTTTCTGGATGTATGTGTATGTCTCTAAAAGCTTACTACATCGCAGTAGAAAGCGGGTAGGTTAGTAAGGCCATCCAGTGCCCCAAATATGGGAGTTAAAATAAGTGTTAGCAAAACCACCAAAGTACAATAGAGTTTTAAACAACTGACTAAAAAATCCCTTCCCTGCTCAACTACTAACTTTCAGTTTCTAGTCTCATGGGATTTCATAATCTCCCTACTTCACAATTACAATAGTCGTCAAGGGCAGACGAGCCCAGAATTTTTAATATAAAGGCAATCAGGAAATTTTTTTTTTAATAAATTTTTCAGGCTGCCTTTATCCATCCTAATGAAGCAATAAAACAGAAAAAGTCCAGTTTTTTCCTTTTGAAGGTCACCGTTAACATTCCTCTTGTTTCTCCATGTGATATGGATATACATAGGTCCCAATTCTCTGACCCAGCCTAAGGGTGTTCAGTGCAAGTCTAGAGGGATGCAAAAAAAGGAAAAGGTGGCTTTATGTTCTGCAAGCTTTGGTCTGGTCTGGCATGAATTAGAGCAGGTTGAAGGCCTGTCTGCTTTCTATCCCCAGGAGCCACGGACCAGACGAGCTAAGGGCCTGTGCCCTGTGGTGAACTGGAGTTTAGCATAGATTTGCCACGGTGAATTTTTATTGTTGGAGGATCCCTCAGTGGAGGAGGAAATGCTTCAGTGGCAAGTGAAACCAGGCTTAGGGCTGCTTTGTGCTAGTGGGCAGTGCAAAGCAGCCTTTGTTGTACTGATGAATCAGGTCCTACCTTTGTACAATATTCTCAAAGTCTGATGTTTTGAGTATTTTCATGCAGAAACATTACTCTGTATGTGAGTGTGCTAAGGTGCAAACAGTCACCCCTGAATACTAAATATCAACAAATCTTGTAGTTTACCTCTCCTTACATTAAATTTGATTTCTTCTTCCCAGAAAAATGTGAAATTAGAAGAAGCCTTTTTTGCATGTTAAAAGAGGAACAAAAGTTACTGATTTTAAAGTATTGTGTTTCTATAACATTTATTTTATAGTTGCCAAAATATATTGTTAGAAATAAAAATAAATACAAATGCACATTTTCCCCCTACTAGTTGGATTTGCTTGAAAGAGCTACTATAATAAGCTGAAGTTAAGAATAACTTCTGCGGTTATTCAGAAATGTGATATGCAGCCCAGGATTGTATTGTTTCTAAGGGAAAAAATCTGCTTGAAAGATCAAGCTACCATAGGAACAAACAAGTACTGTACTTTAAATAGAAAAGGAGATCTCAATCTCCTGTATGTTTATATTGTGCAGATTTGGCTTTTTTTTTTTTGATGGAGCTTATGCTTGCATCAGAAATGTTACATCCTGAGAAAAAAAAATAAAACACAGAGAGAATATTTGAGCAGGCAGCACCCTGGTGAGAAGTATCTAGCAGGAGAATACTATGTTAAAACAGCCAGACATGAAAGTCTATCTGTACATCCTAAAATAGCTATTATAAGTGCTTACGGCATTTAGCACTCTCCCCATGGTAAGGAAGATACTGGAATTATCCTGACAGGTTTAAGATTAGCAGCCGTGTTAGTCTGTATCCGTTAATAAGATGAGGAAGACTTTGTAGCACCTTAGAGATTAACCAGTTTATTTCAGCATAAGCTTTCATGGACGAGAGCCCACTTCATCGGATGCACAGAATGGAACAAAAGTAAGATGCATCCAATGAAGTGGGCTATAGCCCATGAAAGCTTATGCATCTTATTTCTGTTCCATTCTATGCATCCGATGAAATGGGCTATAGCCCATGAAAGCTTATGCTGAAATAAACTGATTAGTCTCTAAGGTGCTACAAAATCTTCCTGAAATTATCCTGAATCGCTAGTCTCTACTTGGAAGGCAGAGAAAAACTGAATTATATCTACTGCACCTGGAACTCTACATGTTTGTGGTTAAGCCTTATTAACAAGAGACAGTACACTGCTATTACGAGCTTTTCAAAGGATTGGGAAAATTAATAATCCATATTGACTCAATCAGGGCAGTTCTAGCTGGTTCACGTTTTATTAATTCCACCCTCTTTAATTAATAACACATCTTGTTGACCAAGGCCTAATATTTTTAAATATAAATTTAATTTTCTTTCTATTCCCTATTCACATCAAATCTCAGCATTAAGAAATGAATCAATACAAATATTTAATGAAAACTAAAATTTCTTCTAAATGCCTCCAACAGCTATTTAAAATAATTAAACCTTTCTATTTTACCCCTTACAACACTGCCTGTCTTAATAGATACAGAGGCAAGTTCAGACATAGCTGAATTCTTTCTGATGTATCTAACTGATCTATATTCATGGAAATGTTTCAAAAATACACACAATATACTCTGAGGATTTTACATATTTGTGCAATTTTTACTCAGAAGTTGACTTGGACACGCCTCAAGTTGGCACAACCCAGTGGTGAACCCAAGCCAGAGAATGCCATTGGGTACTTGGCCTCCTTGGCAGGGGCCAGTACACATGCAGTGGCCTTTTTGGAACCTGTGGGCATTTCCCCTAGTGCAGGGACCGCAGTCGAGGTGCTCCTATTCAATAGCCTCTGAAGGAAGGGCTCTGCCGCCCTTTCAGGCAGAGTCCAATCTGGTGCTGTGAGATCCGTCAGTGCAGAAGTGGAGGGAGTGCCTTCAGCCAGTGCTGGCCTCCTCCTCCTCCTCTTCTCCTGACAAGGCTGTGTCGAGAACAGGCATGCTGCGTTTCCAGGATGACTACAAGGCTCACCAGGAGCTGCTGAATAGGGTGGCCAAAAACTTGGGCATACAAGTGGAGGTAATAAAGGAGTCCTCCCATAGTTTGGTTGATATCCTGACCGCAGCAGGCCCAACGAGAGTAGCCCAGCCTCTCAATGAAGCCATAATGGACCTGATAAATGCCCTGTGGCAAACCTCTGCTGCTCTATCTCCCAAAACTAAGAGGAAGTACTTTGTTCCGGCTCAAGGATATGAGTTCCTGTATACTCATGCCCCCACTCCCTCCTGATTCCTGATAGTGTCTGTTGCCAGTGAATGATATTGGCAGAGTTTGCAGGAGGCAACTTTCAAGGCAAAGGACTCAAGAAAGCTGGACTTGTTTGATAGAACAGACTACTTGATTGGGAGTTTCCAGCTCAGGATCACTAACCAACAGGCATTCCTGAGCAGCTATGACTTCAATAAGTGGGACTCCTTGTTAAAGTTTAAGGACTTGCTGCCACAAGAGGCCAGGCTGGAGTTCTCCTCACTAGTGGAGGAGGGGAAGTCCACAGTGGGGGCAAGTGACCCTGGAAGCAGTGTATTCGTCAGCCAGGTCTATGGCCTCTGCAGTGGCCATATGTAGGAGCTCACGGCTCCAGCTCTCAGGCCTCACACAGAAGGTTCAACAAACCCTCCAGGATCTTACTTCGAGGACGCTTCACTCTTTTCAGAGAAGACTGATGCAACGCTCCATAGTCTGAAAGAGTCCAGGACAACCCTTAAGTCCCTGGGTGTGTATACCCCGGCAACTTCAAGGAAGCACTATAGGCCTCAGTAATCCTCTTGGTGCATGCCTGGCAAGACCCAGAGAGGTAAAGGAGCAGGGGCGTTAGACACTGACCACTGCCCTCTTCCTCCTCAGCATCAATGCCTGCCCCTCTCAGACTTTTAGGGGGTTCTAAGCAGACATTTTGACGGGATGCTCGAGTGCACTGTACCAGCCTCAGAGTTTCTGGATCCTGTTTCCTCTTTGTTTGCAGACCACATGTCCCACTTCCTCCGGGCATGATTGTGTATTACTACGGATCATTAGTTGCTGAGCATGGTGGAAGTGAGATATACCCACCAGTTCAGTTCTACCCCCTATCCCACGCTCCCTCCCCATCCCTCTTCAGAGACCCTCCTCACAAGCAACTTCTGACTTAGGAGGTTCAATCACTCCTATGGGAGGGAGCTACCTCAATAAGCTAAAATCTTATATGGTCTCATTGGCTTCTATTATTTCTTCCCTGGATCCAGGGGATTAGGGTGCTGCCCTCAATCTCAGAGATGCCTACTTTCACATTTCCATCTTCCAATGCCACAGACGTTTCCTCAGGTTTGTCATGAACAAGGTGTACTACCAATTTGCAGTGCTCCCATTTGGCCTGTTGTTAGCTCCATAAAATTCAAGGTGGTAATGGCAGCCTTCTTGAGGAGACAAGGGTGTATGTACAATTCTACCAATACCTGGATGAGAAGCCAGTCCAAAATTCAAGTAGTGTCCAACCTCCACTTCATTCACTCGACATTCCAGGCCTGCTCATAAACGCACAGAAGTCTACTCTCATTTCAGTACAAATGACAGAGTTTATTGGAGTGGTGCGTCACTCCATCTACATGTGAGCCTTCCTCCCAGAAGGATGGTTTCAGATGATCACATCTCTGATAGTACACCTAAGGGACCAGCCCATTTATTACAACAGCCCATTCTTGTCTATTGGGTCACATGGCCTCTTGTATATATGTGATGCAGCTTGCAAAGTTACACCTCAGGCCCCTCCAGACATGGCTGGCTTTGGTATACTTGCCAAACTGCCATCATCTGGATTTGGTCCTCACGATTCCTTCCCCACTTCTTGCCTCTTTCCTTTGGTGGCTGAACACACTGATGGTTTGCGTGGATGTTCCCTTCTCATAGCCCCATTCGTCAATATCCCTGGTCTCACACACATCAGCGCTAGCCAGGGAGCTCACCCAGGCCCCTCAGGACTCAAAGCCTGTGATCTCCATTATCACTACACATGAATGGCAGAGATATGCAAAAAGCATTTCATTTTGGGCTGGTGCTTATGGACAACTCTGAGGCCATGTTCTAGCTCAAAAGGCAGGGAGGGTCTTGTTCTTTCCCGCCGTGTCAGGAAGCTATTCTCTTACTGGACTTCTGTATAGCCCACTCAATTCATTTTGAGCCTTCTCATCTTTCTGGATGGCAGAATGAACCGGCATATTGCCTGAGCAGGTTTTACTCCAATCACTACAAGTGGTCACTGCGCTTGGACACCGCAGAGGATGTTTTCCAGCGATGGGGGACTCCCCAGACATTCTTGTTTGCAACTAGGCACAACAGGAACTGTCACCAGTTTTGCTCCCTGCAAGGCCACAGCCTGGGTTTGCTCATGGTTGCCTTCTTGCTCCCACAGACAGATCACGTGTTCTATGCTTTCCCCCCATCCCAGTTGTACACAATGTTCTGCTAAAAATCAAGTGGGATCAGGCACAAGTCATTCTCATAGCCCCAGCGTGCCCTTGTAGGACTGGTTCACCACACTGTTAGGCCTTTCTGTAGCTGCTCCAATTCTGCTCCCATTAAATCCAGACCTGATCTCCCAGGACCATGGTTGTTTGGTCCACCTGAACCTCAGTTCCCTCTACCCGATGGCCTGGAAGCTCCATGGCTAAATCCCAGAGGGCTGGCTTGCTCAGAGCAGGTTTGCCAGGTGGTATGAAGGAGCAGGAAGCCCTCCACTAGGGCTACGTACCTCTCAAAATGGAAGCAGTTCTCCATATGGGCTTCCTAGAGTGGAGTCTTGCCCTTGCAGTAGTCGCTGCAGGACATTCTTGGCTATTTGCTTTGCCTGAAACAGCAAGATTTAGCAATTCCCTCAATTAACCTCCAGCTTGCAGCGATTTTGGTGTTCCACCCCCCGCTGGTAAGCTGTTCTGTTTTTTTCATATGAGATATCCATCCATTTTCTCAAGGCTCTGGAAAGAGTATATCCCCAAATATGAGAACCCGTCCCTCCATGGGAATTAAACCTGGTCTTACCAAAATGTATGAGCTGCTGGCAATGCGTCCTGTCATACCTTTCATGGAAGGTGACTTTCCTAATGGCCATTACTACAGCCAGACGGGTCTCGGAGATCCACACCATCACATGGGAGCTCCATACATGGTGCACTTTAAGGATAAGGTACAGCTGCGTCTTCACCCCAGCTTCCTCCCGAAGGTGGTTTTCCAGTTTCACAGTAATCAGATAATCTTCCTACCTGTTTTCTACCCAAAGTCACATGAGAGTAGGGTCGAACATCTTCACACTGGACATTAGATGTGCCCACGTGTTCCTTAGAGAGGTCAAAATCATTCTGCAGATCTACCCAATTCTTCATAGCGATTGCTGAAAGGATGAAAGGTCTACCTATCTCAGCTCAGAGACTGTTGTTGTGGATCATATTATTCATTCATACGTGTTATGAGCAGGCAGGTGTTCTGCCACCAGCTATCCTGACTGCCCACTCCATGAGAGCGCAGGTGTCATCATTAGCATTCCTGGCTTAGGTCCTACTCAGGACATTTGCAGAGCAGTGACTTGGTCATCAGTGCATATGTTCTCTAGTCCTCATGCCATTATTCAGCAAGCTAGGGACAATGTCAGTTTCGTTTGAGCTGTTTTACAGTCAGCATGTCCATGAACTCCAATCCTACCTCCTTTGCCACTGCTTGGGAGTCACCTACATTGGAATGGACATGTGCAATCACTTGAAGAAAAAGCAATTACTAACCTTTCTGTAACTGTTGTTCGAAAAGTGTTGCACATGTCCATCCCACCCCTCCTACTACTATTTATTGAAATTGGCCAGAAAGAAGGAACCAAGGAGGTGAGGGGTCAGCTGGGCCCTTTATATCAGTGCTATGAGTGTGTGGCATCAAAGATCACCAGAGCCACTCCCATGGGTACCACTGACGGAAACATTTCTGGCAGCTGTGCTTCAGGTATGCACACACCTACATTGGAATGGACATGCGCAACACATCTCGAAGAATAACAGATACGGAAAGGTTAGTAACCGTTTTTCTTCTGATGAGCTTACCACTTGAAATTCACTGTGGTAGCTAGTTACCTTGGTGTCCTCAGGATCTCTTGAGAGGTGGATAGCCTTATAGTTCAGCTATCTATGTGATCTCCTCTTTAAATATAGAATATATTTTATCAAAGTAAATGTAATCATTTGATACAAACTTTTCATATCATTGTATATATTAGCAAATAAAGTTTATACCCTCAGCTTTTCTAGGATGTAATTAATTGAGCACACTGTAAAAATCTAAACATATAACTTTTAGAACATTGCAAGCTTAAGCCCCTTATTTTTGAGCACTCTGGCCCAATACACAAAAACTCTTAAACACACACAATCATAGAAATGTAGGGCTGGAAGGGACCTCAAGCTGTCATCTAGTGCAGTCTCTTGCACTGAGGCAGGACCAAGTATATCTACAGCATCCTTGGCAGGTCTTTGGCTAACCTGTTCTTAAAAACCTCCAGTGATGGGAATTCCACAACCTCCCTTAGCAGCCTATTTCAGTGCTTAAGTACACTTATAGTTAGAAAGTTTATCTTAATATTTCTCTAACCAAAATCATTCTTGAGGCAGCTTAATGCCATTACTACTTGTCCTCTCTTCAGTGGACATGGAGAACAATTGATCACTACCTTCTTTATAACAGCCCTTAACATATTTGAAGACATTGATCTGGTCTCCCTGGGTCTTCTTTTTTACAAGAGAAAACATGCCCAGTTTCTTTTAAACCTTCTCTTAGAAGTCAAGTTTTCTAAACCTTTTATCATTTTTGTAGCTCTGTGGACTCTCTCCAATTTATCAACATATTTTCTCAAGTGTGGTACCCAAAACAGGACACAGTTCTCCACCTGTGCCAAGTAGAGCAGGACAGTTACCTCTGGTGACTTACATACAAAACTTCTATTAATATAAACCTGAATTATATTAGCCCTTTTAGCAACTGCATGACATTGTTGACTCCTATTCAATTTGTTTTCTACTACAACCGCCAGATCCTTTTCAGCAGTAGTACTACCTAGCCACTTAATTCTCCTTTTGTAGTTGTGCATTTGATTTTTTCACCCCTAAGTGCAGTTTTTTCCATTGTCTTTGCTGATTTTCATATTGTTGATTTCAGACCAATTCTCCAATTAGTCTATTTGTTTTGAATTCTAATCCTGTCCTCCAAAGTGCTAGTAGCCCCATTCAGCTTGTGTCATCTGCAAATATAATCATACTTTCCACTCCATAATCAAAGTTGTTAATGAAAATATTGACCCAGTATGGGACTCAGAAAAGATCCCTGAAGGACCTCACTAGATCTATCTCCTACTTTGACAGCTAATTACTTTTTGAATATGGTCTTTCAACCAGTTTTGCACCCATTTTATAGTAATTTAATCTATTCTAGATTACATTTTCCTGGTTTGTTTATAAGAATGTCTTGTGGGAATCAAAAGGTTTACAAAAAAAATCAAGATATATCACATCTACAGGTCTCCCCTCCCCCAACCATTAGGCCAGTAATTCTGTCAGAAGAGGAAAGTAGGCTAGTTCAAGAGGATTTGTTCTTGACAAATCCATGTTGGCTACACTTTATAACCGTATTAGCTTCTAGGTGCTTACAAATGGATTGTTTATAATTTGTTCCAGTACCTTTCCAGGTATTGAAGTCTAGCTGACTGGTCCATAGTTCCCTGGGTTCTCTTTGTTCCCCCTTTTAAAGACATACTATGTTTGCCTTTCTCCTATGTTTGCCTTTCTCCTACATTTGCCTGGGACCTCACCCATCCTCCATGATTCTTGGAGATAATTGCTAATGGTTCCAAGATTGCTTCAGCTAAGTCCTTAATTATGCTAGGGTGATTTTCATCAGATCCTATTGCCATCAAAACAGTTAATTTATCTGAACATTCTTTAATCTGTTCTATCCATATTTTAGCTTGTGTTACTGCCCACCTTATTGTTAATATTAATTGTGTTAAATATCTGATCACCCTTAACCTTTTTAGTAAAGACTGAAGTAAAATAGGCATTAAATACCTTAGCCATCTTGATGTGCATTATTAGTTCTCCTTCCCTGCTAAACAGACAACCTAAACTTTCCTTTATTTTTCTTTTGCTACTAATTATAGAATCTCTTCTTGGTTTTTATGTCCCTTTCTAGGTTTTATGTCATTTTGTGCTCAGTCTCTCTCATTCTGCCCCTATATGTTTATGCTATTCTTTTGTACTCATCTTTAGCAATTTGGTCTTGTTTACACTTTTAGTAGGATTCCTTTTTGATTTTCAGGTCATTAAAGAATTCCTGATGGAGCCATATCAGCTTCTTAACTAGCCTTCTTATTTTTCCTTCACCTTAGTTTGCTGTTGCACTGTTAATATTGTCTCTTTAAGAAACTGCCAGCTCTCCTGAATTCTTTTTCCCTTAGATTTCCTTCCCATGGGATCTTACCTACCAGTTCTCTGAGTCTGCCTTTTTGAAGTCAGTTGTCCTCATTCTGCTGCTGTAACTCCTTCATTTCCTTAGAATTATGAAATCTAGCATTTCATGTTATTTTCACCCAAAATGCATTCCACCTTCAGATTAGCAACAAGTTCCTCCCTGTCAGTTAGCATCAAATCTAAAATGGCTGTTCCCCGGTTACGTCCTCCACCATCTGAAACAAAATGTTGTCCCCACTACAGTCCAAGAACTAACTTACTGGATATTTTGTGTTTTGCTACATATTTTTCCAACAGATTCTATGTTGTCAAAGTCCCCCATTAGTACTAGGTCTTGAATTTTAGATATTTCTGATATTTGTTCTAGAAATGCATCATCCACTTCTCCTCCTCCTCCTCCTTTGGTTGTCTGAAGACCTGTACCAAGATTTAAATCCGGTTTTTCCTCTTTTATCTTCAACCCAGAGACTTTCAGCTGCTCTGCCTCTCAACTCCTTCTGAATCTCATAACAAGTGTGTATGTTCTTAATGTATAATGCAGCACTTCCTTCCTTTTTCGCCACCTGTCCTTGCTTAACAAACTATACCCCTCTATACAAATATTCCAGTCATGAGATTTATCCCACCGAAGGTCTGTGATGCCGTTAAGTCCATAACTTATAGACTAAGACTTCCAGTTCTTCCTATTTATTACCCGTTTTCCTTGTATTTCTGTACAGACATGTAAAAAGTTGAGCAGTTTCTCCCACTGTTATCCCTATTGATGTTCCTATGTCCCTATTATAATTTTCCTTTTCCCACCCAGCATTTAGCCCTCTGTTAAGGTCATCTTTTTTAATACCTACATGTGAGCTTTTGTTACTTCCCCACTTTGAACCTAGTTTAAAGCACTCCTCACGGGGTTGGTGAGTCAGTGTGTGAAGATGCAGTGTGTGCAGATGCACACGTTAGACCATCTCCCTCCAGCAGTTCTCTTTCCTGGAACAGCATTCCAGGGTCAAGGAAGCCAAAGCCCCACCGTTAACACCATTTGCTCAGCCATGCATTCATTTTCAGGATTCACAGTGCCATTGGCTTCAATGGGACTACTCCCATGCTTCAAGTTAAGCTTATGTGCTTTCTTGGATCAAGCCAAATTACTCGACTGCTTGTTGAATAAGCTCAAAAAGCAAAAGGTTCAATTGTGCAATACATTGTTATTTTTGTGTAAATAGATGAGAGTTTGAGAATATTTATGATTTTTATTCTTTGTAGCGCCCACAGATTTCAGAAAGCGTGACCAAACTTTTTGCAAAGAACTTTTATGAGGCACTACCATACCAGCCAGTTAAAGGAATTGTATGTATTACATAGCTTTGGAGAAAGCAGTATGCCAAACCTGACAGTTAGAATCAACAGCTGAGAAACAAGAACAAACTTCTTGCAGAGGAAAAATTATTCGATAGAGGAGTTAGGGGAAATGAGCTAAAAACTCAGAGAAATGCTTTATAATCCTGCAGTGATGTCATTTCATCACCTAGCCGGCTCTTTCTAAACTTTTTCAATATATCCAGAATTTACTATTACTAACTTTATACTGAAACGATTTATAAAAGGAAATTGCCAAATGAAACAGCTTCCGTAAACTGACCACGTCAAATGCAGTAAATACATGGCAGTAGTGGTGATTAGTCTTCAAGTCTTTAGTGATGTATGCAAACGTTGAGAGGTCTTCAGGGTCTTGTGCAGCACAGGAAATGTTTCGGATTTCATGTTCAGCAATAATATTCTGTTAAAAAAGAACTAAAGTATCACTATTTTTCAAATCAACAGAAATTAAATTGTTCATGCGGAGAAGGACACTTACATAATGGCCAAATTAAACTACAGAATGGTACTGAGGCAAAGACAAGACATGTCTGCCTGATGTACGAAAAGATGACTTTGTCTAAAGCTTTGGAGAAAATAATGAATGTTTACCTGTGTAAAAATACTGTTGTATATTTACCTTGTTTAGGCCGAGGACCCAGGAAGCCAAAGAGGAGACTGAATTATGGTCATAGATTTAAGCCTCGATTTCAGCAAAGGAACATGCACAAAGTGAGTCAACGAATAAGGATGGTCCTCACCACATGGGTAAGTGCTTTTCTAAATCATAGCCTTATTCAATGGGGCTACTGCATTTCCACAAACACAGAATATTCCTGTCTGCAGTATGACATCTCTACTTGATCAAAACACTAGAGTGCTGCTGCACACTGTTTTTTTGGCCCTAAGCACAGAGTATTATCATAACATATATGATGTCTAATGTCACAGTCAGTGAGATCTATGGCTAAATGTTGTGTCAGTAACACCTGTGTAAATTAAAAGCATTCTTTGAGCATGTCTCTTTTTTTGGAGGGGAGATTATATGCAACTTGGTCATTTGAATCACTCTCCCCTGTCTTCTTCTAACCGCCCAAGAAATACTTGCATACTTGGCAAGTTTTCTGAAAGGCCTATTAATATCTAATTGAGGAAGTAATGAGTCAGTAAACTCTGGATAAAAGGGCAGCATTCCAATACTTTTTTATATTCAAATTATGCAAAAATCCAAAATAAGGAAATTGTAACTGAAGACCCAGAATAATCCTCTTAATCTTAAACTGTTGTAGCATATTATTTGATTTCTATTTCTGTATAATGTATTACTCATACCAAATGACAATAAACAATTATTATGCCTTAAAGGACACCCATTTGTGAAAATGTTCATATTTAATTATATTTAATTTTCATTTGATTTTATGTTGCTTTAGGCAAAACACAATAATATGGTTTTCTTTATATTTCTTTTGTTCTCAGTTTGAGAACTGTTGGCCTAGACAAATATTTTTATCAAAATTAAAATGACACTAAAGAGTAAGGTTTTAGCTTCCTACAAATAAAGCTGTAATACATTACTATATGATCATGTGTTACCAATGTTGCATTAAAGATGATAAGGGATTATTGCTCAAAAGACATTAGAACTATGTGAAATATTTACCCCCAGACCAGGAGCCACATAATACTCATCTGGTTTCAAGTCTGCTATATGCCTGAAAACAGGTTCAGCTCACTGAAAGTTTTGCTAACCTTGGTAAAGCTCTCAAGTGACCCTGAACTCAGCATTGAGTAAACCTGCACTGGTTTAGAGCTTTGTGTTTTGAATCTAGCTGAAACCCATGAGAGTCTTTTGCTGCATTTTAACTTGAAATCTCATGGTTTCTGCCATTTATCTATACTAAGATTTTTGCTTTGAAAGAAGGAAGGAAAGAAATAAAAAGCAAGCAAGCCCATGAATTTCCATGGTCCAAAAGAAACAGCGAAGACTCACTTTATCTAGCTTTTGTAGAAAGTACTCTGACTCCATAAGGGGTTGCCTGCAACAATCTATAGTTCCCTTGAGACACTGCCACAGCAGAACCGTACTCTTGCTGTGTAGGCATTGAAACCATTATAAACCACTTTGCTGTTTTGAGGTGCGCACCTATGACACTTGCCAAAGATTCTACACTTACAGGAAAGCCCCCATATGGGATATTTTGTGTTTTGAAAAGCAAGGAATACATACTTTTTTTGCATAATGTTCTGTAAAAGGAAAATAGGTTGGGGGATTTTGTCTAGGTGAGGAGGGGCATCCTGCCAAACCTTTCTTGTGATGAGCTTCCTTTTGATGGGGGAAGACTGGACACAATTCCTTCCAGAACTGCTCTATTTGTCCACAAGAGTGGGTTTCTGGAGTGTGAGAGAGGTACTCTCTCTATTCAGGGTAGGAGAGAAAAAAGGGGGCGGGGAACTTGGAATCCAAGCCCTGATCCCCACGTGGCTTTTATTAGATAAGCTATCTAGCACAGTAAGAAATAAAATCTGATGTCCAGCAATCACACACACCTTATTTGTTGCATCAATAAATTTGACTCCCTTGTAAGAGACTGAGAGAACAATAGTAGGGACTTTCTTCATTTGCTCTGTAGACTTCTGAAATAAAAACGAGACAGCTGTTAGAACAGTTTGTTCTGCACTGGCAAGTATAGCCTGTTCACATTTTTTTTGCTTCTCTTTCCTCCCGCTGGAAAAAATATATTTGAATTAAAGTAAAACAAACGTTAATTTAAATATCTGTCTCTTTCTCTTGACTGTGCTTTGGGCCTGTGCAACAGCTGCCAACACAGATATTGATTTGCTAGAGAAAAGGAATGCAATGGAAACATTTGCACTTTAGTAAGATGACATACAAGTAGGACCAAATCTCTACCATATAAAACTGTTATAGTACGGTTTAGTAGTTGGTTGGTAAATTGGGGTCAGAGAGTACTCATTCATAGTGAGCTCTACAAATAAGGAAAAATATGAAGCGGGATCAGTGATCTAGTTTTTGTTCAGGAAAACAAAATCAGCTGCAATCAAATATGGAGATATCACCAAAGTCAGAGAGATTAAACAGGGAGAGAGATCCAACCTGCAAAGAAACCTAGACAGATTATTAGAGCAACTAATAAGATGAAATCCAATATTTATGGAGTATCATATACATAAGACCATAAGCACAGATCTAAACTAAGGAATAGCTGCTGTATCTGGAAATAATGTGTCTGAGAAAAAAGTAGAGTTAACAGTAGACAGCAAAATAATCATGAGCTTGAAGGAGAGGGTCAATGATCAGATCTTCTAATTGGATCCTGCTCCCTCAGGACTCAAACAGAATTAGACATTTGTGACAACATGAAATTCACAACCAAATAGCCAACCAGATTCTGCAATTATGTTTGTTTCCAGGAACAATGAGGGTAATGGTCTCTGCTAATCAAGTTTCATAGTTAACCCCTATATACACTTTGTGTGTGTGCCTGCGCGTGTGTGTGTGTTTGTGTTCCTTGTCCAGCTGAAGTATGCCCTTGTTGATGGGGAGAACAATCCTAGCTGGATTTGTCAAGCTTAGAATACCAAAAAGCTTGTCGGCACTGACATAGATGTTGATGATTGTACTGGGAATCCTCCACTTTGTGCTGTTCCCAATCTGGGGAGGATTTGGATGCTTAATCCATGGAGTAATGTTTTTATATCTTTCTTGTAGGATGGTCCTGTGTGGTGGATGAACTATATTTATACACTGTGTGGTTTCTTCTCTTTGCATCACCCTTCTGTGTCAGGGCACATGTGCCAGCTCTGGTGTTGAGGTTGCTGGTGCTGAGGTTCTTCATGCTGGCTTTGATAGTGTCCTCTTTGTTGCCATTCCTTTTCTGATTGATTCTGGGATATGGTTTCTGCTTGGGGAAGTATTGATTGATGTTCGCTCTTTTGACTCCACGTCCATTTTCATTTCGTCTGAGTCTGAAGTGACTCACTGTGATGGGGTTTGGACTCACCACCGCAGCGCCTCCTGCTGTTTAGTCTGGGAACTAGCTCTCAGCAGGCCTGGAGTGCCCTCTGTGGTGGCCGGAGCAGCCTTCCCAACCGGACCTCATAATTTGCCCACCCCTGCTGTAAAGTTTTACATTGTTTTGTTTTTGAGTGCAGTTATGTAACAAAACCCCCTTACCTTTGTAAATTGCAATACAGTACTTGCATGAGATGAATTGAAAAATACTATTTCTTATGTTTATCATTTTTACAGTGCAAATATTTTTAATAAATAATATAAAGTGAGCACTGCACACTTTGTATTCTGTGTTGTAATTGAAATAGATATATTTGAGAATGGAGAAAAAATCTCAAAAATTTAATAAATTTCAATTGGTATTCTATTGTTTAACAGTGCAATTAATCACAATACATTTTTAAAATCACGATTTTTTTTTAGTTAATTGGAAGTTAAATGTGATTAATCGACAGCGCTAATAAAAAGACTCATAATTCTATTATATTTTATGATTTGTTAACAAATTAATAAAATATACTAGCTAATACAGAATCATGTTGATTTCCAGAGTTTTCCTCTATATCTAATTAAATCGAATGTTGCATATACTATTTAAAGAGATTACTCCATTATACCAAGCCATTAGCAACATAATAAATACATACATTGGGAGTACAAGTTTCTGAGTTTATAAAATCTTAAAGTTTAATCCAGGCTTTCCATTTTCCCAAATGAATCTGCTAATTATGGCCTGTATTTGCTTTCAATAGCTATCTGAAGATTATAAATAGAGATTACCAAATATGTAATTAAACAGTAAAGTCAATACCATATTCTGAAAAAGTCTGAACATGACTACATTGTTAGCGACAATTTGTTCCACCTACCTTTCCTCCCCACCCAAGCTTAGTGTTTCAATACAGGAATCACACTCTCTCTTATTTTACCCACAAGTGCCTTACTTACAATTATTCTGGAGATTACATATCCTTACTGACTTTCTGTGTGGTCCACTTGGACAATGTTGTTTGTGTGTGCGAGAAAATAGTAACAAACATTCACTTTTTGTCCAATTTTGAAAGTACTTCATACATTCTATCAAATTTGCCAACTTCTCTGGTGCCATGAGTTTTTACAAAATCACCTATATTATTATTGGATATAATACTAATGTAATCTCTTTAGAGAAGATATTTGTTCTAATGGCTATGGCAAAAAGGTCCAAAGCCATAATAAACAAAAGATGATACTGGAAGCATCCTTTTCTTACATCTATTGAGATCTGAAATGGTGAGAAACTATGCTCCAATCTTGCAGCCATATTCTCACTGGCAGATTCCTTGAGCCCATGTGGATCCAATTCTACGATCAGGATCAACATTAGTACACAGAATAGAAGCTGTTGGATTTATCTAAATTAAACGCATGCTATTAACCAAAAATTATGCTTTTTGAGATTAGCAAACAAATTCCTCTCCACCCTGTCAAATGCCTTCTCCATATCCAGCATCATGATGATAGTGTAGCGTGAATTTTTCATTTGCCACATTAGCTAAAAGAGATCTCATTCGTTGGTATTCAGAATTCATTCTTTTATAAACAACTTTAGAAATTATATCCTAATTTTGGTGCCAGATCCTCCATTAAGCCCATAAGCACTCTTGCAATACTTTAAACACAACATTAATAAATTATATTGGATAGTACTTTGTACATTGTTGTAGGTCATTACCTTGTTCCGGTACATTACTACTTTATTCAGATATATTCAAGAAAAGACTATTTCTTAAGTATTTCCACCAAGACTGTGGTCAGCTGATCATTGTAGATCTTGCAAAATTCTGAATAGCATCCCCAGAATCTTCCCAGGGCTTAACAAGTGTAGAGTTGCCAAAGTTTCCTCTTTTCTTACAAGCTTTTCTAGAGACTCTGGCTCATCTTCAGCAATAAAAGCCATATCAAACCCTGACAAAAATGTGAGTGAGCTACAGTCACCATTTATTTCTGATTCATGAAGTTTTTTTTAAAAAATAAAGAATACAAAAAACTTTCTAGTTAATACCTGACAAACTACATACAAATCTGCCATTCAATATGATAATGATGGGTATTATTCATTATGCTTGATGAGCATTGACTTGTGCTGCTAACAATTTTCCCACTCATTCTTCATATTCATAGTTTTTGTTTAAGCCCAAACAAAACACATTCAGCCTCCGACTGAGATCATATTTTGCACAAGCCAGTTTAATCACCCGGAGCTAAATACCTTTTACAGGCATCTGACAAATGCTGCCCTTTTGTCTCAAGTTGTCAAGTATGATTTTTTTAATCAATTTTGTTTATCTTAAGCCCTCTGAGATGCAAACACAGCTCTAATACATGAATTTCATGCGGTAGTAGATGAAATTACAGAACCCAAATTATAGGCAATGACTGCTTAAATCCCCAAGGGGAGGAGGGAAGAATGGCAGGGGTTCTTAGGAAGTACTTTGCTAAGACTTTTTTTTAGCATGCAGCATTCTCCTTCCCTCCCTCCACATGCCCTGCCATCCCCAAAGGCTAGCACATCTAGGGGAGAGGAAATGATCTCTTATCTCAATTTTGTTTGGGGGGCGGGGAAGGAATGACTGAGCCCAAGAAGCCACAATCTCTATCCAAATTCTCCTCTTTACATGGAGAGGAGGAAAAGATTTGGGCCTTGACAGGCTGAACTTGTCTATTCCATTTCTCTTTTTCATATAAGGTACATCAGCTGAGAAAGTCCACCTTCTGCTTACCTTATCACTGACAATGGAAGGACTGAGCTGCGTGACACTTCCAACTCTAGTATTTAAATCCCAGTTCAGCAAAGCATTTAAGCACACACTTTGCTGAATCGGGACCCTAAAACCTTGATTCCTCAGATCCTCATACCTAGAAAAGTCTTCCTATGGTCTAGAGGCTCTGGGATCCAAAGAATATATCCTCTCATACAAATCCTCAAATGTCCCTGTAGAGCTGACTCTTTAGAATCTGAATGATTTGGCGGTGCAACTTTAGGGTTTTTTAATTACTGGCAATGAAGTAGCCCTCTTACTTATGTGCTCACAGAATTGGTAGTAAGTATAACATAGTGCCCTCTTGGAGTAGTCATTAGTCAAGTAATTCAGATATATGGACACCAGTGAGAGCCTACAGTAGAAACAGGACTTTGCCCAGCTTCAGATAGGAGACTTCTTTTTCAAAGGCAAAGGCATTCTATTCTGTCTTCCTGTTCCTACAGAGATTTGAAGCAAAGGCAATAAATCTAAAAGATCTGCTTTTATTATCTCCCAATTCATGCTGAAAGGGATGAAAGTCCTTAAATTCTGGGATGTATCTCTCAATATAATTTTAAAAGCATCTTGGGCCAGGGCAGAAAAATTTAATCTTGAAATACCAAAGGTCACCTTATAGCAGGTGTGGAAAGAAGATAAGGAGAGGGTGCTGTGGTCTGCAGAAGAAGGGAGAGATGTTGTAAGAGAAGTCATTTGAAATTGAACAGGCAGACATAAAAAATAAATCCAATCCAATCAAATTATGTGAATGGGAGAAAAAAGTAATCCTTCTCATGGGTGCAGTTCTTGCCAAATTTCCATAATTTTGGATGAATGCAAGAGCAGCGATAAGCTCCCAGAAGCAAGCAATCCAAATTTCGGTGGGAGCGCCATGTTGAAATCATTTCCAGAAGCCTCTGAAGAGTTTTCTCCCAACAAATTCATCCCTGGATTAACTAGGATGTAAAACCTGAAAAGCACAATGGATGACCAAAAAGGGGGACCCTATTAAAACAGTGGTTCCAGTCTTTTCTATACTGCAACCCCATGTTACTACATACACAAGAGAGAGCAGTTTCTACTCCCTTGGAGCTGGTGCTTGTGATCCCCAGGTTCAGAACTAGAAACACAAACAACTAGAAAATGTACTGTAAGGAATAATCCAGCACGGGCAGGGGATAAATCAGATCATATACTAAGTAGGCTATGTCCATTCCTAATTTTCCTGATTCTATGAAGGGCTAAGAAAGACTGAAACACTTTTCCTCCTGATGGCTCTTTTTCAAACTTGTGCATCTACTGATGGGAAGGTAACATTCATCAAGGGAATATCAAAATTGCTTATAACAGAATATGGCCAACGGTAAGCACCACAAGCCACACTAAGGAAAATTCTAGGCACCTAATTTTCACAGATCCTTTTCTGAAAGCAAGACCTGTCATACTCCATAAAGAGTAACTAACACTTAGTTCATTTATAGCCTAAACTTATGTATGTTACAGACTTAGTGAATGTAAATGGAAAAATAAGAGTTAAAAGCAAAGGGCCAAATTTTGTTCTCTATTACATCAATATAATCATGCTAACTTTAATGAGGTTGTACCAGTGAGCAGAATTTGGTACCCGACAGAAAAATCAAATATACATTAAATGTCATATCTTCTTAGTGCATTTAAATTAAAGCAAAACAGAACCATAATAGAAGAATAAAAAAGCCTCATGGGGCATAAAATACAGTAATGAACATACGTAATGTAACAGGATTAGGACCCAGGATGGCTCAGGACGATTTAATCCCCCTAAATCACAGATGCTAACAGTTAGGCTACACCAATAGTCCCCAAACTTTTCATGGCCATGCCCCCACTTAACTCCTGTCCATGCCCCCACCAAGAGCTGGGCCAGGAGCAGGGCAGTGGCTCCTGGAGGGGTATGGACAAGGCCAAGGGGGCCAAGGCTGGGGCCGCACCTCGGGGTGGGTCTGAGCTTGGGAGTGGAGCTGTGGCTGGAGACCATGACGGGGGGGCTGGCAGCTGGGACTGCAGCCAGGTATGGCGCCACGGCCAGGAGTCGAGGCTGTGGCTGGGAGCGGAGCAGAGCTGGGGGTGGAGTGGAATGGGTGGTGCTCCCTCCCTGTCCCCTGTGGGGACGGGCCCACAGTTTGGGAACCACTTGGTTACACACAGGGAGAAATTTTTGAATGCCAGATACCATTTCCTTCATTAAAAGACTTTTAGATCAATGATTTTTTCCCCATTGATTTCAACAGGAATAGGAGAAAGCCCAAAGAGTAAGAAACATAAATAGGTGAAATCCTAAACAGGAAAGATTCTATTTTCATGCGAATATCCCTTGCAATGAAAAATAGGACCATCAGCAGAATTTTGTCTAAACAAAATGTTTTAAAAAAAGAGCTTAATTTTAACAAGCAACAGAATACTATTTAATTGTATCAGTTCCATATAGCTTACCAATAAAACTATGTTACTGTCAGGGAAAATCTAAAATTCCTATTCAACTGATTTTCATAAGATTCATCTTCAAGGAATGTCATTTAAATCTGAATCAAAGTGATGGACATTTTAAACACTCATGGGTTGACCATAGTACATTTATAATTATTTTGATGTTGCTCTGAGTTGAATCCAATATAATAAATGTATTGAGGATGTAATATATTACTGAGGTGCCAAATTCTGCCCTAAGATCCGTATATGCATATTTCTGATAAAGTTAATACAGTAGACTCTCGATTATCCAGGATTGGATTAACCAGGATGTGGATTAACCAGGATGTCAAAAAAATACGCATAACTCGCAGGGCCGGCTCCGGTTTGTTGCCGCCCCAAGCACAAAAAAAGAAAGAAAGAAAAAAAAAACACCCCACCAGGGCACAGGGCAGCCAGTGAACCAACACCCCCAACCCCCGGTGCAGGGTGGCTGGTGAACCAACCCGCCCCTCCCATACTTCCTATGGATGGTGATTATCTGGGATTTTATTAACCAGGATTAATTTTGTCATCATCCTGGATAATAGAGAGTCTACTGTACTCAAGTATCAGAGGGGTAGCCTTGTTAGTCTGGATCTGCAAAAGCAGCAAAGAGTCTGTGGCAGCTGTGGTTAATACAGAGTTTAAGGGGCTTAAAAACTAAATTATAGATAGTACACTCTCCCTTTCTCCAGCCCCCCAAAAATCACACATTTGTGATTGTGGGCCCTTCCAAAAAGGGTTACTCTCCACCAAAAGAGGGAGTTTCCAATGCGAGTAAGAATTATTAGTATGCAGTCAGCTGAAAAAACACAGATCTTTAGGCAATTTATAAAGCATAGATTACCGTCAGCCCTTGGCTAGAAGAACTTGTGTGAAAGCCTGTGTACTGTAGATATGTAACCAATAAGGAAATGGTTGTCTGACTGCATGAGTTTTACACATTTTTTAGCTCCACAGCAGATACAAATGCTAAATCTAGCACTGAAGAGGCATCATGCAAAATGCCTCTATGATCCATAAATCAATGAATGGATTATACTCATCCATGCACATGGTTTTTCACCTGCAATAGATTACTCTGTAATTATATTTTTCATTTTTCTTAACCATTTCAGACTACCATGTGTATGAGAATACAATTGATTGTAATGTGCACATAATAAAGTAGGTTACAATTGGATAGATATTGTACAGCGAGGCTGTCTTTATTTTGTGTTTCTAATAGCATTATGCCTATCAGATTCAAATTGGGCTTTCTAATAATTTCTTTAAGTAGTTAGAATGAGGCACAAGGTCAACACAAAATCTTGCTCTTCATAATTTGCAAATATCTGCCTTTTTTCCTGCAAAAGGGTAGAAAAGACTTTATCTTCATAGGCCTAATCCTGCAAAAATGGAAATATGTGAGTAGTTTCATTAACAGAATGGTACTGTTAATGAAAGTAAAAATTACTCATATGTTTAAGTGATTGCAGGACTGTGCTCTATATTAGGAAATAATGACTTTGTAACATGTTAATAAGTTATTCATTAGTATATATATTTCCATTTGGTAAATTATATTTATATTACCATGCATGAGCAATAACATTAATGAAATAGAAAAGATTTATTCTAACATACATGCTCAAATGTATGAAGAGTACTTTGAAATATTTTCAAAAAATTAATAGCAAACATGGCATATAAAGCAAATATGTACATATAAATCTTTTAGCCTTAGTGTGATAATTGAAATGTACATAAAACATCTAGAACTTAAAATCAAGATTGAGAGCAGAATGGACTTTTTGTTGAATACCAAAATAATTTCAAGGATGGTGGAAAATAGATGGATAATGTGGAATTATAAAGTGGTAACTTTAGTTCACTCAGCTGTATCTGCTATTTCAATTATTAGACATGAAAATATACATGTAATGACTTACCCTCATCTTTGCACACGCATCCTGTGTTGATTCTGTGCCTCTAAGCTCTTTTACCAGCATAGAACCTAAATACTAAAATAAGAATACATTCAATTTTCTTTAGTTAAAATCCAGAGCAAAGATAAATCTACAAAAGACTGCTAAAAAGCCGAGGAAACCAGAATAGTAGTAGGTAGCCTAAATATTATATGATTTGGATTTTTTACTATATACTTTTGATATGCTGGAATTTCAAATGGAGGTTGTTACTACATAGTCTGTATAAAACAAGAACATTTACTAACAAATGAATTTAGAGGGAGAACTTATAAGTGGTACCAGCAAATAGTTCCTCAAATTAAACAAAAAGCACTTCAGAATGCCATCTTAAAAAATTACATCTGATTGCAAAAGGAAGCATTTACCATCTCTTTTAATGCAGCCATCTGCAAAAATCACATCACTGCTTATAATTATAGGGTTGCCGAAGACAGTAAAGCTAAGCTATGTGCAGCTGATGTGAGCCAATACATATGCATAGATAGTTAAAATATACTGTTTGTAGGTCTACAGTCAGAGAGTCTCTTTAAAGACTTTAGTTCACACCTGTGTGCCACAGATACATGGACTGTAAAAAGGCAAAAATGTACACACATTTCAGGATAGATAGTAGTGGAACACAGTGCAGTACTGAGGACCATTATCTGGTGCATTATTTGGTGCAGAAAGGTAAGAAAGCCCAGTGCAACTGCGTAACTACAGGGTAGTCTAGCTGTATTCAGTTAAGTATTGTAGGTTATAAAATAAATTGAAATTGAAGCCTGTAAGCTAAACATCTGTGATTCTATCTAAGTCTTGGATCAAGCCCCAATTAGGGCCTGATTCTGCTCCAGTGAAGGAAATGGGGGTTTTGTTATTAACTTCAGTGGAAGCAAGATGGGGTCCCTAAGGAAAAACATTCACATTGGAACAACCTTTGATCTAAGAACATTTAAACTAAAGCTTATAGTCTTACGATATGCTTACACTTAAACTGGTACAGTTGTTTTGTACTTCTTCAATGTAGACATGCACTACAGCAATGGGAGGAGTTATCCCATTGCTGTATTTAATCCACTTTCCCAGGAGGCAGTAGCTAGGTTGATGGAAGCATTCTTCCATCAACCTAGCATTGTCTATACTGGGGGTTAGGCTGGTATAGCTACGTCTCCCAGGGGCATGGATTTCTCACATCCCGATGTAAGTTTTCAGTGTAGACCAGCCCTCAAGCTAATGTCTTTCTGTGCTCCCTTTGCAGTTATAGACCAGGTCAACACCATAAACCTACACCAGTATTGGAAAAATCCACACCCCATAGCAACGCAGTTATCCTGACCTAATCCTCTGTGTAGACAGAGCTATATTGATGGGTGGCCTTCTCCAGTTGACATAGCTATTGCCTCTCACAGAGGTGGATTAACTATGTCAGCAGGAGACACTTTCCTATCTGTGTAGTAGCATCTTTACTGAAGCGCTACAGCTGCATGGGTGCAGCTGTGCTGCTGCAGCATTTTAAGTGCAGACCCGCCCATTGTTTATCTACAGTTTGCGCACAATTAGGCCTCCTTGTCTGTATTGGCCCAAGAAAAGGGCACCCAGGAGCTGTACCTCCTCTCTTGCTCCTGTGCTCTGCCCCCGCACAATGTGGTTCTTGTGCTGCTCCAACAGCAAGGCACAGGCACAGCCACGTGACATTTCCTCCAAAACTTTCACATGGGCAGACAGGCATGGAAAAATGTCTCTTTCCTCTTCAGTTTTGAGACTGTAGCAGAAGGAGGGCAAGGGAGAGAAGGAAAAGCCAGTCCCAGCCCCCAAAGTGCTATCAGACCTGCAGCAGCAGGCTCAGTTACTGAGATGATTCCTTACACCAGCTGAAGAGCAGAGGTGGCCAGATGCTGCCTGTAGGAGAGCCAGAGGGACGAGAATCCAGCTTCCTTCTACTGCCCGTGTTCACAGCAAAGGGAATGAAAACTCCCACCCCAAAGAAGGCAGAGAACAAAGCACAGGTGGCCAGATGTGCAGGAGAAGGAATGCTGCATCCTCTTAGAGCAGAGGAGGGCAAACTATGGCCCATGGGCCACATCCGGCCCACAGGATCATCCTGCACGGCCCCTGAGCTCCCAGCCAGGGAGGCTAGCTGCCCCCCCAGCCTCAGATCACCGCCAGCGCTCTGGCCCGCTGCTCCTGGGCTGAGCTGCAGTGGCGTGGCTGGCTTCAGTGGGGCCTGAGCTCCTGCTACTCTGAGCAGCTTGGTAAGGGGGCAGGGCTGTGAGCTCCTGCAGGGTAGTGAGCTCCTGTGGGGCAGCATGTCTTGCTCTGGCCAGGCCACACGGCCTCCAGACCCGCTGCTCTGAGCAGCATGTGGGCAATGCCAGGGGGTTGGATAAGGGGCAGGGAGTCCGGGGGGGGCAGTTAGGGGACAGGGAGCAGGCGGATGGGGCAGAGCTTTTGGGGGACAGTCAGGGGACCGGGAACAGGGGGGTTGGATAGGTGTGGGAATCGTGGGGGTCTGTCAGGTGGCGGGGTGTGGATAGGGGTCGGCACAGTCAGGGGACAGGGAGTGGGTGGGAGTGGGGTTTTGGGAGGGGGCGGTCAGGGGACAAGGAGCAGGGGCGGTTAGATAGGGGTTGGGGTCCTGGAGGAGTGGTTAGGGGTAGTGGGGGTGTCTCTGAAGGGGGCAGTTAGGGGAAAAGGAGCAGGGGGGGTTGGATGGCTTGGGAACTCTGAGGAGTCAGTCAGGAGGCGGAAAGTGGGTGGGGGTCAGATGGGGTGGGGGCAGACTGTTTGGAGAGGCACAGCCTTCCCTACCTGGCCCTCCATACAATTTTGTAACCCCAGTGTGGCCCTGGGGCCAAAACGTTTGCCCACCCCTGTCTTAGAGAGTCACAACAGCTTGAGCTCCCTGAAGATTTTGTCTCAGAGCCTCCTGGAGCTACAGCTGAGGCATTGCTCCTTTGCTCAACCCCAGATGAGAGCCTGTGCATAAAAGAATGTCGGTGCCCTATCTGTTTTAATATCCTATTTTATGACTGACCCTGCAGGGACAATGAACTCATGATCCTTGGTTTATGCACATGTTCATCTAGTGCCATGGAAATAATGGGCAATGGTTATGTCTATGACTTGACTGCTGGATCAGAGAGCAAGGTAAGAGGAGCTTTGAGAGGAAAAGTTTCATTAAACACAAATAGCTGTCAATTAGTAAACTTTGTAAGGAAAAATATGAAAAAAAAGCTGAAAAGTGATATAGATTTTATTTTTTTGTCTGATACGTGTAGGATATGGGGCTACGAGCCCTTGAAATTTTACTTGCATTTGTAACATCTCTCTATTACTATTTGAAAATTCTATTGTGGCCGAACTTGTGTGCTGTGTGTATACAAGCATCAGTTTATAAGACTGTGGCACGCCATGGTCGCAGAAAGTGTGCCATTTGATTTCACTGTCACTTGGATAGACCTGGACCCTTTTTCTGATGGCACCATTTCTCAGTTGCTATGGACGCATGGGCTGTAATACATCAGAGAACCAAAACAAAAAAATATTTCTGATGTTTGCTTCTTTTTTTTATTAACTATGGTTTTGTTTCAGAGGAAATACCTAGGTCCATTAAAACTAAAGAATGACCACCTGTTACTGGAAAATATTATGAATTAAAAAAACACAACATTGTCAGCATTTAACATGATCAGAAACACATATACATGCAATCTGTCAGGAACCAAAGCACTGATTTTACCAATACTTACAAATGCTTTATAATCACATGACTGGAAGATGAGTTTCTCTGGGTGATGTTGCCAGTACTGTACTGGAGTTGATGCTGTCGCTTCGTTAGGCGGTCGTAAGGTAATTGAAGGTTCTCCCCAGTCTCCTGTCTGAAAATCATATTTATTCTAAAAGTAATATAGGTTGCAGACAAATCTACTATAAAGTAAGCTCTCTATTGCTGTACCTAATTTACATTTATTGTGTACTTACTATCCCTATGGTATGTAAATAATATAATATATGAATACAACTTATATAGTACTTTTCATGGGTTAGTTTATAATCCAAGAGTCACCTTCTGTACAGTTCAGTGATGCTTGAACTTAATTTGTTTACTTTTCAAATAAAATAATTAAACACTTAAATTCTTTCAAAAACATGATTAAGTTTGAAAGCTATGTATGAAAATGAGAGCTCTTGAAAAGTTGTAAGATACAGAAAAATCCCTCTCATTCATAGAAAAATAGTTCTGCTTTGGGTTTTGCAGCCTTTTCTACATAGCTAACAAATTTCCTGTTACCCCAATTTATGTCATTAATTGATAATACAATATGTATATTTTCCCAAACAATCCAAAGAATTCAGACCTTGATATGATTTAAATACTTATTGTCTACAAACATATAAGGCTAAAAAGCTAAGTCTGCTGTTGTAATTAGGGACAATTTTACATATTAGAAAGCAAAAAACAATTCTGAAGAGTAAAATTTTGTGCCAGGGCAGTGAGCCACCATTAGCTAATCAAAGACAATTTGTTGCCACCAACAGTCCTCAACAATTCACCATGGAATGAGGCAAATTCATAATATGCTTATTTTTCAGGTTAACAAAAAAAATAGTTACAAGGTGACCTTTGAAAGCGCAGTTTCCTAATTTATTGTAAATGTTTTGTCTGTATCAGTGCTCTTTGCTGTGAATAATTCTTATTGTTTTATATCATTTTAAGTTTCTTCCTATTATTGCCAAATTTTAATCTCCTAAGCTAGGAGCTGTGTTTTTTTAACTCATTTTTAAAATAATTATAGTCTATATTATTCTTTTCTCTTTAATCTCTCTACCTATACATTTATTTTGATCACCTTTTATTGATGTCTTCCTGCATATTTAACACATTTACTTTTCACATTCATGATTCACATTTTGCTGTCTCTTTCTGTTACCCTCTTCTGACATTTTTCTCAGGGCCAGGTATGTACCCAACACATTCCAGGATAATCAGTGGGCTTGTAGTTTTCTCAAAAATTGCTTCTTCAGAGTTATTGTTTGTTCCCAGAGGAAAAGGTTGTAGAGGTGTATCCAAAGGGCCATCACAAACCTGATGATTCAGACATGGATGTTCCCTATCATATATTATTCTGGGGCTATGATTGACCTTTAGAAATTCTCCCTTTTTCTGCAACAGATCTCTCTCACCGTTTTCCTTTCCTATGTGATTATTGTCCACTTTGATTTGTTCTACCATTTTCTCTGCCACTACATCTACAAGGATATTTACCATCTTTGCAATACTTCTTTCAGTTTGGGTTGGAATTGGCAACAAATTGTTGGGAGTTAATTAACATGTAATTTAAGCTATTAATAGAAAAATTGAATTGAGCTAAGATTCCTTTTTTAAAAAGGTTATGGAAACACTTAATAACTGATGTAAAAATATGGCAATATTCTAATCAAAGAGTGATTTAAAAGTTTAGCAAACCACCACCTTATCAATTAATCTAGGACAGAGTAAACAAAACAAGGACGGTACATCCATTTTCATGTGTCACACAGTAGTGAAAGGACAGAAACTTGCACAACTTTGCAATGAAAAGCAAGATATAAATCTAGAAACATCAATAGTACCCTGCCAATGTGATAAATTAAAGCAAGTGTACACATTATAAAACAAGTAGAAGCCACTTAATGCCAAGATTGTTGCTTCCATCCACAGATGGTACAGTACAGTAATTCACAATCTGCCTATTTAATGTTGCTTAGATACTCCAAAAATAGGGATCTTCTAAGTACCTAGTCAGATATATGGAATGCCTCTCTGCAGAAGTTAGCAGTATAGACTGCATAGCTGCAACATTCACATTTTGGAAGAAAAGCAGTGTTGCCACATGTTATGGCATATTGTGATGTGTTCAGAGAATATTCACCCTCTTGTACAGAAATGCTGATTCAATACGACTAAAAAGAAAAGGCAAGAATTTGGAGCCTGATTTTCTTCTCTCTGAGTTCAGGAGAGTTTATGTCGCCCCAAATAGTCAATTGTTCAAGGGCCCCAAGATATCAGAACACTTGAAATCCTCTTGCTTTAAGATTTCTGTGTTCAGTAATGGCTTTTAATGAACTAAAGATCTGCTGGACAATTTATAGGAGGAAACTGTTCTGCAGGGGGGCATGCCTCATGCATTTAGCAAGAGGACACTGCCATGGCCCAGGCCTCATAAAAGGATGGATGGAGTAAAGAAACCATAAAGGTAAAGCCTTGTTTCTTGAACCCTGCTATCCAAAGGATCTTAATAAGGTAGGAACAGGAGTCCCATAGTAGAGATGACACTTGGTCATGTTTCTAGACCAGGGCTGGCACTAGCCAATAGGCGACACAGGCGGCTGCCTAGGGCGGCACCCTTTGGGGGGCGGCGAATTGCTGGACTCGGTGGCAATTTGGCGGTAGCTCAATGCCAACGAAGCTGTCGGTGGCAATTCGGCGGCAGGGGCTGCTTGCTGATTTTGCCATCTGCCGCAATTTGGCGGTATCTCAACGCCGCTGACGCCGCCAGTGGGAATTATGTGGCAGCAGCTTCTCTGCCTTTTTTTTTCCTTCACTGCCTAGGGCGGCAAAAAAGCTGGAGCCTCTCCTGCTCTAGGCCCCCATGCTGCCCTGGGCCTACGAGGATTTACTCCCGTAGACAGAGGACAGATAGCAGGAAGAAATTAAATAAGGAGTAAATTGAGTAAATGAATTTACACTTTGGACTATTTTTGCACAAAAGATATTAAAAGTAAAAGTATTAAAAAAAACCTTTAGAAGCTGTTCAGGAACCAATATTTCAGTCTGCAAATGGAGAACAGTGGCAGGAGAAACAGTGAATATTGCTAACAGACAGGTCTAATGTATGAAGGAGCTGAGAAGCGACAATCTTGAGGAAATAAGAAATAATCTTCAACTGAAACAATAAAGATCAAGTATGACTGTGCAGATAACATTCCTTTGTATTAATCACTCTATTTCAATCATTATAATTATTAATAAAGACCCTATTTCCTTTCAATTTAGATAAAAAATAATTGATAAAATTACCCTAAAAGTGCTTGGGACTAGAATGGTGGATCTAAATACATAACATAGCTGAGAGAGCTACAGAAACCCACTGTTACTGCCAGATTACTGGAGCTGAAGACCTTTTCTGTATTCCAATCTGCATCTTCTTGTAGAGATAGCAACTACTAAGAAATGCTGCAAAAAACTAAACATTTTATGTGTGGATTATTTCTGATTGATGAAAAATGAAGGCATGTTACGCACAGAGCCCTGTAATGCTCTTTTGTAACTATATCATGTGTTCTTTAGTATTCAGCTGAAGTTATGTTTTCATCTCATTTCTTTTGATTGCCTCCAACCAAGCTCCTTATAATTTTAGACAATGCTATTGCCAATACCAACTATTTCTCCTAAGTCAATAATAACAGTTACTATTTGAAAATCCTTAGAATGGAACAAATATGCATGCCTGTGTAAACAGGGCAGTTGCCTTTGTCTATCCTTACTCCATTGTCTCCCTACTGCTTTTCACCTTCACGTGTCCCATCATGTCTAAAGTTAGATTGTAAATTCTTCAGGACAGAAACCATTCTTTCTATTTATTCTGAGTGGGAACAGAGCAGACTCTACGACCCTCAGCAGGAATAAAGGCATTTTCTGTTGAGTCACTAAATTTCTGTACTGAAATTTAGGACAATTATAGCTGAGTCATGTTGGCAGGGGAGTCTAGTTAATTTCATCCAGGATATAAAGGAGTGAAACCAGCTCTTTGGGCAAGAGGAGATCCATAGGTTTGAGGAGGAAGCTCAGGCTTAAACTTTGATTTATGAATAATGAAAAACCTGAGGAGTGAGTTTGGATACTAACTCATGGTCCATATATTGGGATTCAGGCCCATTCACAAGTACCTAATGCATTTTCAGCTACTATAAAAATAATACAATGGTCTCCATTTGTAAGCTAAGAAAGTGGTTTTCAAAGTGGGGTGCGCACACCCCAAGGGGTGCGTGAGACCATCCCCCACTGGGGGTGCGCAGTGTCCCGGCGCCGCCACAGGATCGGTCCCGTTCTGCCGCCAAAAGTGGAAGGAATCTATTTGTGTCCCGCTGAATTTCGGCAGACCCTGCCCCGCCCCCCGGGCTGTGAGAGGACTCGGGAGAGCAGAAGGGGCCTGCAGACAGAAAAGTTTAGGAGACACTGAGCTAAGACACTGGACCTACCACATTTAATTTAGTTTTTAATAGCACATATGTTCTTATAAATCTTTTGATTTCAGTACTTTTATTCATAAGACCCAGAGATAACCAAACAACTAAATAGTTCATATTAGAACACACCATATATGTGGAGGTGATATCGCTGTGATGAATTGGAGACATATGTGACAAATTTATTCATTGCATGTCTTTAGTTTGTCAAATACCAGAGCAATTTATCACATGCTTGTGGTAATGTCCCATTCCCACTAGTCTGTCTCCTTGGCCTTATTTTAACATTTTATAGCACTCCCCCCTCCTCCTCCCAGCAGCTTCCAACAGCCACTGTGTTGTTTGTTTTCCCTAAACTACGCTGAGAGAGAAATGTTTCCTTCTCTTCCTCTCTACAAATATGGACTTTCCATCACAAAATTACCCCAAGCCAGGTTCCAGTGGGGTAAGATTCAATCCTTTGCCAGTGATGGACTTTCTAGCCATAAATGTCAAAGCTTTGAAGTCAGGTATCTCATGTTCCTACAGTACTTTAGATCACTGGGAATGGGGAAGACTTCCAGCTTCCCAGTGGAACACACCATTCTTGATTCTTGCCCTAGAAAAGGCTGATTTACTGGACATTAATTAAGTGACACTGAAAAAGTAGATTAAAACTATTAGTCCATTTTTAGAATTGCTGCATATACACTAGTTTTAATTTTTCCCTCCTGCAGTCTGACTCCAGGTAACTAATGAATTTGACTGCAGAGACAGAGATGTCAGAATTAACTCCCAAACAATTTTTTATAAATTCTCTAAACCATTCATAATCTCTTCTAAAATATGGAAGGTACAAAACTTGACACAGAAATGCTAGAGTAGGCCTGTTTTAAAGGATTTTGAATTTTGTTTTTTTTAACTGGGACTATTTGTTGTAACTGTCCACCAGTAAAACCAGGTGCCTTTGTTCCAGCACCATGCATTAGTTACCAGGACTATAAACAAGAGCACACACAAGACAGCACTTTTACCTGAAATTTTAAATTTTTTGTCGCTGGAGGAATTTTAAGTGTTCTGAGGGACCAGACAAAATCTAGTTCAATTTTTTTTTAAAATACCCACTGTCAGAAGATAGATTTCCTGTGGCCAGGAATCTTTCAAATCTTTGTTTTTTGAAACAAAGGTAATTTTTCAAATGGGTTGATAAGTTTATTATTACGCTTGAAGAAACTCTGAAACTTTCTAAAGAAAGGTAGCTGAGATATCCTCCTATCACAGAGGTAATTCAAGATGGCAGTCATATCATGTGTATGGGACCTTAATGAGCCTCTTAAAAATATCGTATATGGGGAAAACATAAATTATTGAGAAGGAGTTCCGTATAGCGTGTTATAGATAACTTTTTACTCTCACTTGACAAGCACAGTTTTTCACATAAATTACACAATTTGGGGCATTATCAAGGTCACATATAATTCAAAAGAAATGACTAACTGCCACAGCAAAACTGGCATCAACTCAAAGTTCATCAGTTAGGTATGAGGAATGTAGATCCTACTTATTAACAGGAAGGCTGATGCACAAAACAGGGTGCACAAACTATGCAATTTACACATTTTTGCTTTAAAATAAATGAGCAAACAAAAAGTGCTGGAAGAGTCATCAAATCTACCATTAGGTAAGTTTTAACTACCTAAAGATTCCTTCATCTCCAGTCACACAATCAACATAAAACTAATCAGACACCATGATAAATGAATGTACACACACATAATCCCACACGTCAATGTACAGTACAAATTGTTTTTCAATTTCAACACGAACACCCATATATAAGTACTAACGACACCATGGCAACGGATTACACTTCCATACAGTGACAATGTAGCTGTTTATTACAGTATCTTACATTATGAACCTGATGCATCGATGAGAAAGGAAATCCTGCATTCTGGTTGGTCCATATCTCACAGACAGAAGACTGCTAATATAAACAGAAAACTACATCTCATCTTGTAAATATTAATGTACTACAACCATCAAAAAGCAAGAATAATAAGTATGAACAGCAAAGGATTGCAACAACAGTTTAAAAATGGCAGCACTTTGTCAGTTTTCATTTATTTGCTGACAAAACATTTTTTGGACTTACTTATAAAATATAGCTTATTTAGAAACTTCAGAAGAGATTTCACACTGCGCATACAATACAAACAATTTAATCAGAAATGCTGATGAAACCCAGCTCCGTAAATAGAAAATAAAGAAAGAAACAAACAAACAAATAAATAAATGGAAAACGTATAGAGAGGAGGCAAAATGGGTTGGTTTCAGTTTGTTTTTTTATCAGTCAAAGGGCCAGTTATGTTTTGGTTTTGGAGTCACACTGGGATGGGAGGATTCATAGAGATTTTGTTGGGTGGGGACGAAATCAGGAAAAATTAGTAATAGTGAAATAACTTTAAAATTCCATGTGCATTGTAGCTATTAACAGAGGAAAATGAAAGACAATAAAGTGAAGTGATCACCCACCATCTCTCTTCAACAATAATTCCCTTTCATTCAAACTATTAGGACCAAATACTGCCCTCTACTGCATCCCTCTGAAGTTAATCAAATGGGCAGCACAGGTCTCATACTGTCCATCCAATATTTTACAAGAAACCTGCATTAACAACAGTGAAGTAAGGATCCTAGTGCAGCAACTGTAGCAAAAGCAACAGAACAATATAGGCACAGTGTCTGTCAGCCCCTTTTGCAAATTTCCTTAGTAGGATTCCATCAAGAAAGGCACTGTGACACTACAAGAAATGCTAAGATAACATTTCATAGTAGCCAAGCAACTAAAATAAGTGCCAGACATGGGAACTGCCCACAGTATCCTGAGCAGGCAGCAACAAAAGGCACTAAACACATGATAAATGCAAAACTGCAGCCTCTAGAATAGCTAGCAATTAATACATCAATAGTTTAACCACAATATACACAGCATGGCTGGCAGCTAAAGACACCACCAAGAATTTAATATCAGTGTCCAAAATAGTTAGCATTCAAATAGACAAAACTGTGTGCAAGAAAGTGACTCTTGCCCTTACCTTTTGCTGTCTGAAATCTGGATGTCTTGCAGGGTGACAGGCTAGGTCACTGCTAACATTCTGGTGACTGGCAAAGCAGTGGCCTTTTTCTGGGCTAATTTGCAACTCCGCCCAGACTGGCTGGTAGCAAACTAGTATCTTTCATTTGCCTTTATTTCCCTCAAGTTTCCACAGATATTTTTTAAAAATGTAATCTCCCCTCATAAGTATCTTTTAAATCCTTCCATATCTGTTGTTCACCTTTTGCCTCCCCATTTTGTTTCCCAAAAGTCATATCTCCTGACCCCATATATCACTGGTGACTTTAATAATCTGAGTTCCAGGATCCACAGGACACAACGCTTTGATGTCATGAAATATGTAATGAAAACATAGCCTTGACTTTTCCAATTTCCTTTTTGTCCATCTGGATTCTGCTATCCATCTCAAAACAGATCCTCATACCTAAGGACATTGCTTCTGGTCCTCCTCAGACTCACCCTGCTTCTTACTATCTTAAAATACATTTCCCCAGTAGCAGTGCAAGGTACTTATGCAACCCAAATACTCTTCTTGCCCACATATTCTTAAGCTGTTTCACAGAGTATTCGTTCTGGTTGATTCCTCTTTTTATTTACCCCATCTTCTCAGATCTTCCCATGCCTACTCTTCCACTGAAGAGGGACTCCAGAATGACTTTGTGACGGCCTGCAGTGACACTCCAGTGAAGGAAGGGAACTACGCTTTTGCAAAATAACTATATTTAGGGTGCATTAGTAGTCTACAAAGGTACATTTTACAGTTAATATTAATTCTCCTAAAGAATTACCTCAGCCCAGCTTTACTCTATGTAATGGAGTACAGTCTTCTGCAGAACACATCTCATTTACAAGGTGTGAATCAAACTGTTAATTGAGTTCTGATTTGGACAAAATCTGGACAAAATGTTCATAGTAACTAACAGCTTGAGCCTGCAAAAATTTACTACCAGGTGTGACACTGATTCCTGTGTGTAGTCCCAGTGAGCAGGCTACTTATAGTAATCAGCCATACACCCAGGAGTAAATATTTGCAGGATCAGGACTTAAGAGAAATTATTCTTTTAAAGTTCTGAAAAGAGGCACTAAAGTGATTTAAAGACCATTATATATGACTACAGCAACATCCAGTGGGATGTAGCACTTCTCATAACACAGTTCTGGGCTATTGATGTTTCGGTGGATAGAAAAATTAGGCACAGTGGAAGTATTAATGTTATAAAGGACAATGGGTTTTATGCAGAAACCAATACTTTCCTGCTACTGAAGAAAATAGTAGTTAGCATTTACTGAATATATTTTCTATGGCTTCAAAGTGCTGAACAAACATTAATCAATGAAGTATCAAATTCCCTGAGAAGCAGCTAAGTAAGTTTGCTCATTTCTATTTTGAATATGGAGAAACTGACCAAAGAAGAGAGAGTGAGTGACTGTCCAAGGTCACAAACTAGTTAGTAGGAGAGTTGGGATTAGAATTCAGGAGCTACCAATTCCCAGTCCCCTAGAACATGCTACCTCAAAAAAAGAAAAGAACAAAATCTATAGCCCGCCTCCTATCTGAACAATAGCCAGTGTACACAAACAAAAAAAACTTGGGCACTTAATACCAGGGACACAGAGCTCTGTGAGAAAAGGTTACCAACTAGCAACATTTTGCAAAGGGATACTGTGAAGGACAGAAAAAACATCATCTGCTATTCCTAATAAATATTAACATATGCACAAAGAAATAATGCAAACTATTAATGTTCAAACAAAACAACAACATATGCATATTCATATGAAATCACATTTCCACAAAATAGATACAGATAGATCAAATATACAGGAGGTTCCCCGGATCATCGTCCCATTACAACTTGGGACCCTTTAGAAGAATTGTGTTAAGAAACTTCCATTGCTTCTGTCAACCTCGCTTTACTTCCTTATTTCCATAAAATATATTCACACAAAGAAAAAAATAGTACTAGCTTTTTTTCCCCTGTGAACTTCCTCTACTACTTCAGACAGTGAGGCTTAATTCTCTCAGACAGCCATTGTTCAGGTAGTGGCCAATCATACTATTGAATATTTGAGCACTTCACTCTTTCCCAGTTTTCTGTTAAAATACTCTCCTTTTTCCTGCAGTATTTCTATAGGTTAAAAAAAGTTGTAGCCCTGCTCTCTGAAACACGACTAAAGCTCATCTGAGACTGTTCCCATAAATCCTGACACACATCTGCTCCGGTAGAGCCAAAATACTGGTGCGAAGTATAAGTGTTCTAATAAAATACTACTTTTATCTGTCACTTAGCGGGTCGTGCTTTTCATTTGTAGATTTGCAAGCACTTCACCATACTCATGATCTCTATTTTACAGATGGTGAAACTGAGGCACAGTCCAAGTTGGACCTGTCCAATGTCCCACACAGGAGTCAATGGCAGAGTCAGGATTAGGACCCAGGTTTCTGCATTCCAGTTGCCCTACGTGCCAGAACAGCAGTACCCAACCAGGTTATGAACCATTCTAACTCAAGCTAACAGGGGAGAACAGGTGGAGAGGCTGAGAAAAGGTTGTACACTTTTCTCCCTTCTTCCTACTTCCCTCGTAAACACCACATACAGAGTTTAAGACAAACAGCCCTTTGACCCTAGCAAGTAGAGGCTGCATCTATTAAAATACTGAGCGTGAGCTTGTGATATTTTGAGTATTTGGGAAGGATTAACAGGGATCTGCCTTATATCATTTCTGCTGTAACTCAATCCCCCTATCCTCAAATAAAATGGTAAATGTTGGAACTGAAAAATGCTTTAACCTTGGCTATTAGACAAAGTGGCTGAGGTGATCTCTTTTCTGGGACCAACTTTAGGTGATCAGAAGAAGAGCTCTGTGTAAACTTACTTGTCTCTCTCTCATCAATAAAAGTTGGTCTAATAAAAGATATTGCCTTACCCAACTTGTTTCTCTAATATCCTGCGACCAATATGGCTACTACAACACTGCAGTAACCCTGGCTAGCTGTGAGAGACAGGAGGTCCTGTAGACTTATTCAAAGCAGGATCTAATTCACCCAGCTGTAATTACAGACACTACACATTTTGCTGAACTATGGGATAAATGAACAATACTCAGTGCTTGTGATCTATGGGGCAGATTCATGGTTTCACTGTCACACCCCGATGGCCCCCTTCCCTCAAGTCCCTTGAGAAAGTAGATCAGTATTGTATGTTGCTAACACTGTTGCAGGCATTGCAAAGTGTTCTGGGAAGGGTTAAATGTATGAGAGTGGAATGGAAGCTTCCTTTGCAGGTCTCAGGAGGCCAAGGGAGGAAAGGAACGGGTTAATTTGAAAAGTCAGCTTGGCCTAGAGATAAAGAGAAAGCTGCTCTGCCTTCAAGGTCAAGAATCGACACAGACTATGCCAAGCACCAAAAAACTGCTTTCGATCCCAGCTGGCTGTGAATATAGACAGAAGCAAAATAAAGGCAAAACAAGTTGCAGGACTGAGATTACATTTGCGAAGGTTGGCCGCCCAGTGAGACTCAGTCTGCCTTTGTGACCCTGGAGCCGGTGTATTTTGAGGAAGCTGAAGAAGTCATGGAAAGGCGGTCTGGACTGGAATACCAAGCACGGGGACAAAGGTCTCTGAAGGGGATGTCCCCAAAAGACCCTAGGGCATAAAAACCCTCCCAAGAGCAGAAGCAAGTTGGAGATTAGCAGCGGAACCCCAGGACGACCAGTGCACCAGAAATTCCAGTCAATCCCCCACCCTACTTCCTCAGGCCTGGCCAGACTGGGCAGCGTGTTTGTGAGTATGAAAGTAGGTTAGAGCTTCGACACTAATGCTTTTTTCCTTCCTTTGAGTGACATAGAAGCAGTTCCCACGCTCACTGCTTTTTTATTATTTTATTAATAAAGCTTTAAAATTCAGTCACACGGTGTGTTCTCTTCATCTCCACTCCTACCATCCTGCAGTCTTAGTTTGATCAACTGAGGCCCATGCCGATTGGTAACAGAAATTTGTCACAGCACTAGTGCAGGGACAGAGGGGAGGAAGCTTGCAGCCCCTTTATTCAGTGTGTATGTGTTGTGGGGGGGTCTCTGTGACTGAACAGATGCTCACAGTGCAATGCAATGGCTAATGGAGCAAATAGGATGCTTGGAGGCATAAGCAAGGGAATACTGAATAGGTGTAGGGAAGTGATACTATCCCAGGGCACAGCATTTGTGAGACTATACCGGGGGTACTGATTCCACTTCTGGTGTCTACATTTTAAAAAAAGATTGTTGGCAAGATTGTTTCAGGAAAGAACTACAGGAATCATTTGAGGCCCGGAAAACCTGCCAATGAGAGGCTATAGAAGCTCATGCTATTTAGTTTAGCCAACAAAAGGTTAACAGGGGACTTGATCATAGTCCTACATAGGGAAGGGATTTCTGAAAGTAGAGAGCTCTTTAGTCTAACAGACAATGGCAGAGCAAAAGCCAGTGGTGGGAAGCTGAAGATAAAATAAATTCAGACTAGAAATAAGATGCAATTTTTTAATAGGGTAATTAACCATTGGAACCATTTACCTAGGGATGTGAGGAATTCTCTGTCACTTGACAACTTTAAATCGAGACTGGATATCTTTCTTAAAATACGTTCTAGATCAGCTAGTGATTATGGGCTTGATGCAGGACTCATGGGGTGAAAAATGTCCAGTCTTCTATGCAGAAAGCCAGACTAATATGATCACAATGGTCTCTTAAAATGGTCCTAATATCTACACTAGGGTAACTGTGGATCTTGCAGCGAGTTGCCTTTGCACAGTCATGCTTGTGTGATGCATCCCCACAAGCTTGAGAGCTATCCAGAAAGCAGTCCCCCAGAGAGGGCTGAGGCCACGTGAGTGCTCCCTTGGTGCATGAAATGTTTGGAGCCTGTAGTAAAATGGCCAGTTACTCAGAGTATTATGCATTGGAGCCATGGTCCATCCCTCCTTTACCGCCTGTTTAGTTAGCAGGTGTTTCCTCCACTCTCTTATGTAGCTGAATAAAGCAGCATGTTCCCAGCATGTATTACGGTAAGTAGAGCGGGTTTCCTGTGCATTGAGCAGTCTCTTTACAGTGCCATTGTTACAAAAGAGCTGTGCGGATCCAGCTATCTCAATTCTGCCTGCTGTGTCCAAGAGAAATCATATGAAAGAAGAACGCTAAGGAAGAGGGGCAGGTGACCAGTTGGCATGAACATGCGGCAGCACCATTCTATTGTTTCGACTGCTCCCCTCCCAGGCCCAACAAACAATGGGTATGCATGTGCGTCACTGGAGGTATGGAGGGGCATGTTACATAAAATATATCCTTCTTACTCATGTCTACAGAACCCAGAATAAAAACATTATGTACATTGACACAAACTAGCTAACGAATTATAATTCAATTGTGCACTAAAAATTGAGGGAATTTTGGATTCAACCCTCAGAATATCATTCTGGGAATGAAGACCAGGTCCTTAGAGCTGCAGCTGGCCACAGAAAGGAATGATATGGGATGCCTGGGCTTGCATGGTGCTTTTATAATCTCATGAAAATAAATGTTCAGAGCAGAGAGAGGACTCATACAGTGGATGCATTGCTTTCCAGAGGGTCACCAAGCTCTCAGGATGGGGGGATGAGGAAGGGAGGGGAAATGCATCTCATAAGTAGGACTATCCAAAGGTTACTTTCACGAACAAGCCCTTTTGAGCCCCCTGGTGAAAATGGAGGGGGAGGGAGTTCTGCCTTCCTGATAATTCTTCACATGAGGAGGATTTGCAGAAAAGTGCAGGCCATCTTGAAGTGACATTTTCCTAAGAAAGCAACTTGAGTCATGACTACACCTGCTGCAGAAGTATGTACTTTGTAGTTGTCCTTTGATATAAAGAGAACAAAGGGACTCCCTGGTTCGTATGCGAACCAGCTGAAGACCTCCTTCATTTGACTATGATCCCCAAGATGAAATTCCTCTCCACTCAATCAACGCGCCTGTGGTTGAGATGAGCTGGTACATGCAGAGAGACCTGGTAGACTACAAGCTGATTTCAGATTTATTTTCATCTCATTAAACAGGAGCTGGTTTCTTCCAGAGGAGATTGCTTAAGGTTCCTCCTGTCAGTTTTTGTAGACTATTACTGCCTTGTGTGATCTGAGAAAACATGCCAGTTTCCTCAGAGCAAGATGCATCGTTGCAGTTCAGAGTACTAGTGCACTGACATACCGTGTACAGCAAATCTTTTGCTGACTGACTACTTCCCCTATGCTAATGTTTTTCCCACAAATGTTCCCCAGCCTGTTATCTTTGCATCTGTCAGTTATTCTCTGACTGGACATCTCCAGAGATTGTCATGCTGGGCTTCCCGTGTGTATGCCTCTGAAAGCTAATACTATCTACAAGTTAAAAACAGACTGTCAACATCTTGATGAATTTAACAAAGGAAATCTTCGTAATCTTGGGTCTGAAGACATTTCACCATAGCAATCCTGACTTTCTGTGCAGGTGATGATTTACGGTGGAGAATGGCAGCCAATGGGACACAAAAATCCTGAACTAAAAACCAATATTTAAGATTAGAAGATATAATATTAAAATTTGGTTGCCTACAGTTAAGCACCAATTACCTATATTTAAGCACCTAAAATATATGGACTGCTTTTCAAAAAAGCACTCATAGCTCCCCTGGAGGGCCTTAGTTCTTTCCAGGAGCTAAAAGATTTGGATGTTGGATCTTAGACCTCTTCTCTGGATTCCAGAGATCCTTTTATTTTTTATTTTAGTTACTTTGTCAAGAAGAACTCTCCCTGGGTCTTCCAGATCATCCTTACAAAAATAATGATTGTATAAGTGAGAAACTGTAAATGAGTAATTATCACATATGTCCCCATTGTGGTTTAGCATTTGTGACATTAATTGTACCATTAACATCAACTATTAAAGTCGAACATTCTTCTTGGACTCTGTATGCTGAAGCAGTGTGCAGATCTAATCTACATCCCACTGCATTATTTTAAAAAAGCAAAAGTGTGTTACATTTTTGAAAATATTAAGATTTTCCAAGTTGAAATTACTGAGTTAGTTCTTAATTCCATTTTTATAGTTTACTTAGCCATATTCAACATACTAAGAGGCAATATTTAGAGCTTCATAGAAGTGAGTTTGATGAAATTTTGGGGTCATGACAGTTAGATCAAATAGTATACAAAAAGACATTCTTTTAGTAACATATCTATCATACTGTCAAAAATCTCATATAGTCATTTTTCCTCTGCCGTAAATTCAAATTCTTCACAGTTCAGCAATCTTTCAGTATTTAAAAATATAATACATTTTAAAAAGGCAAAACTTTAAACATTTCATTAGATTCTTATTGGGGTTTTCTTACATTACGTCTGTCTTGAGTTCTTCAACATTTATATTTTCCATTGGTTGGCTGCATTTTGAAACAGAAGTCAAACTCTCAAACAAAAGCAGAACAAAAGATTTTCATCTACACTGGCCTCATCCTCATTTTATCATTTCTTAAAATGATACTACACTACAATAGTAGTACTCTTTCACATAATATATTTCACCAACAATTTCAATTGTTGATAAAACACATTATTCTCACTTTAATCCACTGCTTCTTGCAGATGATCGTCTTGCACATTGGTCTCTTCCTTTAGACATTCAGTCCTTAATTTCCTTCATTATCTTTAAATCCCTCCAAAGGTCAGAGTGGGGGGAAAGAGAAAAAGAAATACACAATACAGATAAATGAACAAAAATTACAGACTGGTGGTTAAAACACAGGACTGAGTCTCAGGAGGTTTGGGTTCTATTAATGACTCTGCCACAAACTTGCTGTATAACCCTGGCCACATCACAATCTCTCTGTGCATCAGTTTCCCTAGGAGTAAATTGGAGGACATGATATTTACCCAGAGTAGCCTCAAAGATATCATGAAGATAATTAATATTCGTAAAACACTTGGAGGATAGTGTAGAAGTTCAAGGTATAAAGAGCTGAAAACATTATCCTGTAGCTCTTTTCACAGAAACCTATATCCCCTAGAATCATAGAATATCAGGGTTGGAAGAGACCTCAGGAGGTCATCTAGTCCAACTCCCTGCTCAAAGCAGGACCATTCTCTACTAAATCATCCCAGCTAGGGCTCTGTCAAGCCTTACCTTAAAAACCTCTAAGGAAGGAGATTCCACCACCTCCCTAGGTAACCCAGTGCTTTACCACCCTCCTAGTGAAAAAGTTTTTCCTAATTTCCGACCGAAACCTCCCCCAGTGCAACTTGAGACCATTACTCCTTGTTCTGTCATCTGGTACCACTGAGAACAGTCTAGATCCATCCTTTTGGGAACTCTCTTTTCAGGTAGTTGAAAGCAGCTATCAAATCCCCCTCTCATTCTTCTCTTCTGCAGGCTAAACAATCTCAGATCCCTAAGCCTCTCCTCATAAGTCATGTGCTCCAGCTTCCTAATAATTTTTGTTGCTCTCCGCTACACTCTCCAATTTTTCCACATCCTTCTTGTAGTGTGGGGCTCAGAACTGGACACAGTACTCCAGATGAGGCCTTACCAATGCTGAATAGAGAGGAATGATCACGCCCCTTGATCTGCTGGCAATGCCCTTACTTATACAACCCAAAATGCCGTTAGCCTTCTTGGCAACAAGGGCACACTGTTGACTCATATCCAGCTTCTTGTCCACTGTAACCTCTAGCTCCTTTTCTGCAGACCTGCTGCCTAGCTATTCCATCCCTAGTCTGTAGCGGTGCATGGGATTCTTTTGTCCTAAGTGCACTTGTCCTTGTTGAATCTCATCAAATTTCTTTTGACCCAATCCTCTAATTTGTCTAATTTGCCTCTCTCTAGCTTTTATTACACTTTTGCTTAACTGGAGAAAATATTTAGTTGCTGCTAGTAAGTATAGTTCTACTTATGGTATAGGCTCCTATGTGTTAGTCCTAATCCTTCAATCAATTACAGATCAACCAAAACTTCACATTCCACGGTAGCACCACATTAATTAGAATGACTTTACTTCAAATGCACACTCAGGCTATTATCTTCTTAGGCCTGGTCTCCACGGGGGTGGGGGGGGGCGGGAAATCGATCTATGATACACAACTTCAGCTATGAGAATAATGCAGCTGAAGTCGACGTACTTAGATCCATTTACCGCAGCATCTTCACTGTGGTGAGTCGACTGCTGCTGCTCCCCGACAACTCTGCCTACACCTCTCGCAGCAGTGGAGTACAGGAGTCAATGGGAGAGTGCTCGGGGGAGGGGGGTTGATTTATCATGTCTAGACTAGATGCAATAAATCAACCCCTGATGGATCAATCACTACCTGCCGATTAAGCGGGTAGTGTAGACAAACCCTTATCAATGGGAGAGTGCTCGGGGGGGGGGGGTTGATTTATCAGGTCTAGACTAGATGCGATAAATCAACCCCTGATGGATCAATCACTACCTGCCGATTCAGCAGGTAGTGTAGACAAACCCTTACATTACCTAGCCCTTAAGTTCTAGAATAGAACATCAAATCAAATAATGAAAACAAAGAGCCCAGAAAGGCTTACAAATGGGGTGGACATAGGATTCAGCCCTGGGTGCCATCTTCAGTGAATTCCCTAAACCAAGAACATGTGAATTCAATTTTTTTCCATTTTTTGAGATATGAAAGAATGTCTTTCTTCCCATTACAACAGTATTACAATATGCAAAGGCCAAAGTAATGAAATTACAACAATGTCCTGGTCTTGCAATCTTTGATGCATTTTTACTCTAGGTGTTAGTGTTTCTTTGTTGTCTGTAAAATCTTTAGTCTTAAAGAGCTGCAATTTTAAGTAACGTTTCTTAGGGAATTTAACTAGGCTTCTTCTTCACACCCATGATTTTGTGTCATTAATATGACACCGATGCGGCAAATGTCAGATCTTCTTGAGGTGTTAGAGCCTGATCTTAACCTCACTAACTTCAAGAGGATTCTTTCCATTGTCATCAATGAGCTTTTCAGCTGGCCCTTAATTTTTGCCCTGGAAAAACAATGTTTTTATAAAGTTTATCAGCTAGGATTGATGGGAGCTAACATCAGGATCATTAAGTGCACCATGATGTGGGTCCCACTGGAGAAGGTACTGGACTCCAAAAACTTGCCAACCACACTTCAGAAGCAGCAGCTTCCACCGCTATGATCTCCTGTAATGCTCCGCAAACTGATCTGTGCTTGGCTCCAGCTGTCAAAGAGAAGGCAAACAGAGCTGGGCACTGCTCAGGGACATTGACATTTTGGAGCTGCAGAACTTTTTTCCCACTCATACTGGAGGACGCAGGAAGAAGGGCCTAACATTTGGATGAATCTGAGCCCCATTTAGGCTTACATTGCCCCAGTTAGGCTTCTTTGACTCCTATGGCAAACTAAGGATCCTCAAGTCACATATCTACAGTAGTCTGATTTTCTAACCAGACACTGAGCACACAGATTAATATTCTCCTCTGAAAAGAGTTCTGTTGCCTGTCATAAGCGGCCTTTCTTGACCTTCAGAAATCGTTTCATTCATTTCCCAAACAAATGAATCAGTGATTTCCATTCCAATTTCAAGGTTTAGTAATCTTAAGTGTAACTGGAGCTACACTGAATATGCTGATCTGATCACGTTCATCTATAACTTGCAGGCTCAGCACTAAATCATCCTCTGCCTCCAATACCAATGATACTCAGGCTAGTCAGACTTGTCTTGATGGGTTTCACAAAGTCCTTTTCACAATCATCTGTGTTACATTATGACAATCTCTAGGACTTCCAAGATTTTACATTTTGGCTGGGACTTCAGAAGGTGCCAGATACCCAAATCCCAAAGAAATCTATAGGATTTGGATGTCTAAATTGCTTATGCTCCTTAGAAAATCTCTGCATTACTCTTCTTTTACCTCCCTGTACTACAAAATGACCAGAAAGTAAGTGGTGTGATCATCTAGTCCAGGGGCAGGCAACCTATGGCACAGGTGCCAAATGCGGCACACGAGTTGATTCTCAGTGGCACTCACACTGACTGGGTCCTGGCCACTGGTCTTGAGGGCTCTGCATTGTAATTTAATTTTAAATGAAGCTTCTTTAACTATTATTGTATGTAAATTAAATAAGGTTTTAAAAATGTTTGTTTATATATTAAAAACTTATAGAAAGAGACCCTCTAAAAAGTTAAAATGTATTATCAGCACACAAAACCTTAAATTCAAGTGAATAAATGAAGAGTCATAGATATTTAGAAATAAAATCTGAGTATGATTTAGAAGAATGATGTAAACCTTTTGTCCTTTAAAGTATTAAATGGCCTTAACAAAAGCAGGAGGGTTGATATCTAGTGCAAGAATCAGCATATCTGATTATTAATACATAGCATATAGTGAAAATGTGTCATATTAATGACAGAAAAAGTAGAATGCATTGATTCTTTAAAAATATTTTTCTTTGGATTTTAGAGTTTAAATTAAGGCTCAAAATTGGCTTACTGGAAAGTTACAAAATCAAATAAAGTTGAGAAAAAAGCTAAAGTGAACAGTGTGATAGAGCCATAGGCGTGCCCATGGGGTGGAAGCCACCAGCCCCTCCCTATTGCTCCCCCCCCCACCTCTGGAGCCATGCTGCCATGCCCACAGTGCTCTGGGGGCCAGGGATGTGCACTCCCGCAGGGCAGCGAGTTTGGCTCCGCAGGAGCCAGACATCCTCCCCTCTCCCCGGAACATGCCACCACCACACGCGCAGAGCCAAACATGCTGCTAGGAGTCTCATGGTAAGGGGGCCAGGGCTGGGGAGACTGGATAAAGGGTGGGCGCAATCAGGGGACAGGGAGCAGAATTGGGTTGGATAGGGGGGTGGGATCGCAGGGAGGTAGTTAGGGGAGGGGGGTCTCTGGAGGGGGCGGTCAGGGAGCAGAGGGGGCTTGGATGGGTCAGGAGTTCTGGGGGGTCTTGTCAGGGGGTGGGGAGTAGTTGGATGGGGTGGGAGTCCTGGGGGTCTGTTTGGGGGCGGGGGTGTGAATAAAGGTAGGGGCAGTCAGGGGAAAGGTAGAGGGTAGGGTTTTGGGGGAGCAGTTAGGGTGGGGAGGCCTCAGGAGGGGGCAGTCAGGGGACAAGGAGCAGGGAGGCTTAGATAGGGAATGGGGTCCTGGAGGGCAGTTAGGAGCAGGGGTCCCAAGAGGGGGCAGTCAGGGGACAAGAAGCAGCGGGGGTTGGGGATTCTGAGGGGGGCAGTCAGGGGATAGGAAGTAGGAAGGAGTGGATGAGGGTGGGGCTAGGGCAGTACTCCCTGGGTGCACACCCTAATGAAATGTGCTGCGCACGCCAATGGACAGAGCATGCACTCTTTTTAGTGAGCTATAAATCTATAAACTGTCATTCATCCAGTTGCCTCACTTCAGTGTAAGCTAAAATGTGTCCATTAAATAGATGATGAAAAATGAATCTAAAAAACTCCCCAAAATTACAGCACTGAGGACTTGATCCTGCTATCCTTATGTACATAAATCTCCCCATGATGGACTGTATACCCCTTGAATGGAATCTGGCAGAGAAAGAGTTAAGGAAAAAAAGGAAATATGCAAACTAGGACTTGTCTGCGAGACTACTGTAGCTGGGGGCAGGACACTTTCAATAACTGCTTGCGAAGAAGTCAGATTGGCACAAACCAAAGGAACCTACAAATGTCTGGCTCAGAAGAGAATGTTAGATACGATAGAGCACAGCGTGTCCATGCTTAGGATCAAACTGCACGCTTTACTTTCAAAAGGAATTTTTGGGAGAGACTAAAGATCTGGACCAGCCTTTCACTAGGAGTACCAGGGACAACAGACTAACCAGTTTTAAAACTGATCTTAATAAATTTGTGAATGGCTTACATAATGGATTTGCCGATGATAGCAAGCGACTGGACTTGATGACCAAGGAGGTCCCTTCCAGTCCTGTTTCTAAATAAGGTTCATTTCAGCAAAGCATTTGGGGCATATGTCCAGATGCTGAGAAAAAAAACAACTAAATTAAAATGTCTGTTTTGGCTAGATTGGCTGAGCAAAGCCCAGTTTAACCTCTTAAAAACATGACTCTGACAAACTGAGAATGATCACCACATGGAGTCATTGATATTCCCATTGAAGTCAACGGGAATTCTGCATACACCAGTACCACAGAACCGAATGCAGAGCTAGTGGCGAATCCAAGCTGATTTGAGTTCAGATGCTAACACTTCCACCACTCTAAGCTGCGATTTCATTCTGGATCCTGAAGGAATCCGTAAGAATGACTAGTTCTAGTTTTTCACTGAGAAAGTGAGAGAGATGGGGCAGAAGGGCATTCACAAGGTACCAACTCCCAGGAAAAACTCTTAAATGGTTTTTCAAGTGCATTGAAGAGGAGAGGTACTATATGCCCTGTTTTCTCTTAGGATAGAAGGCACATATGATGGCCTTTCCAGAAAAGCATTTTTTTTTTCTGAAAAGTCCCTTTGTGTCTGAGGAAGGGTTGTTTCAGACCTCTCTGGAGGACCAGGACGTTAAGACAGGAAGAGAGGAAAGAGAAAGGGAGGCAGGCTGGACGGCTAAGATGGTAATCAAAAACCCCCAAACATCAGACACTGAAAGAGGAAGAGGGGAGTGTGAACCAAGTGATAAAATATGCACAAATCAGTCTACCCAACCACAAATGATGAGATATTTCATATTCAGACATCCAAGTTTTGTGACCTTCAAAGAAGAAGTTTTACAGTAGGTAAAGTGATTAAGTAGGCACAGGGATAAATGTCCTCCCCCCCCGAATATGGACTTCAGTCAAATTTCCCCTCACTGTGAAAGCCTAGCAGATTTGTTTGAAAGCAAGCTTGCACACTGGGCAACTTTCCTCAGCTCTGTTTCTGGATTAGAATGAGAGCCCTAATTCAGTAGAATAAAATTATAAAACTGCCAAGTTTTTTCTTTGAAAAAAAAATCTAATTTCACTTTCCTAGAAATGTTTGCTTCAACAACTGGAATTCATCAACTGCTCTTGGATTCCCAGGTAGCAGATGGGTTTCATTTTTCATTTGCATTTTTAATTGCTTTTTCTCTACACGTATTTAACAAAGAGATTGCAGCCTCTTCTCTACGATGTACACCATAACACAATTATTTGCATAGTCTTTGCCACTTTAAGGTTGAACTACTCAAATATGCTCTACTTTGGGCTATGCTTGAAGACTACTTGGAAGCTTCACACAGAGCAGAATGTAGCAGCCTGCCTACTTAGTGAAGTGAACTGTTCATGTTACAAATGTGCTCCATGAACTGCACTGGCTTCCCATCTGTTTTTGGGTGCAATTCCAAGTTTTATTTTTGAGCTACACTGCCAAGCATTACATGATTTAGGACTTGGTAACTTTATCCCTATGCACAAAGAACAGCAGAGATCATCCTGAGGCATTTTTGCTGATAGCTTAACTTTATTGACCTTTAGAGTGGCATGAGACATCTTTTTGGTCAAGCATATGCTTGATTTAAAATCATCATTCTGGTTGGTTGAAGGAGAACAGGGAAGGGGACTGGTTTATGCTGACTTTTGTGAACAGTTTGATTTAATGTTGAGATGCATTTAGTGCTGCAGTGATGGGCACAAGTCATTATATATGTGCAACCCTTTTAGAATGTCCAAATAAACCCCAAGATTACAAACTTCCTTAGAAAAGGGCGGACAGACTCAGTACAGGAAGCAGTCATACCCTTCATTAGTTTCCCTTCAAAACCTGTATCATGTTTGTCTTTTCTACAGTGAGGTTCTGGCAGCTTATTTTTTCCTGGGTCACTCTCTCTCAGCCAGTGCTAGGGATTGGCACCTTCTCATGAAAAGGAGAGGTGAAACTAATGTCTTCTGAATATGGATGAAAATACAGCCTAAAATGGAGTTTCCTCTCAGGAGCTTGTACATCTGTCTATATAGAACAGGCAGGGCTATAGAATGGAACCACAAGAAACCGCTTACAAAAAGTCTCTCAGAGGGCAGGAGCTACTCTTAAACTCTGCTCTAAGACCTGTCAACAAGGATAGGATAGACTCAGCAAAGAACAACCCTATTCCTCTCTGCCAGATCCCGTAAGCATGTCAGCAACACTTGGGCTGCTATCAGAAAATCTACATTACGTTTCCCCATGAAGGGAAACTTTTAAACAGGACAGGGATGCCTTTAACATCAAGTGATGACTTCTTGAGCCAGAGCCCAGCAGTTTCTTGTTTAAGACTAGTCAATATCTTGGCCTCCTGGAAGGAAGTATAAACAATCCCCACTAATAACTAATACCTCTCTGGGGCCCTTCCTCAGACAGGAGGGTGTGGATCCATTTTACAGGGATCTGCCCAGATCAAGCAGATTGCAAGATTAGGGCCTAAATCTTTTTCTATGTCCTATTCTATCTTATTTCTCTATAAGTAAAGTTGTTTTCCAGAATTTCTTTCCTTACTACTATGTATTTCTTTCTTTAAAAAAAATTGGCTCAGTACTATGAGTTTAAAAATGTAGGTCCTGATCCTGCAAGAGATTCATTCATAAGATTAACTCTTTGTAGGATTGTGAGCTTCATTTTTAAGGGTATTTAGATACCTAAAGATGCAAAGAGGCACCTAGTGGGATTTTCAAATGCACATAGGCATTCACCTGTATTTAGAGGCATCTAAATATATTTAAAAATCTGTCTCTACAAGTCTAAAATGAAGTATATACACACACACTTTTGAAAATATTATATATACATATGTGTGTGTGTGTGTGTGTGTGTGTGTGTGTGTGTGTACAAACAAATCTAGTTTAGGATTCAGAAACCTGGCATACACCGCTTTGAAACTGAAAAACAACAGAAACAGATACTGCATTTGCTGATTTGGATCTGGCCCCAATATCTGAATATGCAACAATGACTAGATTTAATTCTTTGATCAACAGCATGAGGACAGCTTTTTAACCTTACCTGTGCCATCTGCCTCTCCAGTTTTGACCGGGGAATATCTTCAAAATAGTTTTCATTTCTTCTTCTCCTTGCATCCCCCTGCATGATAATGTGAGGAACGTCTAGGGAGCCACCAGTAGTGTAAGTGCTTTGGCTAAGTGAGGGAGACAACTGAGGAGGAGTATGGTTACCGCTGGGTTCCTGGATAGAAATGGAAAATGTAGCATGGTATATTACCATTTTTATGTCTTCAAGCAACCTGTTTAAAACTATATTTGAACTATGGTTATTCAAAATTTAGGAGCATTTCCTGAAGAAAGAATGCATGACGAGTGACTGCTATATTGTACTAGATTGTGACTTGTCCCACACAAAACTTGTAGAGAGCAGTAATGCACTCTTATTTTCTTCATGGTCTCCCCATATCGTCAGTTTGTGAGCAGGCTCCATGGAGACACTATTCCTCCTGTGTAGGTGGAAATTGATGGAGATGGGAGGAGAACGAGCAGCATGGAAGGGGGAGTAATCTGCTACTGGTATAGGCTGGTAGAAACTTACATCCCCATTTCCCAACTCTAAATCACTTACTCTCCCAGAGTTGCTGCTGGGAAGATGCAGCTATACACCAGCCCTTGTCAGGGTCCAAGTAAAGCATGATTGATGCCTCAACTATTTATAAGGGGCAATTTACCATCACTTCGGAGCAGCCAAGTGGTTTGTACTTCAGCAGTCTTCCCTTGTTGGGAGAGAAAATAAGTGGGCAGAGATATAAGATACACACTTTACTTAGAATTTGTAATGGCACCGCTGAATAAAAATTATGTGGGGATATTAGAGAGAGAAACAGAACACAGATTACAACTCCCAGAGCTCCAGAAAACATCAGTATTTAGCCAAACTGTGTGTGTGTAACAGGTGCAGACACTGTGGCCTTCTCTCCACTGGAGTAGTTTCAGAGTTGCAACCTTCTCGTACATCCAACAATACACCATACATCCAAACACAGAATTGCAAACATTAGTGCCCAGGTATGCAAATTACCAGCGAAGTTCCACTTGCTAGTAGGAAAGCTAACAGCATTCTCTCTACCACCACATCAATCTGCATGGATGCTGTACTAATAGGGAATGCAAGCATTAGCATAGCAACTGCACTGGATCAATTCTTCTTCACACATCTGTCCCACAACATACTAGTTACTTCTTAAGTGGACTCTGATCAATTTTCTGGACTCTGCATTATGGTTAAGTTCTCCAGAAGTCCTCACCTGCACAACTGGGCAGCACACCTTTAGTCTCCATGCATGTACCCCTTTTTGCCAGCATCCACTTCTGTGCGATCATCAAATTTCAATTTTAGCTTCCCAAGGTGCTTTTGAATCATGTCTCAAAAGAAGTTTTCATGCAAGAATATCTTAAGCTGGCCTGAGGTTCACAAGAGTGCTTGTCCAGATTTGGGGTGATCAGAAGATAGAGTTCAAGATGAACCCCACTATCAGGAACAGTCTGGTTTCTGACCAGGTGTTGAGTAGATGGCCCAGTTTGGTATCACATGCACCAAGAAACAGTGCCAGGGGAAGATAAAGATAATTTTTTTAGATTAAGTTCTCTAGAACAGGGAATGTGCCAGTTTGTGTGTTTGTGTATGAAGCATAACTATACACAAGTATTTAATATTAAACAACAATGAGTCTGAAGGTACTGTACAACAATGCCGAGATGCAGATGGCTGCCCTGGTGCAGGGAGGAAAACCTACTTCTTATTGTTTTAGAGGAATAACTAAAGTGGATTCTTGGTGCAGTTTTCTGCGGAGCCAAACTAGAATGTGGACAGCATCAAGGCACCCTATTTCAAGCTGCTGAGAGATCAGGGGAGAGTAAAGAGGCCTGGAATGGTCTAATGTTGTTGGTTGCTCTTCCAATGGAAGGTGTCTGCTCATAGATAAGAGTGATAAATCTCCAAATTTCATACTGTATCTTTGTTATTTTTGCTTTAATATTTACCAATGTTTTCTTCATGAAAAAATTATGTTTAAAGCTACCATAGGAACTAGAAAAACTGAAGTGGTGTATGAGGCTATTAGCCCAGCTAAGACTTAAATTGGCATCCTTTTAGGAATAATCTTCACATAAAAAAAAGTTCTTTCAATATGCTAGACACAAAGAGATCTTCCTACAGAAGGGGATATACAAACTATTCTTCAGCTTGAAATAAAATCATTAGTGCATATTGTAAGGTAAACACTACCCTATGTTTTTGTTTGAGTATTTCTATGATACAGTATCCTCAGCTATTGAAGGAGTAGAAGCTCTTAGTCCAAACTCAAGTCCTTTCTTTTAGGACTCCCAGTGAAGACAACTGTACATAAAGTGACGAATAATATTTAGTTACTGTCTGTATTAGTAATTCTAGCTGTTGGGCAGTGAAATATTTTTCCTCATCCTGATTATATGAGGAGATCTAGTGTACTTTTTACTGTACCCTGAGAATGTACAATGTCGCTCGTAACATAGGATGTGAAAGGTTTTCTACCAGCAGAAGAGAAAACATCCCCATCTCTAGAAATAGTTTTCCAGTCCAATGCATCGAAACCATTGAGCAAGAGTGTGCTACTTTCAGCCATTGGCCATTTCTTTTTTATTTTAGCACTTGCAGTGTGCCAGGAGACCATTCACACAATAAACCAAGATATAAAATGTAACTAAAAATATCCTATATTTGAGCAACTCTCTAGGGCAGGACATCATGAACTGAAAGACACTTTTGCTAGCACAATATTAAAAAACAGGTTACAGACTTCTAAATCCAAGCATTTGTATATATATAGCTTTTGAGACTAAAGAGGGTAAAAACAGGGAGGTCACACAATCTATAAATTTTCTGTTAAAATAAGATTATAAAAGGCAGCAGCAGCTCCCATTCTAGCTTTACCTTCTCCTCCTAACACCAGGAAATACAACTATGGAGAACATTATGCCCCTGACAACTGGAAATCCATTCCAGAACGAAATTCCAATCAGAAGAGCAGTCACCATGGAAATACTCAAATAAAATCCATTCAAAAGAGGGAAGAACTGAATGAAAATGTCATAGTAAAAGGTGTTAATGAGCATGAACTACCTTGAACACAACACAGTAAAGACAGGGTCCCCAAACCATAATGTAATAAGGACAACAGATATCAAGAAAGCAAAATTTCTGGGATTAGAACCCTAGTGAATTTATTGTAATGGGAGGAATATAAAAATCAGTGAATATGGAAAATCCTAGGGGGCACATGACCAGGCTTGCAGGAGTGGAGTTATTAAATCTGAGTAAGACAAGTAACTTTAGATACCCAGAAACACCTTGTTTATACATGTTTATCTCACTGATTTCAGTTAGCTTTGTGTAACTAAGGCCTGGTCTACCTTGGGTGGGCGGGGGGAGGTGAGCTAAATCATTCTAAGTTATGAACTTAGCTATGAAAATATTGTAGCTGAAGTCGACATACTTAGAGCTACTTACCACAGTGTCTTCACTGTGGTAGTTCAAAAGCTTATGCTCCCCCGTCGACTCCACATACACTTTTTGCTCCGGTGGAGTACTGGAGTTGACGGGAGAGCGCTTGGTGGTTATCACATCTTCACTAGATGCGATAAATCGACCCCCGCTGGATCGATCGTTCCGGAGATAAGTGTAGACATACCCTAAGCACAGACTTACACTACAGACCAGCAAACAAAGAGGAAAGTGATAAAAATCATTCTATATGCTTAGCTTCTAAGTGACAATTCTTTGTGCTTTTGGGTTTTTTTTAAAAAATATGATTTTACAAGATACCAAATTTGCTAGGAACTTACCCTGAGGGTTATTGACCTTGGTGGTTTCTGAGGAGGGTCTTCGTGAAGCCTGTCTCCCAGAGATGCCAAAATACGTTTCCTGTGGCCAACCAAGCTGATTTTTAAAACCTGAAAAAAAATAAAAACTCAAATAAGAACTTTCATTAAAATCATTAAACAAAGAACCAGTCAGAAACCAATAGGACCAATCCAATTCAACTTATTCATAAATGATCTGGAGAGAGGGGTAAACAGTGAGGTGGCAAAGTTTGCAGATGATACTAAACTGCTCAAGACAGTTAAGACCAAAGCAGACTGTGAAGAACTTCAAAAAGGTTGTGCACATAAGAAACATTCCCCCCAATCCTGGTCAGGCTCAGTCCTCCCCTAGACAGAAATAAAAAGCCTCTCCATAGCAAGACAACAAACTACCACCCCCCATGGACTGACCAAAAATGTTTGGACTTGCCAACTTCCAAACCTTAATTTATAAAAAACGATAGCTGATCAAGAGTTGAATGATTACTGAGTCATTACAACCCCCTAACTACTTCTGTTGATGCTCCAGCATCAAAGCAAGTGCTCTCTCTTTCACCGTCCCTTCCATTGTTGGAAATATGGCCTTGGGGCTAGAGGGTGTGTATGTGTGTAAGGACAAGGCAGAAAACTTGAGCATCAGTGGCAGAAAATAAAGTCTGATACAAAGAATATCTACAAATCTACGCCAATGAGCTAGGATTTAGAGATCCAACCTCTGCTCTGTCACAGATGTGGCAAAATCACAGCTTTTCAGAATCCTTCCAGGCTTCAAGTTGCTTCCTTTCTTCCTGAACGCATCACTTTCCATTGTGGGGCCATTACTAATAGAGACTGTCAACACTGACATGGATGCAGGGGATTTATCTTTCACACTAAACCAGGCAATGTTGAGAAACCATTCTTCGACACTAGTGACCTCCCAAACTACTGCCTGGTCTCTAGAGTCCCTTTTCTAAGTGAGCTGATCATGAAGTCAGCAACCTCTCAGCAACTAATATCTTAGATCCCCCTCAATTTTGTGTCAGAAGAGGGCACAGTACAGAGACATCTATTGTTACTTCGGTAGTTGACCTCCTCCTGTCCACAAACAGGGGAACTACATTCACACTCAGCCTGCTGGTCCTGTCTGTGCTATTTCATATTGTTGAACATCTAATAGTCTGGTTGCCTGCAGCTACAGAGGTCACTGGAAAACCATAAAACCAGGGCCATCTGTTCAGATTGAACCCTGAGGATCATTGTCAGTAGCTGTTGCTCCACAGCAGGCCCCTTCTCCCCCCGTTGAGTCCCACAAGCTTGCTTTCTTCATATTATTCAAGATATATAGGAAGACATTAGGAAAGCCAGTGAGACCACAAAAGGCTGAAATGCCAGCAGTATGCAGGAGACACAAAAGTCTGCATCCACATTACATCAAATGTAAACAGCACCAAGATGGGTGAGGCCTGGAGAACCACAGAAGGGCAAACATACAACCTGTCTTTAAAAAGGAGAACAAATCGGACCCAGGAAACTATAAATCAGTCTGCCTAATTTCAATATCTGGAAAGATACTGGAACAAATTATTTAGCAATCAACTTGTAAGCACCTAGAGGATAATGGTATGATAAGTAATAACCAACAGGGATTTGTCAAGAATTCATGCCTAATCAACCTAATTTCCTTCCATTGGCCTAATAGTTGGGGGCGGGGGAGAAAGCTGTAGATATGATATATGTTGATTTTAGTAAGCCTTTTGACACAATCCCACAGAATATTCTCAAAGGCAAATAAGGGAAAAGTAGGTCTAGATGAAATTACTATAAGATGGGTGCACACCTGGTTGAAAGACCATACTCAAAGAGTAGATATCAATGGTTCACTGTCAAACTGGGAGGGTATATCCACAAAGGTTCTGCAGGGATCTGTTCTGGGTCTGGTAATATTCAATATTTTCATTAATGACTTGAATAACAGAATGAAGAGTATGTTTATAACATTTGTGGATGACGACAAACGGGGAGGGGTTTCTGGCACTTTGGAAGGCAGGATTACAAATCAAAACAATCTTGACAAATTGGAAAATTGGTTTGTAATCAACAAGATGAAATTCAATAAAGACAAGTGCAAAATATATACTTGAGGTGAACAAAGTCAAACGCACAACTACAAAATAACTGGCAAGGCAGTATTATGGCTAAAAGGGATCCAAGGGTTATAGTGGATCACACATTGAACATGAGCCAACAATGTGACGCAGTTACGAAAAAGGCAAATATTCTGGGGTATATTAACACTAGTATTGTAAAATCCAGGAGATAATTGTCCCATGCTACTTGGCATTGGTGAAGCCTCAGCTAGACTACTGGGGACCACACTTGAAGAATTATATGGATAAACAGGAGTGTCCAGAGCAGAGCAACAAAAATGATAAAAGGTATAGAAAACTTGACCTATAAATAAAGGTTAAAAAAACTGGGCATGTTTAATCTTGACAAAAGACTCTGTGTGTGTGTGTGTGTGGAAATCTGAATGTTCATATATGTCTAAAGAAGGCTGTGATCACTTGTTCTTCATGTCCACAGAAGGATAGACAAGAAGTAAGAAACAAGCAGGATCTATCTGCAGTGATTCTGTCACAGGTATATTTAGTGAAAGTCACAGACAGATCGCAGGCAATTAACATGAATTAACGGAAGCCAGCAACCTGTCTCTAACTTTTACTAAAAATAAATAAATATATGTGACAGCATTGCTGCAAATAGAGCCTATTACGCCTAACTTCTTGCCCCACCTGCAGCGTTCATGGAAAACAATTGAACAGTCTTCTTTCTCAATGTCTAGCCATAAGCAGCACCTGGAGGAACTTCTTAAAGCTCAGCCAAGGCATTACTCGAGTGATGCTGGTAGGAAACAGAGAGAACAGCTTTTATTACTGAGGGCATTTGTTAAGTCACTGTGCAGCCTTGGGGTCTTTTCGGAATCCTCAAAGCTTTGAATGCCCAGTTATCAATGGCAGGAAAAAGCTCATCTTATATTTGTTAGTTGCTTGAAGATTGGGCCCCATCACATCAGTGCTTGCCAAAGCAATACACACATTCATGATGTTCATGTTTGATCAGAACATCTCATATTGAGGAATGAAATCAAAACATCCCCAAATGATCACATTGTTACAAAAAAATAGCAGATCATTTGTTTAGCACAACAGGTCACTCTGAACACATAAATCCAGTGCTCTGGTCTCTTTGCTGACTCCCAGTTGAATGAAGAGTCCAGTTCCAAGCCTCTGTCTCGATATTCAAAGCTTTGCATAGGCTGAGAAATTGCTAGTGTGACTGATGACTAAGAAGCATTAGCAGGGCCACTAATGAATAAATCAGAGCAGGGATGTCTTGTGTGTCATTTGCTCTTCTTCTGGCTTCATGCAACTGATGAACACGATGACAGAAGAGGAATGAGTCTCTGGAACTCTGCAGGTCAGGGATCTGGAGGTAGGTCTCCAACTGATTATGCTCTTTTCAAAAGAGTAGGCTTAATCTGAAAACTACACTGATCTCAAAATACCAGGAACACCATATAACCTGTATCACATTTTGTTTTTTCACAAAAAGTGGATCTCACCATGAATCTGGATGTGGAAGGGTTTGAAGATGCACCTTACAGAAACATAGCATATTTGGCCAATAGGAAAATCTAATCACAGATCAGGGACTAACAACTTTGTTAATGAAAGATACTTTGGTTTGGTCTCAAAATGCACAATGGCATGCTCGTAATTGTCTTACCTGGAGGTTCATTGATCGTCTTCCCAAGAGGAAATGTCATTATCTGAAACCCTTATACATTTGAGTTACACAAAGAGAGTTCAACAGATAATCTCAAAAATTGTTCTGTGATAGTCTTTAGTATTTAGTATTTAGCAAAAATGTCAAATATCAGAAATATGGGTCAATAGTATGTTCTGGGAATGAGGCCTAGAGCAGCATAATATTATAAACATCCTAATGTTTCATAGCAAAAGGTCATAAGAGACTTGCACTTACTTGGTGCACACAGCAAACTAGTGCTCCATCAATATTTTCAAAATAGGCAAATACTGAATTTGACAGTCAATGAAAAGCATCCATATAATTGTTATGCAATTCAGCATTATGCAGTAAAGATTGTAGCATATTTCATACATAGCAGTGTAACAAGTTTTTGCAGTTTGGCGGTGGTAAATCATATACATTCTTACAGTAGCTTAAGGCTAACTTTTGTATCAGAGACAAAAGAGCACGCCTGTGATATGCCTCTCACTTTGCCGGCAAACATGATACATGCCACAAAAGAGTGCAAGCCCAGATCACATTTTTGAATTAAGTGTAACTTCCATTATACTGAGTTTGCTTATACTTGAGATGTAATACAATTACAAGAAGAGTGGAACAAGTCATTTGTCAAAAGAAAAAAATTTAGGCACAGAGATAAAGTAATATTATATTTATGTCTCCATATTCTCCATTCATTCCACCAGGGAATGTTACAAATTCACAGAATATGACTGCAACACTTTGCATTTGGATTTTTGATTTAGCTGATGGATGTGGAAAACACAGACACACACACGCACACCCTGATAACTCCCTGGTGACTACATACATGCAGATGCTGGAAAGGGAAAAGTTATGTCTGCTAAGGTTGGCATAAACTTACACAAATCTCTTTTTGGGGGGGACTATAAAGGCTAACAGAATTCAAGAAAACAAATCCTGATAAATTACGAACTCTAGTGAATATTATGTAAGAGCAGTTTAACAGGGCTGTCAGTGTGCCTGAAGCACCTCACCTTGTTAGCAGGTATTGATCCTGCTGTCAGGATTGCCTCCCCACTCTGAACTCTAGGGTACAGATGTGGGGACCTGCATGAAAAATGAAATAACCCCTCAAGCTTATTTTACCAGCTTAGGTTATCTTTTTCCCCCCAGAACACAAACTTCTCCTGTGTCTGGAACTAACTGCTGCCACCACCAAACTCAGTATTCCAAAAACTAGGACAAAGGGGAGTTTGGGACCCTTCTTTCCCTTTCCACTAAGCCCCCCAAACTTCCTCTTTCCCTGGGAAGCTTGAGAGAAAACAAACAAACAAACAAACCTCACCTGATCCTGCAAGACGTGCCCGATCCAAAACCAGGATCTTACACAATGGAAAACAAGCAGTCAAATTCTTAAAAGAAAGATTTTAATTAAAGAAAAAGAAAGGAATAAATCCCATATAGAAAATCAGTAGAACAGCACTTCAACAATCAATGAAGAGTTAAAGACAACCCTCTCCCCGAATTTCTCCTCCTGCTGAAGCTTTACAGTATTAGAGAAACACAGAGATAAATTTCCACCCACTGGAGAATTTTCCAAGTGATAACAAGAAGGTAAACTTACTGACTACCTTACTTGATAGAAAGCTTATAGTTACAGTGAAGGAAATAGGTGTGATTCATCCCATAGCCGAGTTGAACAGAGAGAGACCCAGAGAGAAATTGAAACTCAAAATCCTTTGTCTCCTGAGGAATTTCTCATTGGTCAGTTGTCCACCTCTCAGGTTACCTTTAGCTTAACCCCTTACAGGTAAACACTAATTCTAGGCTACTTTATGACACCTGCAATAAAAGGGATAAGTGGGTTCTGCTGAGTCAAGTAGCTCCTTACCTCAGGCAGATCTAAGATAGGTGGGAGCATTTCTCTAGAGATAGTGGAGTTAGGGGCTGGGCAGTCCTGAATCAGAAACCGTAAGAGCAGCCAATCCTTCATAGAGAGCTTGAGCTTAATTTCTTTCTTAACAAATAAATAAAATAACTTTTATTTCTTTATTAACAAATCCCACACCCTAGAAAGGGGATGGGTTTTTATTCTAGATAGCGTGTTGACTTTGTTTTAGAGTGGTTTGGAACAGGCACCTACTTGGAAGAGGGCAGCAGTACTAACTGCCATGGCTGGGTAAGAAGGCTGGAGACTGACTCAGGTAGGAAGCAACAGCATCCCGATGCTGTTGAGCTGGAAGCAGTACAAGAAAGGAAATAGAGCTCAGAACAGTACTAACATTTTACAAGTGGCATGATCAGTTCCTCCAGAATTTAAGCTTCATTTAATTAAAAAATGTTTCTAAGGCTTTCGGGTTGCGAAGGAAACCTTGTAAATATGAATCAATCATATGTTGTCTTCCTGAGCCTGCAGGTAAACAACTGAATTTTTTAACTGAAATTCAACACTTAACTATTTCACTGCTGTTCACTTTAGGTGAAACCATAAGCTTTCTGGGATTGTGTGCAGATAGTAAATTGAGTATCACCACTTTTCCCCCAGAGTGTGGTCCCTGGTTGGATAATACCAAACACCACTGGAATTCAGTGTCCAGAGCCCCCATATACTGCAGCAATAGGTGTTTTGGAAATGCATGCGTAAGGCTACAATTCTTTTGAAAAGAAAGAATCCAGGGAACAAGAATCAGGCAGTATAGAATCATGAGGGTCTAAAAAGGAGACCTGGAAATGTAAAAATGAATTGGATTTCAATCCACACCCAAACTCAGCGAATCAGTTTTGTAGTTGAAGGCCTGTAGAAATGATTCCCCCACTACTTCTCCTCTACAGATGCTCTTACTTAGTGGGGTGATGGGTACAGGGTATGATATTATAAAGATTTGGAAAATTTAAACATCTATAAATTAGCAGAACTTCTGTCATAAACAAACCCCCCAAGCACATATCTAGATCACTTTCTAGATATGAAAATCCTATGGTATGAAATCAAACTAAGTCTGGATACAAACTGTGTTACAACATTCTACCACAGTACTGGAGCTGTACAGAAAAAGATCTGCCAAACCCTGAAACTCAGGCTTTGTCCACACTGGGACTTGTACAGTAATCTGTATTTGGATCTATTTTCAAATATAGTTAAAACCATTATTTGGCTGTAATTGCTCGAGGCAAACCTGAGTCATCTTTTTAAGCCATTAGAGCATTGAGATGTAGCAGTTTCTGAATTTGTGTGATAACCCCATATACACAGTGGAACTTTATGCACTTAAAGTATTAAAATATATTTTACATTTTTGAAATTTAAATCATTTATATTCCTCCAGTGTTTTTTTTTTTAAATACTGGAGCACAGGATTCATGTCATAACAGCATCTGACAAGGCAGCAGTAATAACACAGCAGTGTCTTTCTTAAGGAAAAAACTGTAAGAAACTGAAGTACAGTAGTCCCACCAGTGCACACGTCCATCTTTCCTGATCTATAATTTACCCAATAAACCTTGCCCAACGCTGAAAGTTGGTATCAGTTACACGGGGTAAATCACTTCCATTTTATTGACAAATAAATATGGCTGAACTGTTACACTTTAAACAATGGTTACTGTACATATATATGTAAACGACAATGCTGATACAATTACACAGGGCCTCACTGCTCTGTCCTGCTGAGAAACTTGCTGCAGAGTAGTAGAGACGCAGGAAAAAACAAATGCTCACTATGCAAGGTTTCTTGTTAAGCATTCCTTCCTCAAGGGCATGTAGTCTGAGACCTCAAGGGTTTGCATGGAGTGAGGTGTCTCAACTCCAGGGAGCCTAGGAATTGGTGAAAAAGGGACCTGCTAGATCCATGGAAGTAGGAGTTGTCTGCAAAGGATATCTGCCCCTCCATGCTACTCTGTTGGCCCTCTCTTCCTCTTTGAAAGATGGTGGCATTAAGAATCAATCATGGCCATGTAGGTGCCATGCTGCCAACAGCAGAGTGCTCCTTTAGCTCCTCAGGAACAGCCATAGACAATGCAAATTCATACAGCTCCATGCTGTGCTAACTCGTAGCCACCTTTTTATCCAGGAATCCAGCCAGCCTGCAGGGGATAGTACTGTAAAGTGGCTAGTTCCTTATTCTTCCCCATCCTAAACACAACCCTGACCCCAAAACATCAGCAGATCGTTTGCATGCTTAATGCAGTAGAAGGATCCTTGGGGTGCATGCACCATGGTTGCATTCAAAAAAGAAATACTCCGGTCTGCTGTTATCTGAGCTGGACACAACAAGACAATATTGTTGCCTTGTTTCAATGGAAGTCACTACTTCCATGTACATCAAGCTGGTGAGAGACTGGCTTATAAACGATACAGGACATGTGTCATTATTCTACTGTATATATTAACCATTCAGAAACAGATGTCAAGTTGTCTTGGTGACAACAACATTCCTCAAAGACAGATGGTTGTCTAATAAATTCTTTTTCTATAAGTCAGTCATGAAGAAGTGAGATAAATAATCCACCTGGAAAAATAAGGCTCAAGTATAACTCAGAATACAGTTCTGCAGCTAAGGGTTCTGATGGGCCAATAGGCTTATGTTTTCAAGTATCTGGAATTATGGTCTCATCTGTGCTGGTGTAAATCAGAAATACATTCCCTGAAGCCAATTGAGTTACACTGTTGTAAAACCGGTATAATGCAAGATCAGATTCAAGCATCTTATATTTGTTTATTTAAGCATTAGCTTGTATCACTGAAGTTACTGGGAGTTTGGTCATTGACTTCAATAGAAAATCTTCAATTTACACTCTGGGCCTCGTCCTGCCGTCAACCTGATTTTACTTCAGTGGCAGGATCAGATGTGTCTTAAGAAAATATATTAGATTGTAGGCACTTCATGTTATTTAGTTCTATAGAAAAATAATAATACTGATTTTGTGCTTGTAACTGATGATCTTTAATGTTCCAACTGAAAATTATTAGTTTCACTTCTTTATCATGGTCTTCTCCTAATTTCTATTAAATTGGATCTGGTCATTAAAGATTTTCACTATATCCCCTGAAGACTGGTCTCAGTCTGCATGTTGAATCACTTGTTTAGAACAACTTTTACTTTAGTTTTTAATGAACACATTCATGGATTTTTTAAAACATCATGATTTCATAGTTTTGTAAACCACAGATGTAACAAAAACATTTACACACACAAAGAATTTATATATCTGTGATATATAAATTCTTATTTTATACACACACAGTGTTTGTATAAATATATAATGTGTGAATAAAAATATTTTTTTATTATATGAGGTTTGCAAAAATATTAAACTGAGATGTTTAAAAAGCCATTAAACAATATCCTCTCCACCACAGAATTATTAGAATCATGATCATCTTGGTTTATTCTGAGTCACAAGGCCAAAAATGATTTATCATTTTATTTAAACAGCACTTAATGAAGAACTGGTTTAGAGACACAAACAGTGAAATGTACTTCTCCCATCCTCACAAAGCCAGATTATTCAGGCTCCGTGTGGGTGGCGTAGGTACAGTAATATAGGTGAAATCCACCTCTCATCCAGTACTAGAACATGGAATTGTTATGCAGCTAACCCCTCCCATTGGCTTCTGTGCCTGTCTGAGAATTGCAATAATGGCTGCAACCCCTCAGATCCAGATGTGCAGAGTAGATGGGTTCCTGGACCAGGGGAATCTCCTCTGGCCTACCCCTATGACAGGGCTAGCGCAGAGACCCCAGAGTTCCAAGGTATTATCCCATTTTACCTTGCAATATTATTTGTATAACAGATAATCTAAAAGCATAATTTGTGTAACTGGCAACACAACAAATCCTACACTGTTCTTCTAATCTTGGAGAGTGTTTCAAATAGTTTGCTGCTAGCAAAGCATCTGAAATCTGAATACAAGGATGAATAGCCTTTAGGGTGGTGAAATCTAAAAAATGAAATGTGAATCTCTACAGCAATCTCGGATACTCACTGGGGTAAAATGGATGCATTTGCTAAGCATGACACAGTTCTATCAAGATTATAGATTCTAGGTAAAAGAAAAGTGTGCATTCTTTTAATAAGTGTTCACTGAATTACTAAAAAGAATTATATATTACAAGTGCCAAAATAATTTAATGATGATGATGATTCCAATGAATATCAAAGGGAGCAAATAATGATTTGCCACTTGGTACAAAAAATGCAACTTACTGTAGTTCACAATTATAATAAAAATAGACACTTGATACATATGGAACAAAAATAATCCTTTTTTAACATCAGGGTAACCATTTTAATATTTTATAGTGAAAAATATTAGAATAGAAATTTGATTATACAAGTTTGTTTTTACATCATGCAATTATATATCATGGTAAAAATGGTAATGAAACATAACAAAAAACTAATACAATATTGTGTTGGATACCTCCTCTTAACATTAAAATTTAATGCATACTACCAACATGATGACCTCATACAGAACGCTACAAAAGCCATCTTCATTGTGCACAGGGAAAGTCAAATATCTGACTTGAAAAATTTTGTTAATCATCAGAATAAATGCTCTTGAAAAACATCATTTAATTTAGGAGGGGTAGCTTCCATTTGCTGCTACTTTTACAAGTCAGACAGCTCCCTGGTTGCTAACCTAATTATTATTATGTTTGACAATTTTCCATTTAGTAAATGATTGGGTCCCTGCACCAAAACTTAGCCGAACAGTATGGGCCCAAATCTTACATACCTTACTCAAGCAAAATTGTCAGTGAAGAAAATTTTTGCTTGCATTCAGGCTGTTTTGTGTTAAACAGTGATGTGCAGAGAATAAAAAACAAATGACACATTTTCCCCAAAAATGCCATTGTTACTCATCCTTACCTGCAAAGTCTCTGAATTCAATATTTGATCAAACACTGCATTAATATTATAGTATAAGTCTAGTCACTTTACAAACGAAGAGCTTAAAAAATAAAAATGTGAAACTTTGTACATTTTGAAAGAAGAATCACCCTCTACAATGTCAATATGCCAACATAGAGAAGTTACAGCAAAAGGAAGACAAGTATCATCCTCACATATACCCTGAAGTATCACAGAAGCGTTCCTAGAGAATCAGCTGAACTACATGAAGTTACTAGCTTGAAAGACAATGTTCATCATTGCCAGTTATCTCGTACATCACAGGCTGGCATCCTGCTGTACTTTGACTCTTAATTTGCGAGGAGGAAGCCCTGTGGGTGGGAGAAAACAGACTCCGTGAGCACAGCAGGACAGTTGGATTAACTCCACCAGGGGCAGTGAGGGGACAGCAAAAGCATTTCTCAAAATATCTTTTCCTTTCATGCCTTGAGGTGAACGTTATCAGAGAAGAGGGGTTACAAAAGGATACAAATAAAATGGCAAAAAATATTCATCCATCAATAGGTGAAGAGAGTTCTCCCTTGTGGCTCTAAGTAACATGACAAATATCGACACAACTGTCATAAGTGTGAAGTAGCCTAGAATTAGTGTTTACCTGTAAGGGGTTAAGCTAAAGGTAACCTGAGAGGTGGACAACTGACCAATGAGAAATTCCTCAGGAGACAAAGGATTTTAAGTTTCAGTTTCTCTCTGGGTCTCTCTCTGTTCACCTCGGCTATGGGATGAACACAGCTATGTCTTTCACTATAACTATACGATTCTATCAAGTACTGCAGTTAGTAAGTTTACCTTTTTTTATCACTTGGAGGGTTCTCAGTGGTGAGTGTTGGCTGGGTGCTTCTTGATATTGTAAGCTTCAGCAGAGATATCAACTGTGGGAGAAAATTGCCTCGGGGGAGAGGTTTGGTTTCTGAATCCTTTTGTTGATTATGGTAGATGCTGTTCTATTGATGGTTATAAGAGATTTATTCCTTTCTTTTTTTTCTTTTATTAAAATCTTTCTTTTAAGAAGCTGACTGCTTGTTTTTCATAGTGTAAGATCCTGGTTTTGGATCGGGCACGTCTCGCAGGATCAGGCGAGGTTTGGTTTTTTTTTTCCTCAAGCTTCCCAGGGAAGGAAGAAGTTTGGGGGGTTAGTGGAAAGGGAAAGAAGGGTCCCAAACTACCCTAGACCTAGTTTGGTGGTGGCAGCGTACCAGGTCCAAATACAAAAGAATTTGTGTTCTGGGGAAAAACATTTTAACCCAAGCTGGTAAAATAAGCTTGTGGGGGTTATTTCTTTTTTCATGCGGGTCCCCACATCTGTACCCTAGAGTTCAGAGTGGGGAGGCAATCCTGACATGGTGGCAGAGGTGGGATTGCCAACAACAGATTCATAGCCTGCACTATTTGAGATAAATTGACATCATAAGGCCATTAAAATCACACATCTTACGCAGATTTCTTCATTAAACATTCAACATTAGCATGGCCTAAACAAAAACAGTTTTGGTCTTGAAGCAAACTGGGAAGAAACTAGGCAGAACTTACTGAGGTGCTTTCAAAATCCATTATCTCAATTCTGCAATGAGCTTCACATGGTTAGACCTCTGTATCCACACAGCACCCTATTGACTACAGTGGGCCTAGCCCAGTGATGGGCAAACTACAGCCTGCAGCCTACTTCCAGCCCACAGGACTCTTCTGCACAGCCCTTGAGCTCCCGGTAGGGGAGGCGAGCCCCGGCCCATCCCCTGCTGTCCCCTCTGCCCCACAGCCTCAGCTCACTGTGCCACCACTGCTCTTGGCAGCATGGCTGACTCCGGTCTTGTGGTGCAGGGCCAGGCACTGGGGCAGCTTCAGTACCGGCGCCCCCCGCCCCCACGGAGGTGGGAAGCGGGGGGCTGTACTGTGGGGTCAGGGGAGAGCAGGGAGCAAGGCTCACCTTCAGCCTCAGGGGAGCGGGTGGAGACGCGGGTGGCGGGAGTGCAGCAATTGCAGGCAGAGGACTCAGGAGGGCACTGGGAGTCCATGTAGCTGGACTGAGAGAAGTGGCGATTTGAAGTGGAAACCGCCGCTTCTCTCCAGCTGCGCGGCTGCCCCTGCTCCTCCTGAGTCCTCCGCCCATGTTCGGGGACTGCATTTTGAAAGGGGCTTTGGGTGGAGCTGGTGGATAGGGGTGGGGACCAGGCTGTTTGGGGAGGTACAGCCTTCCCTACCCAGCCCTCCATTCAGTTTCCCAATGCCAATATGGCCCTCAGGCCAAAAAGTTTGCGCACCCCTGGCCTAGCCACTAGAGTTGCCAGGTATCCAGTTTTTGAGTGGTACACATGCTGAAAAGGGAGCCTGGTGGTTCTGCTCAGCACTGCTGAGTGAGCCGTTAAAAGTCCGGTTGGCACGGGACCGTCAGGCTCCCTATGTGGCTCCTGGGAAGCGGGCAGCATGTCTGTCTTGCTCCTAAGTGTAGAGGCAGCCATGGTTGGCTCCATGAGCTGCCCCTGCCCCAAGTGCCAGTTCCACAGCTCCCACTGACCAGGAATCATGGCCAATGGAGCTATGGCGGCAGTGGCTGCAGCCTGCACCCCACTCCCTCCCATGCCCCTATCCCCTTCCCCAGCCCTGAGTCCACTCCCGCACTCTGAACTCCTTTGCCCCAGCCTGGAGCTGCCTCCCACGCTCCCACTCCTTGGCCCTATCCCAGAGCCTACACCACTAGCTGGAGCCTTCAGCCCCTCCCACACTCCAGTGCCCCCTCCTACATCCTGAACCCCTAATTTCTGGCCCCAGCCAGAGCCCTCACCCTCTGCTGTACCCCAACGCTCTGCCCCAGCCCAGTGAAAGTGAGTAAGTGGGAGCGGGGGTAGAGTAAGTGACAGAGGGAGGGAGGATGGAGTGAACAGGGGCAAGGCCAGGGTCTTTGTTTTTCTGAGATTAGAAATTTCTCAATTCTACTAGGCACTCTTCTCACTGATGGATTCAGACCTATATATGGAGAATATGGGAAGGGGGGAGGACATGACAATCATGCCCAGGATTATTACCAAACCATTCCTTTTTGAGTAACTAGTCCTATATTTTAATATCTCCAATATTGTAAGTTATAAATCTTCCTTGATCCAATCCCTAGCCAGTCTTATTGTGGAGTTATAACATTTCCCCTAATATTTAACTCAAATTTTATCTACTGTAGCTTCTTGTTCTTTTCTTGTTGAGTTATGAAAATAATCATTATTTCCTTTATAAACATCCCTCTACATATTGGCAGAGAACTGCAATTGCCTTCAGTCTTGTTTTCACTAGATGAAGCATGCTTATTGCACTAATTCTCCAGTTATCAGAGAGTCTTCCAGGCAGGACAGGCCTAAGTTTCTAATGTACAAAACAAACAGATTGAAAAAGAAACCCATTACTCCCTGCAAAAAAATCCTTTTTTAGACTTCTACATTCGTAAATGATAAAGCAGAAAAAAAAGTGAGTACAAGACCAAATTTTCTTTTCCTTTGCCGTTTCCTGATACTATATTTTTTATTTTTCAAACATTTACCTTATATGTTGATCTCCCCTGAATTTTCTGTAATTGTGACTGTTTTAATAAAAAAGAGCCCAGAATTATGTGAAGTACCCCAGCAGAGACCTAAGCTGTACCAAAGGAGTAGAATAGTTGGCCTTATTTTATGTATTACTCCCACTAATGTATACTAAATTGTATAGAATTGGCCTTTTTTTTTTGGTGTGACATTGTTGACTCATGTTCAATTCAATATCTACTACAGCCCTATCTATGTATCTATCTATATCTATGTATGATCCTACATCCCTTCCTATATGTTGCTTCCTACCTCAATCATTTTACATTTCTCTTATTAAATCTTATGTAATTGATTTCAGTCCATTCTCTAATAAATCCTATTTTACAAATGCTACTACAGCACAAGAGAATTAGTCTTTGGATGGGAAATAATGCCACTACAGATCTGCATTTATTGTGACAAGACAGCACAACGTGAATCTTTGCTAGAGCTTGAAATTATAAATCTGAAAGGAAAAAAAGTATTAATTTATATGTTGAACATACAGCACCGGGAACATTAATCAACAGTATTCTTGTGAAGCCAATCAAGTTTTCATATCATCGCTCCACAAATGTAAGCTACAGTACATATTAAATTAACTCACTACAGAAAAAAAACCCCAACAACCTGTCATGAACATTTTATAGCAAGTCACCACATGAGCTATGATTAATAATGAATCAGAAGAGCATAGACAGTATGAATAACAAGAAAAGAGAAAAAGAGACTTCATTAAGTTAAAATGATGATATAATAATGTAATTTAGGTAGTCATTCAGTGTTCTAATGTATAACTTTTTGGGACATATTTACATGCGTATTTAGGTTTAAATTTTATGTCCAATGTGAACTGCAATATTAAATAATTGACTTCTTTTACGGAATGAATAAATAAATAAGGCTAAATCTAGGCAGTATTAATTAAGTATAGTTTCAAGTACTCAATTATTCCTGTGCGCATCCAATTTACATTATTTTTCTTTAAATTCTCCATATATTTAGGGTACAGCAAAGTATAGTTCAAGAAAATGGGATAAATCCACTCCAAGAAAACTGACATTTAAGCTCTTGCTGCTCCTGCGGTAACACACACTTTCTGTACTTGTAGAGCTCAAAATATTTCTACTCCTGATTTGCATTCATATTTTCTTTGTTACAGATATGTCATGGAGACTCAATAGTGGAAGAGAACAGAATTTCTGCACTGCAGTGGAAGTGACTGTGGCTTTTAAGTACAAGTATTGAAAAATATTTAAGGAGAAGGTTAAGATGTCTTTTAAAAGTATCACATTAAACTCCACTATGACCAATGGTAGGTTTAATTTTCTGTTTTTAGGGATTCATTCAATATTTAATACATTTCTTAATAGAATTAATGTACAGTTCATCTTTTGTCACTGTAGTCCATATCTTTTGTATTTTACTGAGTCCCAATATTCTCACTCAGATTTCTAGATTCAGATATCCTCTCTTGCCATGAACCAAGAGTACATGATCAATTTTGAAGGTGCAAGCTGCAGTTATATCATCATAGTCTACCATGCACAATTAGAAATCATTTGCCACATGTATCATGCTTGGAGACTTAGTATGTGATGTAATATCAATGGAATATTTTTTAAAAAAAACATCCACGATGCAAAATAAAGGTCTTTAGTTTCAAACTGGGAAACAATCTGCATGTTTTAACTTAGAACACACAGAAGTGAACATAGTGGAACCAGACCCAGATCTTTTAGTTTGCTCCAGAGTAGCTAGGAAATAGCTTTCAGATGGAGTAACTCTCTGGATATTGACAAAGTTCAGAACTTGCTTCTTGTGATACTGCTGGATGAGGGAATTCTGAAGCAGAGTGGGATGCTTAGTGTTCTCGTTTCCACATCACCACCTCAGAACACCATTCCACCTCAGAGCCGTTTTGCAGCACTGCTGGAATCTAACCTCTGGGAACAAACTGAAAGGTCTTGGTCTGCTTGTGGGTGTACTGAGTACATTTCTGTATGCTTCATTATGAATTTATACGGCACATAGCCAACACACACAACATCTTACAACTAATAAAGTGCATTACAACAACAGAAAAAACAAACTTATTTTATGGACATATTATAAACTGAGATTCAAGTAAAGAGATCTCACGTAGGACAGAAATTTCTCCCATAGCAGTGTTAAATGAACAAAGGCAAAGGTACACAGACAACAAAGGAAAAGGCAGTGTAAACCAAAACCCATGAACACGAAAAATTCTGAACCTACAAATATATTTATACACGAAGACCTTTAAATGCTAAAAATAAAATGTTAAATGAAGCTACCTAATTTCAGAGGCAACCAATGTAAGTCCCTGAAATAAGAAGATAAAATGGGAATTGTGGGATCAATGATAAATGAGTAGCAGAAAAGAGATTGCATAATTAACATAGAAGAAACAGAAAAATCTGCAAGGAGATCATTAGAGTAATCAGATAAGAAATAACTAACACAGTATTGGTACAACTAAAGGTAAAGATAAAGATTTGAAAGACATTAGTCGTGACATCTATAAGATGTATGCCGTAAATCACAGTAAATAATATGTTTGTCTGCCTCTTCTAGCTATTCAGACTACTTTAATCTCTCTCTCTCTCTCTGCAGTTTTCAGTTCCTTCTCTCTCGTCTGCTAACCTTGTCCTTTTAAAACTTTCTCCTGCTCAGCTCAGCAGCCCACCCGAGTTCCTTTTCACCCAGCAGCTTGGTCCATTCTCTTTCTTTGCGCTCTCCCACTTGGCTCAGCAATTTAATTTTAGTCCTTACCTCATTTTGCCATTCCAACTATCTGAACAATACAGAAGAATAGAGAAGAAATGGCAAAATTGAAGGAGAGTAAGAGAAAAAACCCAGACTAGATGGGGTGGCAAGGCAAAACAGAGTGTAAAGAAAATGAAAGACAAGCTGCTGGATTAATAATAAAATATGATTTGAGTTAATTGAGGCTATCCTTTTAAATAGTAAAATAATATATAATAAATATTTTGAGTGTATGTATTACCTTAGTACTTAATTCCCTTTGTATGCATCATGTATTGTAGTGACCACCTTGATTTGGCCTGTCAACCTTTCGTTCTTAGTCTGCACCCAGAGATACAGCTAAAAAGTGAAAGAGAATGGCGAACACCTCCACTTTCTACTCTGAAAATTGAATTTGTGTATAATCAATCTTCTTTCCTCTAAGATGCTGTTGCTACAAATATTGCAACAAATCTTTTTCATGTTATGAACTGGGGCCTTGGATGCCTTAAATCACTATTAAAAACAATGTTACAGTTTTATTATTACTGATACATATAACATGTAAATACAGTAGTACATATCCAATATTTTGCCAATATAAGGCATTCTGCAGAATGGCTTTTAAATAATACCTTACAAAAGTGAGTATGAGTGCATTTATTAACACCATTTCCTGTTGTTTTTTTTAAAAAAGCTTGTGAACCTTAATTTTTAGATATGAAAAAATTTGTCAAAATATATCAACCAATGAAGAGATTTATGCAAAATCGCTTAACTGGCTGATGCATTTTCTCAGTGTCTAAAGTGAACTATATTACGGCATAATGCAGAAAATACTAATAAAATACTCTAATTTAAACAGCATATTATTTTAGCACCAAGTGAAATGTGAAGGCCAAGAATTGGCATGCATTCAAAGCCATGCAAGGCAGCTTTAGTATACCTGCACAATAGTTTGGAATTTTATTTTTTAGAAAACATGGCATGTGTTTGTATCAGCAAAATTATCCATCTCCTCCTACCCCTTTGTATTATATGAATGCCTTCCTTCTGCTTGCTGGTGGAATACTTATTTTACTTCATTTAAATGCTAAAGAGGCATAGTCCAGCTCTCTCATTTAAAATATGTGCAAAACTGTGAAACAATTGACAAGCAGAATACAATTCTTAAAGGGAATGACGGATGTCTTATTACACAAACTACACTTTAAAATTTCCATGGAATTATTTTTACAAAACAAACACCACGAAGCCATACACCAAAAACTAGCTGAATTTCTTTTTCACACAACTCACAAATTATGGCAGAGAAGAGAGTAATTTTTACTCTGGACCAGTCATGATGATTTCCACCATTTTACACACCCTCTTGAGCCTATGTGCTAGGAGAAAAATCCCCAGAATATGGCCTCTATATGTGCACGCGCAGTCACTCGTGCATGGAACTATTTGTTTACTATTATTTATGTACACAAACAACAATACGTCCATGTACAAAGCACATCCTGAATAGACGTTGAAGGTGAACATATAAATGCTATCATCTGCATACACAAAAATCATGTGCAAAAAATTGCATGGACAAAAATAGAGGCTGTACTGTACTCCTTTTTGAAAATTTTGTCCTAGACATTTCTCCCCAGGAGCCTTGCTCACACATTTCCTCTATTTCCTCCTCCACTGTCCCCCAAAGGGAAGGTTCCATGGCATGTAAGAATCCCTGCAAATTGTACTGCAACTTGAGGCTGTATTACTCCTTTGAGCTGATTCCACACTGGTTTCGGGGGGAATACACACATGTGTACACAAAGTGGTGGCAAAAAATGTGCAAGGACTCTTCTTTCCTTAAACCCAGCACATATATGCGTTTGTTTGGCTAGCAGCAGGACTAGCCACCACCCAAAATGGGCAGAGGGCTAGGATAAGGGCCATCTCAGATATTTTTTGGATGTGCAAAATCAGAGTAAGTGAGCAATTAGTAATTAAGATTTGCATAAAGTTGTTCATATAGTCTACTCCAAGTTTAAAACCAAGGCAATTTTCATTTTTTCAAAAAAAATGTAGAAAGCATATTGTGCGTTATGCATCACAACGCCGTGGGGAAGGTGGAGTGGTAGATGATGGGAGACAAAATTATAAACCCTCTCAGAATATAATGAGAGGAAAGGTATTTTCCTTTCTTTGTAAAGGTACCATAAGTTTTAGAATTCCTAAAGAATAAAATATTCCATGGATGCATCAGTAGAAACTAGTTAGGAAAGCCACAACTTGCAGATTTCAAGATGACAATTACTTTAATAGTATGTGGGTAGTTATAGATTTAAACCAAAATCTCATACGTAAGCTAGTCTTTTTAAAAGAAAGAAATGCAAGGAAGATAATAGCATAGTTTTAAAGCTGCTTTTCACCACTAGGATGACACAAATTGGGCCAAGAATCTGGTCCATGTATTTGTTTACTGAGAAATATAATCTAAAATTAAATGGGAAACATTTTTATTATCATATTAACTTTGAACAAAGTTGCATGGCTAAATCTCTATGCACCAAACTGAAAAGTTATCCGAATACTCCCAGTTTATTATGCATTGAATGAACATACAAGACACAAATCATTTTTTCTATGTTAGTAGTATTAAATTTTTCATGCATTTTAAAGTGGGGTAATGGTTAGAAAAGTAATTCAATAGGTCAGACATTTCATTAACTCAAACATTAAGGACAAAATCCTGCTGGCAGAAGGAAAATGTTTTTTTTTCTCCCCATTGCCTGTGGAAATCTGTGCCTGAGCACGGCAATGCATCTTACTGAAAAGCTGCTTGTTTGCTTCCCCCTTGGAGCGGAGTATTATAGATCTGTAGTGGATCCACAAGCCCGATTTACATGGTTAGCATTCAACTCACAGTTAGTACCTTCTCTGGGGCTAGGTTTATATGTGTGCTCTAGATCCAAGATTCCTGGTTTCTTCCTGCAAATATAGGCCCTGCTTTTAAATGAATTACTCTATCATATGAGTGTATACGGACTATCATTTTAACAGACTAACATTATCTGAAGCATATCTACATTAGCAACACAAGACTTTTTTTTCAAAAAAGGTTATATATCTAGATGGCAGAATTGTTTATTTTTAGAATTTCAACAGATATTAATGCTTATATATAAGCTTTTTAAATTTTTATCTATTTAAAAATCTTACAGTTGTACAAATTATAGATTAAGCTTTTTTATTTTTCATCAATTTAATAGTTTTGGGAAATTATGGAGGGAGCCAGACAATAATTAATTATTTAATGACAGTAGATGTTGAGATTCAAAAAGTTAAAGCTTTGTAACCGGTAAAACTCAAAATGTCAACATCACATGTCAAAATATTCAAAGTAAATGCTCTCCAGTAGCATTATTCTTACTTTGTCTCTCTGTAATTCTTGATTGTTAGCAATGAAAATATTTTTGTCAGTTTGCATATGGACAATGAAATCGATGTTTACTGACATTTACTGATACAATTCTAATCCCTCCAAGCCTAAATGCATACAGGTAACTCAGAGATTATATATCAATTTCTTTGCAGGACCCTCATGCTTCATGTCACAAAAGCAAAACACCTCTGAATGAAGTGGGGCCAGGATTTCACCCAAGCATTTGTGACAAAGAGTCCTGTGGCACCTTAAAGACTAACTAAAATTTTAGAGCATAAGCTTTCGTGGGTTAATACCCACTTCGTCGGATGCATGCCTCTGACGAAGTGGGTATTAACCCACGAAAGCTTATGCTCTAATACTTTAGTTAGTCTTTAAGGTGCCACAGGACTCTTTGTCACTTCTGCTATTCCAGACTAACACAGCTACCCCTCTGATTCTCTACCCAAGCATTTGTGTTCCAAAAGAAATGGAAATTGCACGACATCCCAGAAAGTACACATTCAAAATGTGGTTCTGCTATGAAAACTGACTATGGTACTTCCTTACTCAGCAGAACTGCTCTGAGGGTACGTCCTTACTACCGTGGGTAGCTGTCGATCTTTTAGTGATCGATTTCTCGCGTCTTGTAAAGATGTGAGAAATCGATTGCCAGTGCTGCCCCCGTCGACTCCGGAACTCCAGCTTGACGTGAGGCATAAGCTGGAGTTGATGGGGGAGTGTGCCGCTGCCTGCTGCCACCATGAGCATGGCAGGTAAATCAGCTGCAGATACGCCGACTTCAGCTATGTGATTCACGTAGCTGAAGTTGCGTATCTGCAGTCAATCCCCACCCCCAGTGAAGACCAGCCCTATGGGTATATTCATTCTCAGATCTGTTTACATTAGTGACTAAAGAAGTTTGTATATTTATTGTGTTATGCCAGAGCCAACAAAGCTAATGAGAGGGAGGCAGATCAGTGTTGCCAAGTCTCTTGATTTTATTGTGACTCTTTTTTATTGTAACTCTTTTCTCAGAAACCTAAATTTTGAAATTTGGAGATTGCATGAGAATTTCAGTTCTGAGGTGAAAAAAAGAAAGGAAGTTTCTAGCCCCCACAGTTACAGGGAAAAGCTTAAAAAACGTGAAAAAAGTTAACTCTAAAGGGTCAGACTAGAAAGCAAACAAAAAGAATTTATCATTTATTATTTCCAAAAAAACTGCTTGATTTTTCAAGGCTTAAGGTTAGCAATACTGTACAGTCTTGCCAACCCCAAGCATTCAAAAACTTGAGCTAGGCACCATTTATTAAATAAATAAACGTTGAGTTCTCTTTATTTGAATTCTTGGTTTTGAGTTTTTATACTACACTTGCATCACATTTTAAAGTTTTTCTTTGCAACCATGAGGGCTGGAAGTCTCTTTCTCCCCCACTCCCTATGATAGCTGATCCTCTAATATAATCTCACGGCTCCAGGAGTTGGGGCTTTTAGTAAAAATATCAAATATTACAAGACTGATAATAAAATTGTGAGATTTGGGAATATATTGAAGTGCGAGTGTATTCTACCCTTTATACATAATCACTTTTCAGTTCTATTGCCTCTCAGTGACCTCCAGGTCAAATCTGCTAAATTCACAAGTAAAAAGGTGTTACTAAGAATCAGCCTGCAAACACAACAAAGGATCTGAAAAGTAAGTTATATTGTTTCTGGCTCTTACATCACTAGCAGTAATAAAGATTCTGCAGACCAAATTTACAAGGGGTTGCTCAAAAATAAGTGAATGCACAATTTAACCCTTTGGTTGTTCCATCATTAACAGTTCTGTTGAGGCAAAAGCCATTGTGATAGTTCCAGACTATGTTATGCCACAAGCTAATTGTTGCACAGCAAAGGTAAGATTACTATAAAGTTCACATATAGAACAGCATACTATAATTCATGTACGTCATTCATCATCCTTTAAATTAAATGACACACATGCCACATTTACCAAACATAGAACATAAAACTGACATTGTGGATGGAGTTATGTGGTTTGTTCTCTCTCTCAGAAACACAAGAGTAAGAGGATAAATGGTCACTAGTTCTATTTTTAGGGATAATGGGAAGATATTTGATTGGATGCTTCTTTTTGCTTAAAGGTGAAGTTTTTTTGTCTAATCCTTTTATTTTGGTCATTTCCTATATTGCATTTGGCCTTGTATGTAATACAAATAAATGACATACTTATATTCCTTTCTGACTATACTGTGTAAGGGAGATTACTATAGAGACGACAGTGATGGACATTATTGTGCCCCTTGGCCCAAGCGGTTTGCCAGGTTATTTCTCTTAGGAGTAGAAATTCACTATATGAGCTGGGTATTTGTTTGGTGCAATCCTGTTTCTTTACACAAAATGTACACAGAGGACCGTTTCCCTGATCATAGTAGGAACAAACAACAGGGGGCAGTTTCCTTGCTCACAATTTCTAAGTCTGACTTTCCAGTACTTTGTTATTATTTATTATTTGTATTATTGTTGTGTGTAAGAGCCCTATCTATGTACCAGGACTCCATTTTCCTAGGGGCTGTAAAACATATAGAAAAAAAAGACGGTTCCTGCTGCAAAGACCTTACAATCTGAGTATAAGACAAGAGATAACAGAGGGATAGAGACAGGGGAGTACAGGGAAACACAGAGACAGCATTAATGATGGGGATAATGGAGTGAAGACTATGCATATAAAATGTGCAGATGACACCAAGATGGGAGGGGTTGTAAGCACTTTGGAAGGCAGGATTAGAATTCAAAACAACCCTGACAAATTGAAGATTTGGTCTGAAATCAACAAAATGAAATTAAATAATGATGAGTGCAAAGTACTTCACCTAGGAAGAAAAAATCAAAATTCACAACTACAAAGTGAGGGAATGCTGGCTAGCTGGTAGCACTGCTGAAAAGGACCTGTGGCGGTTATAGTACATCACCAATTCAATGGGAGTTAATGTGATGCAGTTGCAAAAAAGGCCAGTATAATTCTGGGTGTATTAACAGACATGGGAGGTAATTGTCCCACTCCACTGGGCACTGGTGAAGCCTCAGCATGAGTACTTTGTCCAGTTCTGGGGCACCACACTTTAGGAAATACGTGGACAAATTGGAGAGAGAGAGTCCAGAGGAGAGCAACAAAAATAGTAAAGGGTTTAGAAAACCTGACCTATGAAGAAAGGTTAAAAAAACTGGGCATGTTTAGTCTTGAGAGAAGTAGTTTGAGGATAGACCTGATAACAGTCTGCAAATTTGTTAAGGACTGTTATAAAGATGATGGTCATCAATTACTCTCTTTGTCCACTGAAGGTAGGGCAAGTAGTAATGGGCTTAATTTGCAACAAGGGAGATATTTGGAAAAACTTCCTAATTAAAAGGGTGATAAACTCTGATAGGCTTCCAAGGGAGCTTATGGAATCTCCATCACTGTAGAGTTTTAAGAACAGGCTGGACAAAGACTGTCAGGGATAATCTAGGTTTACTTTGTCCTACTTCAGCACAGGGGGCTAGACTTGACCTCTCAAAGTCCCTTTCAACCCTAGATTTCTACAATTTTATGACTATTGGTCAGCATGATAGGCAATTATCTCAGCACATTAGTAGCCTAACACTGTCAAGTTTTTTGTAGGCCTCATAGCCAAGGAGAATTTTAAGGAATGACTTGAATGAGGTGTGACAAAGCTCTGTTCTTATCTTTGTGGATCCTGCGTTTTCTGGTGGATTTTCACTAGCCTCAGAGGCTCACTGTGACCTTCCACATAGCCCTTCTCTCTCTAGAGACAAGATCTCAGCCTATTGAGCCATTTTCATCATAAGCCAGTGAGGAGAAGCTATTCTTCCTGGCACAGTCTCTGTTGTCTCCCATCTCAGGGATTAATTACGGGAGGCAGAAAGGAGGGAGCCCGGGCCTGCCTTCTATTCCAGACTCCAGCCCAGGGACTCTAATAGTATCAAATAAGATGGCTGACCTTTTAGGCTCAAAACACAATACAATTCCCTGGGCTACTTCCCCACAGCAGTCCCCGCTGCTTCAAACTCCACTTCACCCTTACCTCAGGGCCTCCTTCCTTGCATATGATATGTTGTCTACCACTCACACTCACCAGCAGCACAACTTCCTCCCACAGCTCCTGACATCCACACCCCCCTGACTAACTGAGAGGTTTTTAACTGGTTTCAGCCAGTCCCTGATTGGCTTCAGGTGTCCCAATCAGGCTAGCTGTTTCTACTGCTTTCTGGAAGGTTCCTAATTGGTCCCAGGTGTCTGGATTAAGCTGGAACAACTGCCATTTGGTTTCAGTGGTACCAGGGATTTGTTTAGCCTGGGACTAACATATCTGTTCCTTAGCACTTTCCTATAGCCATCTGGCCTTGCCCCATCACAGAGGTTAATGAGGAAAAGAGGCTCAACAGCTTTCATATGTGTTGCCCTCATTGAATCTATGGAATGTCCTGGAGGGACAGAGTCACCAATGCTGCGGTGCTCACGTGGGCCAGCATACCCAGCATGCAAACACTCCACAAAAAAGAGATGCCTCCACTGGCTTGGGCATGTGTGTCAAATGAATGATAGGTGCATCCCAAAGGACATCCTCTACAGTGAATTGGCATCTGGAAAAAGACCCAAAGGGTGCCCAAAATTGACTGTGTGCAAGCAAGACCTCAAAGAAATGGACGTGGATGTGGATAACTGGGAAGATTATACTCAAGACTGCAGTGTTTGGAAGCAAGAGATAAACAAAGGTCTCTGAAGTTACAAGAGGAAGCAGTTCAGCTTAGCAGAAAAGAAAAGAACTCGCAGAAGGCAGAGCCCAATGGGTCGAAACATCCACTTTTAAATGTGACAGGTACAGAAGAGAGCAGGTCTCTCTCAAGTGGATCTCTTCAGCCACAGCCACAGCTGCCATAAAACTAATAGAGTAAATTCTTTATTTACCAGGGGCACATACCCAGGGTCTCTTGAGACTGAAGGGTGTCTACTACTATTTACAAGGAGCATCAACCAAACTTGAGGGGAAGCATGGGTGAAGATACAAAGGTCCTTGCTTGAAAATGTAGCAAGTGGGCGATGGAGGCTAGCCACATGGGCCAATCAGAGCCGAGAGGCGATATCTTAGTAGTGAATGACAGATGATAGGTAGGGTGGGAATAGATTGAGAAGAAGTGCCTTGTAAGTAATGACAAGTAGCTTTTGTTTGATGTAATAAAGGAGAGAGAGCTGTAGAAGGGGAAGAGATGGTGAGTTGAAGAGAGGGAGAAGATCTCATTATATTTTTGTCAATTTTTCTTGGAAGAAGTCAGCAAGATCTGTGCCAAGAAAGCAATGGAGTCACAAGGGCTTGAGGAGTGAGTCAAAGGCGGTGAAAAAGTGCAAGTGCTGGCAGATATAGGAGTCAATTAATTTGGACATTTAGGAGTTGCTTAGTTAGGAAGATGGAAAACGAAGGAGGAGAGAACAATTTTGTAGTGGAAGACATCAGCCTGATCATAGGACTTCCACCAGAGTTGATCTGCAGCATATGAACAGCAGCACAGGGAGTGGATGTTAGGGGTGAGCCAGGGCTGAGGGCTGGGAGGGCAGACCTCATGATGAGAAAATAGGGCAAAATAACCAACTATGGAGAAGAATGGAGAAAATCAACCACCATATCAATGGAAGAAAGGGGATAGAGGGCTGAGATGAGACAAGTTATCAATGATAATGGACTGGAAGTCATGGAGAGTGAGAGACAGGGAGTTGGGGAATGAGGGAAGGGACTGATGGGTGATGCTGAAAGAGACCAGTTGATGGTCAGAAAGAGGGGAACTCAGCCAAAGAAAGATCAGAGAGACAGCAGTGTTTGGTGAAGAACAAATCAAATAAATGGCTCTTTTGGTGAATGGGAGAGTTGAACCAGGGCTGCAGGTCGAATGAAGCGGTGAGGGTGAGGAAATAGACAGAGGGTAGATACAATCAACCTGGAGGGAGAGAAGAGAGAAGAGCCAGATGTAGTGCCATTCACCAAAGAAGAAAGAATGGGAAGGGGGAGGAGGGAGTACTCTGCCCAAAAGAAACTCTCTCTAGGGAGAGGGATAGCTCAGTGGTTTGAGCATTGGCCTGCTAAAGCCAAGGATGTGAGCTCAGCCCTTAAAGGGGGTCATTTAGAGATATGGGGGGGAAAAATCTGTTGGATGATTTAATTGGAGATTGGTCTTGCTTTGAGCTGGGGGTTAGACTAGATGATCTCCTGAGGGCCTTTCCAACACTGATATTCTATGATTCTTCCCAGGACCACACACTCACAAGATTTCCTTTGCTATCTGCTCACTTTCTGGTTCCTTTCACATACATTGAGGCAGACTGCTGTAAACAAAAAATGCCCAAGGTCCAGCATTTCCCATCAGTTTCCAAAGAAAACCCTTGGACAATATGGCTCAGCTTTTACTCAGGCCTTGCCTTGCTGGTCAGTGCCTTGGGTGGAAAATCAGGAAGGAGACCTGTGAAAGCAGCAGTAGCATCAGAAAGGAGCTATCACTAGGGCCCTACCGAATGCACGGCCATGAAAAAACACATCATGAAATCTGGTCTTTTATGTGCTTTTACCCTATACTATACAGATTTCAGCGGGGAAACCAGCATTTCTCAAATTGGGAGTCCTTCCCAAAAGGGAGTTGCGGGGGGCGAGTCTCACAAGGTTATTTTAGAGGCAGTTGCCTTTCAGAGCTGGGTGGCCAGACAGCAGAAATGGTTGGTTGAGCACCCAACTCTGCAGGCAGCACCCCGCCAGCAGCAACATGGAAGTAAGGGTGGTAACACCATACCATGCCACACTTACATCTGCGCAGCTGCTGGCAACAGCTCTGCCTTCAGAGATGGGTTCTCGGGCTGCAGCTGCTGCTCTCTAGCTGTCCAGCTCTGAAGGCAGTGCCACTCCTGGCAGCAGCAGTGCAGAAGTAAGGGTAGCAGTACCACAACCCCCACTACAATAAACTTGCACCCCGCTCCCCATTCCAACTCCTCTTTGGATCAGGATTCCTACAATTACAGCACTGTGAAATTTCAGATTTAAGTAGCTGAAATCATGAAATTTACAATTTTAATGACCATGATCTATGACCATGAAATTGACCAAAATGGACCATGAAATTGGTAGGGCACTAACACTAAACAAAGCCTGAATTAAGTGTGGCTAGCCATGCCCACAAACTTCAGTGAGGTCTGTGACTGCCCTTAGATCAAAGGCATGCTTTTAGGCAGCCACCAACATCCTTCACCATTATTTTCATGATTGGATCCCATTATACTCCTGAGGTGAGCAAAACAGGGTGAGAGGGAGATATGCACCTTTGAAGTTTATTTCTCCTTTCTCTGGAACCCACCCTGTTGGAACCCTGGAACCCATGCTAGGTGATAACCATTATATGAGCATCTCTTACAACTCTCACACAGCAGGGACATAGTAGCATAAAATAATGAGATCACTGTCAATATTATCTTTACCTGCTTTCCACTGTACACCATGAGCTCTCATCCCTTCCCTGTCTGAACAGTAAATACTAGTGTGTTGCTGGGAGCAAGCAGGGAGACCACCATGGTATAGATCTTTAGAAGAAAAATGCTGCCATGTTGGGAGAGGGGAACCAGGGTATTCAGGCAGCAACCAACCCCTTCACAGATGGCTCAAGATCTTTAAGATGTTCCCCAAAGAGTTTGGGATATCCACAATTTTGGAGTGCAAAACTCCCTCCCATTCTGTGGGGAGAAGGGAGGCAAACAAGCACTCCAACTGAAACATCTATAGAAAACCCTGAAGTGAACCTGTCAGAGCTTTCCTGTGTAGGGCATAATATAACCTCTTCTTCTTAGCCATCACAAAATATGTGTTTGAACATATATTTTTTTCCAGTCAGTGTTAACATTTGTGTTTGAAACTACTTCCAAACATTTCTCATGCTCTCAGATGAGGCTTCCTGATTCACAAGATAAATGAAAGTGGGGCTGAGCAAAGTGATTTAAGAATAAGAAAATTATGAGACGATGTTTTATTGCACAGCAGGCTAAAAAATAATTAAAGAAAAGTGAAGAGCAAAAGATGACACATTCTTTTAACTCAGATACATTAATACAACATAGAACCATTCTGATGGACTGCTGCCTGCCTCCATTCTATGCCCATTATCCAGCTTCTTCGAAAAATGGAATACAAACCTACACATTTTATCTTACTGCAACAGCACAGAGTCTTTGTATATTGAGAGCTTATGAAAGGTAAAATGGGAATTTAGGTCAGTGAGAACAATCCAAGTTTAAGGGGTCTATTCTCTTCTCAATGCCTGAATATATATTGCAATATTCAGAGAAATTATGCAGAGGCCTTAAAAAGGTAGATCAGACTCATGTGACAAGAGCCCATATGTGAAATCTACAGGAGGAAGAGGAAAAACAGTGAAAAACTAAATTTATCTGGTTTAAAAGAATACCACCAGTGGAATGAGACGCAGAGACACAGAATATACTATTGTGCAGCCAGTTTCCTTGGATGCGGAGGGGATTGAGAGTGGGTTGTGGAATACACATCGGCATCACATCTCCAAGAACAACAGTTACAGTACAGAAAAGTAATTGTTTTTTCCTTCTTGCAGGAGGTGGGGCTCAGAATCTATTTAAACAAGGACTGCAGAACTGCTTTCCCAAGTTTGCATCTATTCTGGATGCTGCGGTAATGGCATAATGGTTCATAAATGCATGCAGAGATGACCAAATGGCAGCCCTGCAAATGTCCAATATTGAAATGTCATTTAAAAATGCTATTGATGTAGAATGAGCTTGTACTCTTTGAGGGGGCATAGAGCTATTTCATATGCTGTCTTGATACATGCAGGCTCCATCTAGAGATTGTCTGCGAAGAGACTGCCTGTCCCTTCATTTGGCCTGCATGTGATACAGACAGACGAGGCGAAGCACGAAAAGATTTAGTACTCTCCAGGTAAAAGGCTAGACACAGCTTGACATCCAACATGTGAATATGCTGCTCCTCTGGGGCTGAGTGTGGTTTAGCAAAGAACACAGATAAATGCATTGCCTGGTTCAAAGAAATTGAGAAAGCACTTTAGACAAAAATTGGGGTGCAGCTGCAAGGTTTATCTTTGGAGGATTGTGTGCAAGGAAGCTCTGCCATCAAAGCCTGCAACGCATACATTCTCCTCATAGAGGTTATTACCACCTATGTCTGTGGGGAGGAGGGGGAGGGTTTGACACAAAAGAGAGAAAAAAACACACCAAAGGCTTAAAACAGAGGTGCCATTGGAGCTGCTAAAATCTTAAGGTCTCACGAAGGAGCTGGTTTCCTCATGGATGGGTGGAGATGAAGGACTCCTTTCAAAAACCTTGTTACCATAGTATTTGAAAATAACCGACCTCCCTGGGCTGGGCAGATTAAATGCTGAAATAGCTGCCAGATGTACCCTCAATAAAATAAGAACAAGACCTAATGACTGAAGATGTAACAAGTACTCCATGACATCCTGGACAGCTTTGGTTTAACTTCATGGACCAAACCACCTCATTGAAAAATGCTTCCATTTGACCAGATAGGCCATTCTGGTAGAGGTCTTCCTATTATTGAGTAGAAAGTGTCAAACAGCACCAGAACATTGCTCTTCCTCCTCATTTAACCATGGAGCAGCCACTCAGTGAAATGCAGAGGGCTTAGCGCAGGATGCAAAAAGCTGACCATGAGGCTGAATCAGAAGGTTAGGATGAAGGGACAAAAATCAATAACACCAGAAGGTCAGAGAATCAACATTGCCTCAGCCATGCTGGAGCAAGGAGGATGACCAAGGCACACTCCAGTCTCAGTTTGACAATGGCCTGTGGAATGATCGGAATCGGAAGAAAAGCACGCTGGAACAGCAATTCCCAACTCAGGTAAAAGACATCAGTCCGGGAGCCTGGACTGAGTCCCCCCTCAAGAGCAAATCAGATGGCATTTCTTGTTGTCTCTTATGAACAACAGGTCGATCGCCAGCATGTCCCAAGCTGCAAAGATGGATCACAGGGAACTAGGCTTCAGAGATCACTTGTGACTCAGGGATAAATTCCTGCTGAGGTGATCCATAAGTAGACTCTGGGCTGCAGGTAAGGGATTGGCCATTGGAGTAATGCTCTTCCTCATGCAAAACCACCAGAGCTGATCACCTTCTCACACAGAACACTTGAGGGTGTTACCCCTTGTCTGTTCATATAATACATCACGGTGGTATTGAAGGTGAGTATGTGAACCTCTGAACCCTTCATGCGATCTTGGAAAGTGTGACAGGCATCACAGACGACCCAAAGCCCAAGGATGTTGGTATGCAGTGAAGCTTCCTGTTCTGACCACAGGCCCTGAACTTTCAGCAACCTCAGATGTGTTCCCCAGCATATCAACAGCAGTTGGTGACAACAGACCTAGTCAGTGCGGGCTAAGCAAAAGAAATGCCCTGGCATACACTGCCCTGAGCTATTCAGGATGTGTGGAGGCAGTCAGACCAATCTGTCTGAGGGATGATGGGTTGCATGATAGACTGACATCAGCCACATTTGGAGAGGGAGAAGATACAATCTGGCAAAACGTACAACCTCTGTGCATGTAGCCATGAGACCCAGCAGCCTCAGACACTCTTGAGCTGCGGTAGAGGGTTGAGACTGCAGCCCCAGACAAAAGCAATGAATCATCTGAAAATGGTTGGTCAGCAAAAATGCTTTCAATTGATGAATCTATTAGGATCCCAATGAAATTGATTGTTTTTGAGAGGGGACTAATATTGACTTTCCATTTTTTAGGATGAGACCCAGGCAATCAAGTAAGTGTAGAACACAAAATGTCTCATGGATCTAACAGAGTACAAAGTTTAATAAATGTTACAAATGTTTAACTTCAATCCAAGGAAAATCCGTCTTTGAGGAAATCAAGGATTTGGGCAATATTGATTGATTAGCTTAATATTGTTTAGATTGATACCATGCACTGATTTTTTCATATTTTGACATATGTGATAGGCAATTACTTTTAAGGTAATAGAGCTTCCGTCACTTAGACCAAGCAGCCTTTCCTGTTTAATAGACTCTTCATGAAAGCCATGAAGTTCAGTGGAGTCTTTCAGGATCTAAGAACTGCAGAGGGCCCTGAGTTAATACATCCTGTCTGACAGGCAGAGACTTTGGAGAATGAGAGAAGAGTCTCACCAGCTCTGAGAAAGAGGAACATCAGGATCATCGGGAAAATCACTCGACTCACAGGTGTCACTCTAAGCAAAGATAATAGTGGAATCAGAAAATACATAGTAGAGAACTTCTGGAAATGGCTGAGAGAATATCCAGGGCTCTCTCTTCAGTTCGTGAGTCTGGAGTAAAAGCATATGGTCTATCTTGGTGGCTAACAGGTCCATTCTGAGTTTTCAATCTTCTTTCCAAAAAAGGAGAACCCTGAAAAGTCTCTAGACCACTGGCTAGTCTGCTTGGGGGGCAGAACTGAAATGGCAGGCTGCCAGAGGGGAAGAACCAACTTTTAACGCAATGACTGACAGGTCAGGTCTTCATCTGTAGAGGGAAACTTAATGCTACTGGAAAACCAAGCCTGTCTGTGAAAGAGAAAACTAATATCATCTATGAAAACTTGCCCTAATAAAATTCTCTGTATTTTTAACATTTTATTGTAGCATTTTATATAATTGTATCTTAAGCTTATCTATCTGAAAGTCTGCCAAATACATAGTGCATCTGTAGCTAGTTTGCTGGAAAACTGGACATTCTTAGTGCTCAATCTGTTTTCTTCCCTACAGTAGGGAAACTATTCTAATGGGTTAATTATATTTTTTCTACTAACACGAATAAATAAAATCAGCAACTTCAATTATTATTACTGCTAGGATATATACTAATACATTTTGTATAACTCATTCCCACTAATAGCAGCTCATCTACTGCTCCTGCAAATAATGCAATACCTTGTTACCTAGCAACTGAGCAAAGTCACTGTTACACTGCAAAAACAATCTGAATGTCGACAGAACATTCAGAAAGAACACAAAATAATCCATTCCAATGCTCAGGAATTCAAAATTTAAATAAAATATGCTTGATCCTTGTGTTATAAGTATCTTCAAAGGCTGAGGTTAGATAAAACATGCATTACACAACAGTGACAATATCTTTATGTTCCTGCTGAGGTGCTTCTTGGAATATTTTACGGACACATAAGGCGGGGGGGGGGGGGAGGGAGCGGGAGGGAGGGAGAGAGAGTGCATACTATTAATATTGCCAAGTCTGATTTTTTTTAGTGTTGCTTCAATAGGAACTTTAAAATGTCACCTTCATTAATACTAACTGCAATTCCTTTCTTTCTTATTTCAATGGTCCATTGCACAATACTGTTCTTTACAGAATCTTTAGCTGTTTTTAGCATACTGTCGGGTGTACAAAACGATGTCCAGTGTTCCAAAAGAAGAAAAAGACAAACCCCTGACTGCATAATATTTCATCCCCATTTTGACAGATTATGGTGGTTTTTTATACTGTGCAAATTCCTCAGTAACCAAGAAAGAACAATCATTCAAGATGATTTCTGGTTTGGATCCATATTTTTGGGCAAGATGTGATTTCTGCAGGGTATGCTTGGAATCTTCTAGTTACTGGTGTCTTTTGGCCCACATATTTACCCTCACTAGCCAGTGTATAAAAGGTTGCATGGCCTTTACTGCTACTCAGGTTCCTCTACTTATATACCAAGAATCTACAGGAAAAATCTGAAATAATGGAAGTGTGGATACATGAAAACGATCACCCTGAAGGGCTTCAATTATTAGAGTAAGAAAGCATTCTTTAATAATAATAAAAAAGCATTGCCTGCTATGATCACCACTGTCGGAGATTAACGAATAGCCCCGAAGCCCTAAGGGAAGTGGTTCTGAGGACTCAATTAAAGACTGACCACAGGACTACTCTCCCAAATTGAACTACAGATCTAGAGACTAAACCAAAAAAAGTAATGCCATGGAAAGTAATAAACACAACTCCAGGTAGCAGCATCTGTAATGGAAACATTGCTGAGACATGCAGTAAAAGTTACCCTGGAAGTGGTTAAAAATGTCCAAATCTCAGTCAGTATTTGATGCTGGCTAGGTCAATCATGACAGGACTATACACAACTTCTAGGTCTTGCTAGTTCATAGCAAGAGTATGCAGAATATAAACACACTTAAATAGTCTCTGGGTGTAACCTGAGTGGCCCCTACTATTATCTTCAAGTGCTACCAACTATCTAGATTGGCTTACTCATATTTGGAAGGTAGTTTACAGCCTCCAATATCTAAAGTAGTCTGGCTTCAACTGGTAGTGAATGGAAGTTGGGGGCAGATAGATAGGTTGAGGGATTGGCTACAGTAGAAATCAGAGATCACCTTTTATAAGAACGTGAGATGTGGGCAAAGGACCGTCTTATTCTTACAGATCACCACACAGGGTAGATCAGGATCAATGCCTGTATCTTAGACACCCCACAAATGAAGTTCTCCCTATCTGGAATGCAGTCTTTAGTGAGAGGTGGTGCAAATAACACAGACAGTGGTTCAAATTGGGGTTCCATAACTTCGGGAAATGCCACAATTATAGGAGCGGTTCAGGCACCAGAGCAAACTCATGAAGTAAATCCTTCAAGAATTTCTCTGTAGGATAAACAAACATGTAGTTCTAAACAGACAGACAAAAGACCAATATTACAGCCAGATGTACTCTTTCTAAAATGACAAGGTCCAAATTACTTAAAAGGAAGCAGATATCCATCCTATTAATTGTGGGCTGACTAGTGGGCATTCAGTCCTTTGTCTCACCCCAATGGAAAACAATTTCTACTTTGAAGAGTAAGTATTACTGGTGGAAGGATTCTTGCTTTCCAATAAAATTTTCTACACTTCTAAGGAACAATTATAGTTCAAATTATTCAGCGAGACAGAGACTTTGGATTTAGGTTGTAAAATTTGGCCTGGCCTCTGAGAGAGAAGATTCAGCACAATGAGCAGAAGGATTTGAATCTCCACTACCAAAATAGAAACCCAAAGCTAGTGAGCTGATACTGGGCTTCTGAGCAGCACTGGGATATTGTCCTCCGTAATACTTTGGAGAATGCTAGGGATAAAAGAAATTACACTAAATCTATAAAGGAGTGTCCATACACCTGCCAGAGACCCTGTATTCCTGGACCCCTGAAGCAAATCGACAGCACTTTGCATTGTCCTCTATGACAAATAAGTCTATCTGAAGGGCTTCCAACTTCTGAAATACGATACTGACTACTTAACCTTGGGACATTTGGGCACAGTATTTTCTTCTGAGGTCATCTGACAGACTATTCCCATTGCCTGAAATATGCAGAACTGTGGGTGTGATACAATGTTCGACACACCAGTTCAAGACTTTCATGGCTTCTCAACAAAGTGACAGAGATGGAGTTTTATTCTGCAGGTTGCCATAATACATGGCAGTGGTACTAATTGTACATTAATATGCACTTTCTACAAGGCAGAAATATCTTGCACGCCAAGCAACTTGTTCTCACTTCCATGACGCTGTCACAGAGTTTGGAAACCTCCTGCATTCAGAGTCCTTGGATTGTGCCACAGCCCAGATCTAAAGAGTCTGTTACTATGATTGTAGAAGATGGAGTAGAGCTGAAGAGAACCCCCTGGCAGACGTGATCTGATTCTATCCATCACAGAAGGTAACCCAGAATTGCAAGAAGTGCAGCAACCAGTCAATTCATCTCACCTAGACGCAGTCAAGACACTGTTCTCAGACAACCCTGCAACAGATTAAACTAACTGGCTTTGAGGTATCTGGCTTTCAGAATCACATATGTGCAGGAAGATATGAAACCAGGGACAGAAACTTATAGACATTTGAGATCTTAATTTGATGTCAAATACCAGAAGTATCTTGACCGTTCTCTGGAATCCATCCTACAGGTCTGGCATCTACAATCACCCCTGGAAGCTCCACTATCTTTTTCAGGATACAAGTGGATTTTTCAATGTTTATTCTGAGGATCAGAGACTGGAATAATCATGTAGATTATGTTGAGAAATTACCTTTCTGAGTCAATGAAATATCAAAACATGGCTAGTTATTAATGACTTGTTATCTAAGCTGGGATACCCCTACTGTCAAAAAGTTGATGAAAATTCTTGAGGCTGTGGAGAGCCTAAATGGTTGGAACATGAAATTGGTGGCTTCTCACAGGGAGAAGGGACTATGTTAATTACCTGAAATTATACGGTATGAGAAGTTGTTATAGGTAAGTGTTAGGAAAAACTGTATGATGGAGTATGTTGTTAGACAAACACCAAAAAGAACACATGCTGCTGGGTGCACAGAGACACAAGTGCGTTGGACTCTTGGATGGAAGATCCATTCTGGCTTCACATTTGGAACTTTACGGGGTTTGAATTTGAAAGACCATTGGCTGGTTCCTGAGAAGAAAAGAAGCAAGGTCACAGAGGGGGTCTAGAAGCTAGACTGAGATCAGGAACATCTTGAGTGTCAAACTCTTCTAAGATTAGGCTCTCTCTCTGGGAGTAAGAAGTAGAAGGGTTACTAATGGCTGTTATGTTTATGTTATGTTTACTCTTTAAAATAAAAGTTTAGTGGTTTTTCAAACTCAGAAGTCAAAGATACAGTCAATCAGTGGGTTTTGAAAGCATCTGCAGGGCCCTCAAAAGACAGTTAAAAAAAGCAGCCAGGAACACCTGATATTTACTGGCAAATGTTCCCTAATGAAAATGGAGTGATTAAAGGGCTGCAACCAGTACCCAGAGACACTGGTGTTGAACAAGGCATGTTCCCTGGAAAGGGCAGGTTCTGACAAATCACCTACACAAAATCAGAGGTGTTTCCAATATGCAAGGTTACTCATGATGTGGAAATGTCTCTCTTCCAAGTTGAGAGCTACAAACCAGTCCTGGAGAAATATGGATACCAATGTCACCATATAGAATTTCTGCTTGACATAAACTTTTGAGCACTTTGGATCCAGTGTGCAACATAAATCCCCTTTTCAGTAACGGAATAGAGTCCCTTACTTTTGTACAGCTAAGAGATCTTCTCTAATGTTCCTATTTGGAGAAGAGAGATTATTTTGTTCCTCAGTACTTCCTTGTGAAACTTGTTTCAAGGCTTATGACAGAACTGTCAAACCTCATTTTTTCTCCTAGATGTGATTAGAGGCAAACCAGCAAAGACAGATTCAGACATCTATTTTTCTGTTCAGTAAAAACTAGCTATATTTGAGAAGACGACTAACCTCTACATGGTCTAGATGACCCCTATCTCTGGAAATAGAAGATGGTATAATGTTTCTTGGAGGATGGAGCATAGAAACCGGAGATCTCAAAAGCAGCTCTTAAATCTTTCAGCCTCCAAAGTCAAGACTTCCAAAGGGCAGATTGTCGATTACTATTAGCTCCCCAAAGAGAAAACCAGAAGATCTCAGTCATGACATAGGCATGCAGCAATTCTCTAAAAAGGACCATATTTTTGGAGTTTAATGTATCCACCCTCAATACACCCACATCAAATATAATTTGAAAGCTTATTTTAAGTATGTTTTGATGGGGTATAATGTGGAGATGTCAAGTGGTGTTGTAAGCCTATAGGCAAAGTGAAACAATGTTCCCCAAAATGAGCAAGTGTCATTTTTTGCATAGTTCCAGAAACATAGCAACATGACTATGGCTATACTTTGTAACATTTAAGCTAATTTCAGCACTTTAATACGGTACTTATTAGTCAACCCTACCAAATAATAATGTATTGAAAGATTTGCATTAGTTTTGCATGGGCAAGTATTTTTTTTTCCAGAAATTATGAAGCTGTTTAGCATGTGGCAAAAATGGTGAACATCAACATTTAACCCAAAGTGGGCAAACTATGGCCCATGGGACCATCCTGCCCAGCCCATGAGCTGCCAGCCGGGGAGGCTTCCCTGGGCCCCTTCCCTGCTGTTCCCCCTTTCTTCCCACAGCCTCAGTGCACCATACTCCAGCGCTCTGGCCCGCTGCTCCTGGGTAGTGCTGCAGCAGCGTGGCTGGCTCTGACGGGGCAGGAGCTCCTGCCACTCTGAGTGGCATGGTAAGGGGGCAAGGGCCAATCTGGGGCCTTGGACAAGGGGCAGGGAGTCCTGTGGGTCTGTCATCGGTGGGGATATGGATGGGGTCGGGGTGTGGATGGGGCAGTCAAGGGACAGGGAACGGGGGATTGGTTAACTAGGGAGTAGAGTCCTGGGAGGCAGTTAGGGTGTGTGTGGGTCTCTGGAGGGGGTGATCAGGGGACAAGGAGCAGGGGAACTTAGATAGGGGTGCAGTCCCAGAGGGGTGGTCTCAGGAGGCACTGATCGGGGGAGTCGGATAGGGGATAGGGTCCCTGGGGATGGTTAGGGTGAGGAATCCCAGAGGGGGCAGTCAGGAGAGAAGGAGCTGGGGTGGGGGGTGGGGTTTGGATGGGTTGGGGATTCTGAGGGGAGCTGGAAGTGGGTGGGGGTCGGAGAGGGATTGAGGCGAGGCTGTTTAGGGAGGCACAACCTTCCTTACCTGGCCTTCCATAAAAGCGTGCAACCTCAATGTGGCCCTCAGACCAAAAAGTTTGCCAATGACTGATTTAACCAGTAACCCATTTTTTTCCCAGTTCAGGTTCAGTAGAACGAATAACATTATGGTTCAGGTTTGGTTCCAGCTCACCTCAAAATACTTTCTCAAACCAGTTCTACTTCAACCCCCTAGTCTGCTTGATAGAAGGTTTTAATTTATAATTGCCTACATATGCGGTACTAGTCTATAAAATAGTCTAGAAACTAGCTTTTTAATTCAGTGACAATTATGCACAGGTCAGTGTTAGTGGCAATACACAGCTTTATATTATGAATATGCAAAAGTTATGAGGGAAAGAAGTGACCTAAAAAGTAATAGTAAAAACAGAATCCACAAATAAGTCCTTGCCTCTGCACTGAAGAGGGATGAAGAGCATGTTACAGCTCTTATCACCTACATCATCCACAATATGACAAATCCATTTGACCCTGAATCATATCCACTGGTGCTCAGTAAATCTACTGGACTGCATGTAACATCAGACATACAAGCGTCACTACTGAAAATAGCAGATGTTAGTGAGGAACAAATGGAGAGATTTGTGAGAGGTAGATTTGATTCTGATGGGACACATAGCTTCTTCAGCCCAGTCAAGAAATCTGACATCAAAAGATTTGCTGATAGGGCCAAGAAAGCCAAGTATAAGTCTGGCAGTGGAGGGATAATCACAGAAGCTTTCACTCCAGACATTCTTTTCTGCAGAGCCCTGTCCTTAGCAAGCTGCAGAGATGACACCTCAATGGCAACTGCTCTTAGTCACCTAGTAGAACCTGTGCCTATGTCCCTCTTCCATGCTGATGGAACAATGAGAAGAACAGACAAAGCTGAATTAGGGCATCAGCTGGAAGCTCAAGCAGAAAGAATCCACAAACTAAAAGCATGCCTCAAAGAAACCAGAGTGTACATCAGAAATGCCACATCTGTCATACAAATGATGCCTGGAGATAAATTCCACACATTTGATGAACTGGCTGATGAGTACTTGAGACAGGTCCTAAAAGGATTTGACAAAGCTAATTCTGTAATTGAAGTCTTTGACAGATATGACTACAGTAACTGTGAAAACTTCAGGAAGACAGCGTTGAGCTAGATCTAAGTTTGGATGCAAGAAATACGAAGTGAATAACCTGTGCCTCCATGGAAAAGTTTCTAAAGTGGCATCCAAGAAGCAGCCACTTGTAAAATTCCTCTGTTCCTATATGATTCACAATGCAGAAGAGCACACCCAACACAGACCGTCTTCTTGCTAGAGCAGCAAGGTCCATCACCAATAGAAATGTTGAAGTCCAAGATTTGTACAGTACTCACGAGGTAGTGGATACAAGCATGCTTCTAAGAACATAAAAAAGGCCATACTGGGTTAGACCAAGGGTCCATCTAGCCCAGTATCCTGTCTACCGACAGCGGCCAATACCAGGTGCCCCGGAGTGAGTGAACCTAACAGGTAATGATCAAGTGATCTCTCTCCTGCCATCCATCACCCCCTTCTGACAAACAGAGGCTAGGGACATCATTCTGTATGCTGAATTTGCCAATATGGCTTTTGGGTCTCTTGGTGCCAAAGGAACTGTAGTAATTAGGTCACCTGATACTAGGGTGACCAGATAGCGTGAAAAATCGGGACAGAGGGTGGGGGGTAATAGGCACCTATATAAGACAAAGCCCCAAATATCAGGACTGTCCCTATAAAATTGGGACCTCTGGTCACCTTACCTAATACATATGTTTTGATTCTTGCTGTTTACTTCTTTCCAAAATGGAACCAACAGATAACATGGATTGAAACGTGTTGATAACAGTGCCTAAGTGACAAATGTTGCTTCATACCTGTGTGTGCAATCAGTGAGGCACTCACCCTTGACTTCTGCAACACATTTCCTATTGTACGTGCATTAAACAGGATATGACTCCGTATTTGGTATCCGGGCGAAAAAAATCTGTGTTTAATGTTGTCAAAACAAAGAAAGCTTACCACTTCAGAGATCTTGCCACACTGGGGAAGACTGATGAACAAACCACAATTTTTGCAGCAAGGAAGTGGGTAGCAGTGCTGTATGACAACAGTGAGAAGGAAAAGAAGACCAACAGAGACCACAATTGCTTTCACCATCAAAAAGGACAAGTAATTGACCAAACTCCCAGCAGGTGAGGACAGTCTGGAAGAGTATGTCAAAAGAAAACCTTTGCAAAGATTTTGATGTCTTAGAACAACCTTCCTACAAAACTGCACTACATGTCAAGGCAATGAAGACTGTAGTAACCCCTGAAGTCTGAGCTGAGAATGATGAACAAGATGACAGTAATGATGTTGACTAAAAATGTCGCCAGAGCTATTACATTTCAATGATGCGTGTACAGATTTATTATTAGATTTTGTTTTACCCTTTGGATTGTTCTTGTGATGCTTTGAGGTCACTAAGACATCCAGTTTTATGTTTTGAAATAACACAATTATTAAACTAACAGTAAACAACTGCAAATATTTCAAAGTGGCCATTTTAGCTTTTTGATGGTGTCATTGTTTATCCTCAAATCTTTTCTGGTAACTGCACCATTTGACAGCACTACATCACACCTCATCTTAAAAGCTTTAGAATGATGTATTATATATGCATGGTTGTGGAGAGGGTAAGGTTCAGTTGACCAAATCGATGGTGCCTGCCATGGTGGTGTTCACCTGCACCGTGGTTACACTTCTTCTTCCTGGGCTCTGAAGAGGATGATAATGACTCACAGTACTAAGAGGCAGAGTCCTTAGCAGACTTCAGGTCTCTGACTTGAATTCAGCACATAGGCAACCTTATTATGCAAGACTGTGGATCCACACAGGCAATGCTCAATGAACCACCTATTTAGGATTATCTGACTTTTTTGTTAAATTGCACGAATGACACATTTTAGCAAACTGTAAATCAAAAGTAATATCACTATCTTACATGAAAGCATCAACTTAAACTTACAAAAGCAAGAAGAATCTGACTGTAGGCTAAAACCACCAGGCCAAAGTTATATCTGTCCAATCCCATAGGTTTGACACCTTCCATGTCAAATAGACTGGTAATAGCAAAGTCCATCATCTATTTGTTGGGAGTCTTACTCGTCTCCTTTTTCAGGTTATAGAAATTTCTACTTTGTCACATGTTTTTAGAGATGGGTGGAAAACGCAGGAAGGGGGGTTGCTGTTGTGAATGTCATTATGAATCCATCACACAGCTCTTTGGAATGTCTCTACAGTGTAAACAAAAACACTCTACACACAGTTTAAATACTGCAACGTACAATATGCATAAGGTTTCTTTTAACAAAAGATATTTTTGAGGAACAGCAGCACATAGATCTCCAAAATCAGTCAACTATTTGCATTTCTGTTATTAAAAAATGCTATAGTGAGTTTTAAAAAGTTAAATACATGTGCACCCAGGTAAGACTTTGTGGGGCAAACTCAGACCTCTCCTAAGCAGATGCACCAGCCATCGAAACCTCTGATCTGAATAAAGTAGTGATGCAAGTTATACACTGAGAGTCTGGATCTCTGTCAGCATCAGTGCTAGAGTGCAAAGGTTTCTTTAGCCCATATTTGTGCTCCCTTGATCCCCAGGTCTTTGAGGGCCTGCTACAGAGCTCACATCACTTACAGCTGTATCAGGACTGATCTAACTTTCATTGGCTCATAACAGCCCATTAGGAATGAGCTCCAGCAACAAACACCCATACAGTTGCAGAGCCAGCAAATGTGGCACAGAGCTTGTATAGTCAGCTCTGCACTAGCCAGAGATTCCCCTATGCCAAAGAAAACCTCATCTAGGCTGATAGGGCAGCTTTTCAGTCCTCATCTGGGCTGAAAGGGCAGTTTACCAGTCCTTTTGCACCACTGGAGAAGCACAGAAGGACCAGAGTGAAAACCAAGATATGGTCATGGGAGTTAAGTGTATATAAAATATAAAGCAGAGTAACTTGCACTGATGCGGCATTCAGTGTGTGGAAGCATGCTGAAGAAGCAGATATAAAGATAAACTAAAAGCGTTAAACCCATTTATTTTAATCTCTCCAGTGAAATGTTTTTCTTGCTGCATCACTACTTTGTGCTCCCTCTACATGAAAGTTAGATTTTGCATTCCTGTAACATCCCAAACCAATGTAAATTATACTTTTTTAAAAACTCAGCTACACCTTTTTGCTGAACTGACACCATTATTTATGTCACTGCTGAATTTGGAGTAGTATTCCAGAGTTTCAACCAACATATTTGCTTGTAGCTGAAATACAAATGCTCTAAAAATGAGCCTTTATAAAGGAGACACTTCTACTCTTACCACTAGTAGCAACAGCAGACACAGCTACTGTATAACACTTGAACACAGGACTGTTAAGTGAACTTGATATTCTCACATTCAGCTGAAAATCAAAATATACTGTGAAGGGCAGAAATCTTTAAAGAAAGAGACTAGTAAAGACAAACTTTTAAATTCATATTTGTATCTCCAGAAATAAATATACTGCAATTATTTCTGAAATAATAACAAGATTGTTTTATGTAAGTATTGCATAGCTCAAAATATATAACATACATGTCAATACAACCACAAAAACATGGAAACTTTAGTTTTGTATCTCTTCACCATGTCTATTGCACTGGTTTCTTTATAGAGTATTTTTATTCTAAGCATATTTTACAAAGGAAAGATTTTTATAACAAAGTGAAACAAACATTATTTGAGAACAAGTGCTGCACTCTTCTGTATAGGTGAAGGGAAATCATGGAACTGTTCTCTTTGGGCTGGGCTACACTACAGGGGGAATAGCGTAGCTGAAGTCGCAGTATCTTATGTTGACTTACCTGGCCATCCCCACAGCGGCGAGTTGACCAGGGCTGCTCCCCCACTGACTCCGCATACTCCTCTCGTTGAGATGAAGTACAGGAGTCGATTTGGGGATCGATTTATCGCATGTAGATGAGACGCGATAAATTGATCCCAGATACGTCGAGAGCTACCCGCCAATCCAGTGGGTAGTGTAGCTGTACCCTTAGCAAAACAAGAAGGCAGGATAAATGTAGCAATACAAGGACTGGTAGGTTGGGAAACCGGTTACCACCTTGCCAAATGCACTGGAACCCCAGCAGGTGTGGACTGCCAGCTACAGGGCACTGACAAACCCTAGGTACCTTGTGTGTCCAATACCATCAGCACTAGTTGGCAACAGGACTAGGGCCTCTTAGATTTCCTCTAATTATGAAAATAATTGTGACCCTATATTGATTAGAAACAGAGAAGCTTTCCAATTTTCTGTTGACTCAAATGATACTTGAGCCAGGAATTAATCGTAGTACATGGTTTCCCATCAATGTCAAGGATACTTCACTATGTCCTTGATTTTTGTAAGAAAAAATTAGGATAAAATACATACTTATACTAAAAAATCCCTAATTATGTAATCTGAACGTACTCAAAATATTCAAAGAGGATAATCTGTCACTGAGAACTCACTTTTTAGACAATATGCATTAGTCCAGACTGTTTCAAAACATTTTAAGATTTTATTGAAATTAGTATTTTTAAGTTGTTATTTTTATTTTATTATTGTGAAAACATGATCTATAACATTATCCTTTAATTTTTTAAATGGAAGCACGAAAGGATTTCAGTAAAATTCTCCAGCCAGACAGATTGCCTGATTGTATATTCTTAAAGGAGAGTAGAGCAGAGGAAAATCACCTGAATTAGCAAGCTTGAGCCAAAAATTTTAAATATGGGCCTTTGGTCTGAATTTCAGGCATGCTAAACAATCCCAGCTCCCTCCGAAGTCAGCTGGAGCTTCAGGTACTCAACACCTTTGAAAAATCATGCCACTTCTATTTAGGGGCTAAAGGATAAAACATGGAGCCCAACCTAAGCAATAAAGTTTGAAAATTTTGACCTGTATCTTGATTCAACAGAGACATTTTCTCTGAAGTTCTAGTTCATTGCTTACTCCACATGACAGGTTCAATAGTAAATAAATTATGTCTTACTAAATTATGTCCTGCCTACCAGAGGTACACAGGAGGCAGCAGAGGGCTCAGGCAGCCCCTTCTGCCCTAGTAGACCCATACTGGAGGCAGCCATAACGTAGCGAGCTAATGAAATGCCTGCTTCCCCAGAAAAGCTACATCTGGATAGTTTGCCCCACCAGCATCTGCTTTGCTGAGGGAAGTGCTGATTCATCCTTTTAAAAAAACACACACAGCAAGAACCATTGCTCAGCACCGCCTCCCACCAATATCCAAGCATCGTAGGCTTGACATAGGCATAATGGGCCAGATCCTCAACTTACACAAATTGTTGCTCAAATTAAATCAATGGAGCTATGACAATTTACACCAGCTAAGAATCTGGCCCAGTGCTGCTAGGCACCGCCACTTAAGATAGCTAGTGACCCTCTCCACAACCTCGCGGTGCAGCTCTGCATTTTAATGGCATAATTAAGACCTCAGTTTTGTGAAAAACTGAACAGCTACAGATAAGATAAAGCAGTGAGGTGCTCCATTAATTCCAGCCTTACAGAACATCACATGGTGGTTGGCTGGTGGTGCTAGAGAATGTTTCAGAAGTGCCCTCAACATAGAAAATATTATATAACTGTTTGTTATTATTGTGCAGTGATCATGCTTAACGTAGAAAAAGCATTTGACTGGATCGAGTGGAGCAATATGGATATGTTCTGAGATGGGTAAAGCCTGAACAGAATTTCTGAAATTAGTCTTATGTACTACACCTAAATCACTGAATGTCATTCTCAAAATTTTCATGGGCAGAGACTCTAAACAGGAATGCCACATGTTACCCCTGTTATGCAACATGGCCATAAAGATACCTACTCACATTATAACAAAAACAACTACAGTAGATTGAGTACAAGTAGAAAAATATATAACGTGTATTATTCCTGCACAGCTGTCATCCTCTTATTTCTGGAATAGATGAAGCTTTGCAAAAATTATATGAGCTTAAAGATTTATTCCCATCATGTATGGATACGAAAATTATCATCAAGGCTCAGTTTATAAAGTTAATCAGTGATGTGGAATCCTCTAACAGATTGGTGCAATGAACAAGTACATCCCTAGAGACTTGAGTTCCCGTATCAGATTGCAAATGAAAATGAGTTTGACCGTTTCATCTGAGTCTCTATTTGGGTATTTTGGAAAGCCAATAAATACATAATCAGTTTTATGAGAGGTTTGAGGATGGAGTAACATAGGACACTGCCAATCAGGACTGAGATGCACTAGCACAGTGTTGTGAAAAACTTTCCTTGCTGGTTTCTTGACTCAGGCTAGTGCTCAGACTCTCCCCTCATTTTCATGAGCACCAATTCACTTTCACATTTTTAAGGAAAATAATTAATCTCCTTTCACTAAACATTAACAGAATAATTTGTACTAAAATATTTTTCTATGCATTTTGAGCCCACTGACATCAATGATAGTTTATTAATGTTAATGGAAAGTGCTATAGATTTACTTACATTTATCATATAATTACACTATAGCTATTTGACAGGTGAATTGGGGTTTTAATTTAAAAATTAGCTTTTGAGGTGATTGTATTATTGATAATTTGTACTTTTACCACATTTTGGTATGATTATGAAGTTATATGTGGAAAATTAAATATCAAAATAACTAAAGGGCATAAATGTTTTACTGTTTCTATATAGATGACTTTTCTGCTTAGGCACCTTCTGTTATTTTAAATTCTAATTTTTAACTATTCTAAATTGTTGCTTACTCAAGAATTCAAACAACACTTGAAACTATGTAAAATGTTATAAAGCAAAATAAAACAACAGTATATTAGATTATTTCTGCAAAATATTCTGGAGCTTTTTGAAGTTGATGGGGGTTTTGATATTGACTTCAATGAAAGCAGGTGTGACAAAGTGCAAATATATTGTACTATTTTGTAAAAACAGTACTATTTGTACTATTGTGTGTGCCTCAGTTTCCCCTGTGTGCTGCAGTGAGGATGAAAAGGGACTGTTTGCTCTCAGAGAAGGCTAAGAGTCAAGGGTCATTGCCTATCTCTGTGTGGCTAGATCCCCATATCAATGGAACATTTGAGAGAGAAAGGCAAATCCAATTGCCCAGACATTGAGACCTAGTCATCAAGGACTCAAGGGATTTGGATCTCCCCATCTCCAAGAAGGTAGGCTGAGGAACATTCTCTATCAGGAGAACAAATGACTTGGAAGGTGTGAGATGGGGAGATAAGAGCTGACTTCTGGAAGGACTCAGGGCTCACATCTGCAGTATGACCAAGGAAGTCAGATGGAGAAACTGACAGAGCTTGAACCAAGAATTCACTGCACCTTGGCTGGGCTCTGGGCTAACCAGAACGAACTATGCTCTTTAAGCTTCAGTTCTCTATACTACTGTAAAGACTTCCTATCCTGCATTCCAGGTCATGAATAAATCTTACTGTTTTGACAATGCTGTGTGAGTGTCAGTTGAAATATTTGGTGAGGTTTATTAATCCCTGAAGAGTGTTCAAGTCTCCATCAGGAGTCTGTCTCAGTTGGACTTGCTGAACGGAGCTCACGGTATGAATCATGAGTGCTGAAGGCCCAGAGGTGCAGTCCAAAGAGGCAGTGAAGCTGCATGGTTTACCCTGCAGGATGAGTGAGACACATGGGGGGGGGGGTCTGGCAATGTGAGGGGTTTCTCCTAGAGACTGTTTGAAAGTTGGAGTAACAGCACCAATCCTATGGATCCATGATAGCAGGATGAGACCCATAATCAAACAAACAGATGGCCAACCTTTATAAACACATCATCTGAATCTATAGCTGCTCTTCATCCACACACTTTGGTAATGTTTAAATATATAGCAATAAACTCTGATGAACATTGTCATTCACTTTGTATTTTCATATACAAGGATAATCACACTCACTCATTTCTTTGATTCATCCTACCTGTGAGTTTACAAGCATTCACAGCTCTTAGAAATTAAAACAAATTAGGTATAATATGATGTTCACCACTGGAACATAGAATCAGAAGAAAGAAACTGCCCTGACTATGCCCTTTGGAGCACATATGCACTAATAGGTCTGCTATTCCCACTGATTTGAGACAACTCCTATTGACTTCAATCAAAGCAGGACGGGGTCCTAAGTAATATATGCTCATGTCACAGACTACATTAAGGGTCTGTTCTTGCATTGCAGTCAGTGGGACCACTCACCTAATTAAGGGATTACATGATCAGCTCCCAAGCTATTACTTAGCTACAGCAGGACAAGTGAAAGAATGATTCACCTTCCTTTATGTAATATTTCTCATCTTATTTTTCTCTGATTTTTAAACTATTTTATTCTCCCCTCACCCCCCCCAAAAAAGAAAAGAAAAATACTGCCTGAGGAAAATATTTTATAATTTAATTAATGGGCTAAATTCTAAACAGACTTCATTTGTTGTTATTAGTGCCAAGTGCCAGAACCATGGTATCTGGTCTTCAGTATTTCAAATAAGAGTAGAACCTCTTGATTCCCTGCGGCCTGCTGTTTTAAAAGAGAATGGAGAAGAATCTGTCCAGTCACATGGGGACTCGAGATCTTCTAAATGACCAGATGGAAACACCTGAACAAAGATATGCATTTTAGAGCAATTTCTAAATGTGTCCAGGTATGTGCTTAAATGTATTTCTGGGGGGAGCAAATTCCAAAAGGCACAGGCCTACTTGACAGAATGCCCTGCTTGCAACTCCCTTAGATCTGACTCATGGGCCACTGAGTTCAAACACTGCAGATACATCTACATCAGCTGGTGGGTTGGAGAATAATCTGATGGTCAGTATGGTCACCTCAGTTAAGGTAACTGTATATTACACAAGAACCTTGAATTTCATCTAGCAGCTGAACAGCAGACAGTGCAGAAGCACAAGTACAGGTGTGATGTGCTTCCATTTGACCACCCCACTCAAAGGGGTGGCTCTATTGTGAACTAGCAGGAATTTCCACTGCTTTTACAAAGAATCCTACTAACGTCAATTTTGGCAATCTGGCCAAAAGGTCATGAAAGCATGGATAACTGAGATAAGATCTAGATATGGGGAAAAACAACAGCAGCAAAATCTCTTTGCCATTCGTAGACTGGGAGCCTAGGTGCAAAGATAGTTCTAAGCAGTGTCCCTATGTTGTGAACCACTTTGATAATGGTTCAGCAGATACCCTCTATTGATGGATAAGTTACAGATTTTACCAGGTCCTGAAAGCTATTCCCATTGAGCATTAGCATCTTGGTCTTGTCCAGATGAAAGGCAAAGATTTCAATATAAATCCCTGCTCCTGTGAGCCCTATATGGTGGTGCTGGGTCAGAAATAGCACCAATATACTGATGACATTGCAGCCAGTATCATCTCACGATTCCCTCAAAAGATTCACATAGGTGTTGAATAGAAAAGATGACAGGAGAGGGTCCTGTGGAAGCCACATATGAGGGATTGGGTGAGGAAGAGTAGACACCTATCATCACCATTTGGGAAGGACTACAAAGAAATGAGTAGGATCGTTCTAAAGTATTCCATCCACACTGGCTATGGCAAGCAGTTTGTGTAAGAAGTATCTCATGAATGATAGTGCCAAAGGCTGTTGAAGGTGGAGGAATGTCAGCAAAGATGACCTGCCTTTTTCCAGGGCCCTTGGAAGATCAACCATGGCAATAAGAGCCATTTCCATGTTGTCACCCACTTTTGAATGTGTCAGATCTGAGATGGTTTTGGAGTTGGTTTGCTATCACTTTTTCCTAGAAAGAGGATGTTAGTTATTCAGGAAACTGGTGTCCAGAGCTGATTTCTTTAGCAGAGCCCTGATAATACTTTTTTCACAGTAGCTGACATTCTTCTCAGCCAGAATGGGCACAGATACAGTTAACATGAACTCAGGCATACTGTTTGCAAAGTTGCAAGTTTCTCCACTTGAGACATAGGTTCACAGTATGGCTACCCTCTTTCACCTTGTTATTCTGGTTCTCATAAGGGAGATTTCAATCCCTAACTCTGGGCAATTTAGTGCAGATTATGCAAATACAAAGGCAGAAGGAAAAAGGTCTGTCTTTCTGCCCATGCTGACTGCTGCACAGCACTACAAAAACTCTTTATGTCAGAGACAGATTAATCGCTGGACCTCTCACAGCAACTCCCTAGTGGTGTTCTCACTTTTTCATTTGTTACAGGTAATCAAATCAAGGTGACCTGCTGAAGATGGTTCAGAAGGAAAGAGCATGCTGGTGGTTGTGTAGAGCTGAACTGTTGCAGAGATATATCAGACAACCTGTACTTTGGAATGGATGAGAAAAGACTTATTTTCCAGGGCATCTGAAAATTAATAGGATCAATAAATCTCCATAAAACAATGGTTCTCAAACTTTTGTACTGGTCATCCCTTTCACACAGCAAGCCTCTGAGTGCAACCCCCCTTATAAATTAAAAACAACACTTTTAAATATATTTAACACCATTATAAATGCAGGAGACTAAGCAGGATTTGGGGTAGAGGCTGACAGCTCGCGACCCCCCATGTAACAACCTCATGACCCTCTGAGGGGTCCCGACCCCCAATTTGAGAACCCCTGTCATAAAAGCAGTGATTAAACTATGACAGCAATTGTTTCCCTAGTTCTGTTTCCTTTGAAGTGACAAGGTCTAAAACATCTTGAACACCTGGGACCAAAGATTATTTGTTCTAGACATGAGATGGCATGAGGACCAAGAGGCCTTGTGCCAGCATCTCATTGCTACTGCCTACACCAAGGAATGAATTGTGTTTATGTGTGGTGATTCTGTGGCTAGTGAAATTCTCTGGACGTTTCATTTGTTCCCCAGAATTTAACTTTCATTTTTTTTACAATGAAAAAAAGGATTCACTAGCTCTTGCAATTGTGAAGAAAACTTTTAAAATGTGAACCAAGCATAAACTCATGTCTGCCTGAGTCTGCAAACAGCCTGAAACAATAACTCTGCTAGAGGTATGAACTGCTCAATTCATCTCAAAGATATGCTATCTCTGAAGCCTATTTTAAATTTTCAACATTGTTAATCAAGGCTGAGCAAATCATGGGAAAGGTGCAACATTATGAACCTCTCTACAGTCTACAGAGAGTGGTGTTTTGTTTCTCAGTTGTCTTAAGTGGGTGAAGTTTGGACTACGTATGGAACTTAGAAAGGTACTTTTCATCCCCCTCTCACCAATTCAACCCCCTATCCTGCATGCAGAATTAAATCTCCCAGGACCAACTGTCTAGGGCACTTCAGTGCACGGTTTGACAAAATCTCAGTTAACTTCAGAGCACTGTGGAAGTTTGATATATACACAAAGACTGCCGCTCATTATGCTTATCATTATGATTTAACAGACAAATACACATGAAAATTTTTTTCAGAAATGTGTACTTTTGACAGATTAACCAAAATGGAATCTGAACTATTCAGACTACTGATAAAATTTAAAAGAAAACAAAAAAAAAATATAAAAATATCCACTACTGAAACACAATTAATGGTAGTCTGTTCTTGGAACTTAAGTTTAATCATAACTGAGCTGGGGCAATGATCCTTCTTGAACATCCTCAGTTACAGAACTACTACCCAGAGATTTACTTTATTCTCTCATTGGTTGCATTTAGGGAAGGCTGCAAACCACAGCTAGAGTTCCCTTGTCTTGTTTTTGCATCTTCTACTCCTTTTTTCCTCCATTTCTCTAAGTAATTTGGAAATTGATCTATTCAAAAGTGGAGAGGGTGGGTTTTTTTGGTGGTATCACAAGGAGGAAAACTGAGTCCTTAACCATCTGACTTGGTTTTTTACTACACAATGCTTAGATGTATTGTGATAGGTGGCCTATAAATCCTTGAATTAATATACAAAAGCACAGTAGGTTTTTATAATTGCATTTTTATGGATAAGCTTGTCTGATCACCACATCTCCTTTCTTTAAACTAAACAAAATTTAACAGATCAGTAGTATTACACGATTCTTTCCCCCCATTGATATATACGGGTATTTTTGCTGTCCCAGTCCTGCAACCATTTGCACACATGGTTAACAGAGGAAATCACTGGGACAGCCCACATGCATAAAGTTAAGCACACCTGTAAGAAACTGAAAGATCAAGAGGCTTGTGTGAGTTACAAATCCACATCAAAAAGAAAAGACCCCCATGTTGAACAAGTGTCAAATTATTACATCAACATTCATCAGCTATAATAACTAAATCTCCATTGCTTTTATAGCACCATTAAACACTTTGTGCTACCATCGGAACTGAGTTTTATAACGTCATGACAATTACACATTGCAGGATCAAGGCATCCTGCTTTGAAAATCAACGTCTACTTATTTTACGTAAATGCCTTGGATTTGTATGGGCATTCATTTAATAATTGGAAACCATTACACTGTGACAACCTTCTATTTTGCTGACCTTATCTCTTCAGCAGACTATTATATTTTATTATTTCTCATATACAGTGTAGCACATAAATATGTGGCTTTTTAACGTGGATCCAAAAGAGAGTTACTGACTGTGTCAGCAAAGACTACTTTCAGACTAGTTTGTAGCTCATTGACACAATAGACCAAAATGTCTCCAAGGGAACAAATAAGATTTTTTTTTGTCAGTAATGTTCCCCAAACTGGACTTTATGGTTTATTTTGACAATATTGCTGCTGTCCAGGGCACTGTGAACTAAATCTTGATTTCATGTATGTGGGCATGCATTGCCAGCAATCAACCACTTCACATACATGTACAAAAGTGAAAAGGAATTTTGCAAGATACATGAAAATGTGTAAGATACATGAAAATGTCTTAGTCCACATGCTTAAAATCCTCAAAGAAAAACATTACTGCACATGTGCAGTAAGTAGCATTCTAGATAATAGGCTAATATCAATACTACCAACCTTAGTTTCAGAATACAAAATAATGGCTTGTTATATTTTATTTTTAAAATCTAAGCCTTTTTGAATTATGAAAGCATGAATCATGATTTCAACCTGTACACATCGCTGTTTCTTTCTTTTTCACATTCATAACCCTTAGACAGCTGAACTAATTTTCTTGACAATGTCTAAATAAAAAGGGAAAATTAGTATGACTGTAAAGCTGAGACCTTCTTTGACAAGTTTTAGTCCGGAGCAAATTACATCCAAGTTATAAAGTCACTGAAAATAGAGGAGGTTTACAATGTAAATGCTGACACAACCTTCATGAAGGCAGCAATTGCAGGCTCCCATGCTATATTATAGCTCTCCGGGGTGTATCACTGGAAAGTATATGACCACTCTCCCCACCCCAAAAGATTAATCATTGCTTAAAATACATGGAGAGAGCACAGGAGATAAAGCTCTTCCTCCCAGTACCACTCAGAGGTGATGACAACTCACCAGACGACAGGACCATCTCCATCAGGCAGCTGAAACTACATCGCACGCGATTAACATTTCGCTTCACCGTTTTCATTTTTTTAAAAAACCAGGAACGATCGACGTTCCTGAAGATGGAGCATTGGGGTGGGTGGGGGAGCCGATCCCTGCGATCACCTGCACTTTCCAACCCCACCAAGCTGAAGCAAGGCGGGCAAATAAATGGGCAGCCAGCACCGGTTGACATAAAATAATCCCTAGCATCAACCCTAACTACAGCAAATGGGGTGGCGGGGGGGCTGTGTGAGCCTCTCCAGGCTCGGGCTCGGGCTCAGCTTCCTGACCCATTTGCAGAAATAGCTCTTCCCCGCCAAACCCGGGGGGCTGCTGGAGGGACGGAGGGAGGGTGGGAAGGGACCAGCGGTCCATGCAATGGCAATTCCGGCGCACTGGCTACTCACCGGCCCCCGGTCTCACCTAGGAGCGGCGGCGACGGCGGCAGGTTGGGGGGCGAGCCGAGCCGGGCCGGGCCGGGCCGGGCGGGAGGCGGCTGCTCTGAGAGATATTTCTGTGCTGCAGCTGTTATCCCTCGCCTTTGTGCATCTTGCCTTGCCCCGCTGAGTGAGGCAGGAGGAGCGCGGCGGAGCCGAGCACAGCTGAGCGCTCCCCCCCGCCCCCCCCCAGCCAGCCGGCACCGCCGCGCGCGCCCCCGCGCAGCCAGCGCCGCCCCCCTCCTCCCCCACCGCCTCCCCCAGCGCGCGCCCGCGGCGCGCTCCGGGCGGGGGCAGCGGCTCGCTCCGCGCCCGCTCGCTCTCGCGCTGGGCTGCGGGGGAGGGGCCGGACCGCGGGGCGCGCGCTCCCCCGCACCTCGGGGCTGGCTGTGTCCCGGCGTCGCGCTGGCCGCTGTCCCCCACCCCCTAGCTCGCATCCCGTTACTATGGTTATTCTCGGTGTCTCCCCCGCGCCGGGAGGGGGAGGGGGAGGGGGAGGGGGCGGAGGCCGCTCGGCAGGCGCCCACATGCCGCCCCGGGGAGCCGACCGCCGCTGCCTGCACCTGGGGCACCGCGGGGGCTGCCGCGCAGGAGCCGGGGAGGCTGCGGGGGGCCGGGGCACCGGGCTGGGGGGGGGGGTCACAGAGGAGAGAGGTGGGGTTGGAGGTATTAACACCCCCCCGCAATGGCGGGGCAGAGACCGGTCACCCCGTTCCTCTAGCGGGAATGGAGGCGGACAGCAGGACCCCGAAAGTGCAGGACCCCGAAAGTCACTGGCTGCAGCGGCTGCAACTTACAGAGAGGAGGAGAAAACCATTTTGTTTCCTACCAGCTCCCGAACAGCTTCCCTGTCTCTCCTCTCAGCTCAGCCACTTTGTTTTACATCACTCTTTAAATACATCTTAGCAAATCTAAAATTCATGAGTTAATGCGAACAAATAACCACCCCAGCGGACTGCTTCCTTCAGTGTAGGCGTCCCCCGAAGCACCAACAGCATCCACTAATAAAGGAAATATAAAACAAAAGATACCTTCCTTAATATTTAACTTTTAAAAATGTCTCAGGGCAGAACTGCACTTGCAGATCCCCACGGTGGCTCTCAAATGTTATTTTGCTCTCTCAAGGGAAGTTGTATGTATGTAAGAGGAGCAGATTATCAAGGAGGGTCTGCCCAGTGGGTCTAAGAGCAGAATTTTGCCAAGTCAAAAGATCTTACTATAGTGAGCTAAGCGCAATGATGTGATGTATGTGGTTTCTAGTGAAAATTACATTACTTTGGTACAGTTCCAATAGACTGCAAGATTTACTCTAGGAACTAGTGGATTAAAAAACTTAGGCCCTTATTCTGCAGTTGGGCCCATATAGACTCAACAGGTTCACCTGTGTTGTTTGTAGGATCAGGGCCTAATGTTTTAGATGTTGGGTTTACTAAAACAAAACAAATAAAAACGGTTGGAATTGGAAAAGGTTCAGAAGGGGCAACAAAAATGATTAGGGGAATAGAATGGCTTCTGTAAAAGGAGAAATTAATAAGAGTGGGACTTTTCAGCTTGGAAAAGAGGTGACTAAGAGGGATATGACAGAGGTCTACAAAATCATGAGTGGTATAGAGAAAGTAAATAAGGAAATGTTATTTACTCCTCATAATACAAGAACAAGGGGCCACCAAAAGAAATTAATAGGTAGCAGCTTTAAAACAAACACAAGAAAGATTTTTTTCCACACAACACATTGTCAATCTCTGGAACTCCTTGCCAGAGGGTATTGTGAAGGCCAGTACTATAACAGGGTTCAAAAGGGAGTACGATAGATTCATGGAAGATAGGTCCATCAATGGCTATTAGCCAGAATAGGCAGGAATGGTGTCCCTAGCCTCCATCTGCCAGAAGCTGGGATTGGGCATGGATCACCTGATGATAACCTATTTATTCCCTTTGGGGCACCTGCCATTGGCCACTGTCAGAGGACAGGATACTGGGCCTGATGGATCTTTGGTCTGACTCAGTATCACCGTTCATATGTTCTTACGTGAATTTAGTGGTTTTGCCCCATATTCTCAATTTCTAAACATCTAACGTCACCACACTAAAATTTAGTATGATTTGTAGCCTCTACAAAAGAAAGACTAAGGCCTTGTCTACTCCACAAATTAAGTTGACCAGGCTAGGTTAGGTCAATATACAGTCACCACAGTAATTCTATTGGCTGTTGGTGTCCACACTATCCTCCTGTCATTGATGAGTGAGGCATGTCCTCACTAGGAGCACTTACACCTACCTAAGTGGAGCAAGGGGGCTCAAGCTGTGAGCCCCATGTGGGGCTGGCAGCCAATAGGCAATGTAAGTAATGCAGCATCTACATGGACACTGCATCATCCTAACTACGTTGACCTAAGCACTACGCCTATTGCAAAGGTGCAGTTATTAGGTCGGTGTAGTGGGCAATTTACATTGGCGGCGCTGAGAGCATGACGGCTGATGCTCCCCCGTTGACTCTGCTTCTGCTTCTCGCTCCAGCGGAGTACCGGAGTTGACAGGAGAGTGCTTGGCAGCCAATTTATCACGTCTAGACTAGACAAGTCCTTACAGAGTTAGCTTATGTTAACCTAACTCTATAGTGTAGACCAGATCTAAAGGAGGGAGGGATGTAGCAGATCAGGACTGAGGTGCAGTGACAGAGCTGTTGAACCCACCGTTCAACAGCTCCTACACACACTAAGCCAGTACTCTTGAGTTTATTATTTGCAGAGTCACTAAATTCACTTACAAATTAAAACAAAAGTGAAATTCACTGGCATTCTCATTTTGCATGTGTATGTGCACAGAATTGCAGACATTAGTTATTTTGTGCACAGGATTACCGTTTGGTTGAGGCCCTTTTGAAATATTATTCCTCAAAGACTTAATTATGTCTTAAACCAATGCTGAGCTGAAACATTTTGAAAAGCACCATAACTCAAACAGTAAATGTTTACTGTTCATAAAAGTCTTACTTCTTTACTGTGTTAACAACAATAAAATATGTTTATGGTGCAGACCATTCCCTTCTCCCCACCCTCCATAAAAAAACCCTAACTGATATGACATAAATAGAAAAGTTAATTGACACTTAATGATTAATTCGCTGACCCACACTTTGGAAAAAATTGTAAAGCACAATATTGACTTTGGATAGAATAATACAGGTTTAACAAAAGTGAACAAAGTTACTTTTATTATAATGCCCACTTGTTTAATTGCTGATTACTGTGTGTGGTTTAAAATACTGGAATGGATGTGCAGACAGGCAGTCCCACAATATTTTTTTTTAAAAAAACTTCTGTATACTGACTGAATTTATGTAAGTAGATCTGCCAAATAAACGCCTGACAATTTTTTGCCTAATTCAATACAACATCCTGGAAGGGGTTTTGGGGAGTCATTCTGTTTCACTGAATATCTTATGTTGCTTTCAAAAGCCCCAATCCTGTAATTGCATCCACTTGGGCACATTCTTGTAGCTGTGCAGATTGGATTGCCTGATTGGACCTATTTCTGGAAACAAGTCTACACTGAGTAGGTCTGATAATAAAATGGAATTTCCATCGTATGGGAAACTCTAACATTTTGAAATTTGTTTTTGTCCTGAATTAGAACAAAAAATCAAAATGTTGAAATTTTTGTGGAATAGAAAGTTGATTTTTTTTAAAACACAAAAACAAATGTACTGAAATGAAACATTTCAATAATTTTTTAAAATATTAAATATAGTATATGGAGTGTCATTCCTGATGTGATGGGAAGGCTTTATTGGAGAGGAATGTTTTGCTGCATTTGCTAAAGATGGTCAATCTCTCAATTTGCCTCATCTCCTCTAGAAGTTGTTTCCATAGGTGAATCCTTTTGACTGAGTATGCTTTGTTCTCAGCTGTCATGTGCTTTGTCTTGAGTTTTATGATCTGCATTGTCTTGGTCATTAATAGATTGAAATTCAATATCTAGTGTAGCTGAGGCTTGATCCACTAAGTGTTTTTAAAAATTAGGACCGGGGCCTTAAATTGACTGGGAGGCAATAAGAAAATAAGAACATAAGAATGACAATACTGGGTCAGACCAAAGGTCTATCTATCCCACTATCCTGTCTACTGACAGTGGCCAATGCGAGGTGCCCCAATCATCAAATGATCCATTCCCTGTCACTCATTCCCAGTTTCTGGCAAACAGAGGCTAAGGACACCATCCCTGTCCATCCTGGCTAATAGACATTGATGGACTTATTCTCCATGAATTTATCTAGTTCTTTTTTGAACCCTGTTATAATCTTGTCCTTCACAACATCCTGTGGCAAAGAATTCCACAGGTTAACTGTGCATTATGTGAAGAAATACTTCCTTTTCTTTGTTTTCAACCTCATTTGGTGACCTCTAGTTCTCGTGTTATGAAGAGTAAATAACACTTCCTTATTTACTTTCTCCACATCAGTCATGATTTAATAGATCTCAATCATATCTCCCCTTACTTTCTCTTTTCCAAGCTGAAAAGTCCCAGTCTTATTAACCTCTCCTCATACGGAAGGCATTCCATACCCCTAATAAATTTTGTTGCACTTTTCTGAACCTTTTCCAATTCCAGTGTATCTCTTTTGATATGGGGTGGCCACATCTACACCCAGAATTCAAGATGTGGGCATACCATGGATTTATATGAAGACAATGTGATATTTTCTGCCTTATAATCTACCACTTTCTTAATGATTCCCAACATTCTGTTTGCTTTTTTGACTACTGCTGCACAGTGAGTGGATATTTTCAGAGAACTATACACAATTTACTCCAAAATCTCTTTCTTGCATGGAAACAACTAATTTAGACCCTATCATCTTATAGAGGGATATGAGCATGCATCTGATATGATCGCTATGACCTAGATCATGGAGGAGGTGAACAACCATGTTCTATGCCAGCTAGAGCCTGGGTGGGTATCATCTTCATATTCACCTTGAAATATAGTGATTTACAGTAGTTCAGCCTGGAAGTAACAAATGGCAAGGTCCTAGAAAGATGTGAAGATTCTTAGCAAGCTGGACGTGAAAGAAGGCATTTTTAGAAACTGACACTATCTTGCCCTCCAGGCTTAGCGAGGTATCAAACAGGACCCCAAGGCTTTGCACCAACTTGACGAACGGAGGCTGTAGTCATTCAATCTTGTCACTAATTCTTCCCTATTGTTGCTAATTCTTCAACATCTTTCCCCTTTTCAACTATCATCACTTTGATACCTGGATTCAGCTTGAGCCAGTGACTCCATCAAAGATCTGATCTCTTGTAGGCATTTGGGTAACTTAGTAGTGATGGAGGTTGTGTCTCCAAATAACTGAGTGTTGTCTGGATATTGCTGGCAGCTGAGCTGGTGGTGTCTCACACTCTCCCTGAGATCTCATTTATATATTAAAGAGAAGGGGGTGAGGGGATCCCTGTGGGATACTACAGGTGAGCAAGAAAAGTATGAATGAAATCATTGTAATGCTAGGCAAACTATTCCTGGTATACCATGTAGGCAAATCAGCAGTACCTTGTGTCAGAGAGGTCCATCAGTGTGAACATGGATAGCGTGCCTGCTTCGATGGCCATAAGAAGGCAGTCCTTCAGTGTTAGAACCCTGACTGTCATGCAACCAAGATGTTGGCTGATGTCATGTTGTTAAAGCTTGGTGTTACTATTTTCTCAATTATTTTGCCCCGGAAAAATTTTGCTCCTGGAGCTGAGATGGTAGTTAAGGCATCAAGGTCCACTTTTGGCTTCTTGAAGATTGGGTGAGACTGTTGTATTTTTCAGTGAGTTTGGCAAGTATATCCCTCTCTAAGAAAGGCATTAACAATTTTCATTAGGAGTGAAGATAGTTGATCTTTGCTTCTACCAGTAAGGAGGGGTAGAGATTCATTTCACAGGCTGTGACTATATGTTTCAGGGCTTCTTGAGCTTTGGCATGTGGGGTCCACCTATCGAGGACGGGGAAGAGCATATTTGGCTACAGACTGGCTAACCTAGTGAGGAGAGCTTTAAACTAGGTTCAATGAGGGCAGTGACCAAAGCCCGCAGGTAAGTCAAAAACATGGAGACCTGGGAGAAGGTTCGGAATCTGGGGGGAGTATAGGCTGTTATAGCAGAAATAAGAGAGAGACAAGACAGAACTGGATGGGGAGAGAGGTGGAATCAAAATATTATCTTAGATGTCTGTATACTGATTCGAGAAGTATGGGGAATAAGCAGGAAGAACTCAAAATGATAGTAAATAAACACAACTATGCCATAGTTGGCATCACGAAGACTTGGTGGGATAATATGCATGACTGGAATATTGATATAGAAGGATACAGCTTGCTCAGGAAGGACAGGCAGAGAAAAAAGGTAGGAGGTGTTGCCTTATATGTGAAAAATGTATACACTTGGACTCAGGTTAAGAAAGAAGTAAGAGACAGACTTGCTGAAAGTCTCTGGGTAAAGCTAAAAAGGCTAAAAAACAAGGGTGAGTTATGGTAGGGTCTATTACAGACCACCAAACCAGGAAGAAGAGTGGATGAGTCTTTTTTTAAACAACTAACAAAATCATCCAAAGCACAGGACTTGGTGATGATGGGGGACTTCAGCTACTCAGACATCTGTTGGGAAAATAAAATAGCAGGATACAAATTATCCAGCAAGTTCTTGGAATGTATTGGAGACAGTTTTTTGTTTCAGAAGATGGAGAAAGCTACTGTGGGGGAGGCTGTTCTAGATCTGATTTTCAGAAATAGAGAAGAAGTAGTTGAGAATTTGAAAGTGGAAGGCAACCTGGGTGAAAGCGATCATGAAATGGAAGAGTTCATGATTCTAAGGAATGGTAGCAGGGAGAACAGCACAATAAGCACAATGGATTTCAAGAAAGCAGACTTCAGCAAACTCAGGGGTTTGTAGGAAAAATCCCAAGGGAAGCAAGTCTAAGGGTAAAAACAACTGAGGACAGTTGGCAGTTTTTCAAAGAGTCATTATTAAGGGGATAAGAGAAAACTAACCCACTGCCTAGGAAGACAGGAAGTATGGCAAGGGACCACCCTGGATTAACCAGGAGATATTCAAGGATCTAAAACCTCAAAAAAAAGTCCTACAAAAAGTGAAAACTTGATTAATTTACAAAGGAAGAACATTAACAAATAACATAAGTATGTAGGGGCAAAATTAGAAAAGCCAAGGCACAAAATGAGATGAAACTAACTAGGGACATAAAAGAAAACAACATTCTACAAATACATTAAAAGACAGAGTAAGCCCGTTACTCAATGAGGTGGGAAAGACAACAACAGAAAATGTGGAAATGGCAGAGGTGCTTCATGACTTCTTTGGTTTGGTTTTCACCAACGTTGGTGGTGATCGGATGTTAGTGAATTCCAGTGATCAAGAGGTAGGATCAGAGTCTAAAATAGAGAATGAACAAGTTAAAAATTACTTAGCCAAGTTAGATGTCTTCAAATCACCAGGGCCTGATGAAATGCATCCTACAATACTCAAGGAGCTGACTGAGGAGCTATCTGAGCCATTAGCAATTATCTTTGAAAAGTCATGGAAGATGGGAGACATTCCAGAAGACTGGAAAAGGGCAAATATAGTGCCAATCTATAAAAAGAGAAATAAGGACAACCCAGGAAATTAAAGACCAGTCAGTTTAACTTCTGTACCCAGAAAGATAATGGAGCAAATAAATAAGCAATCAATTTGCAAACACTTAGAAGATAGTAAGACGATAAATAACAGTCAGTATAGATTTCGGAGGGATAGCTCAGTGGTTTGAGCATTGGCGTGCTAAATCCAGGGTTGTGAGTTTAATCCTTGAGGGGGTCATTTAGGGATCTGGGGCAAAAATCTGTTGGATGATTTAATTTGCGGATGGGTCCTGCTTTGAGTAGGGGGTTGGACTAGATCAGGGATCGGCAACATTGGCAAGCGGTGCTGCAGGGTAAGCACCATTAGTGGGCCCTGATGGTTTGTTTACTTGCTGGTTTGCCGATAGCGGCTCCCACTGGCCTCAATTCGCCGTCCTGGTCCAATGGGGGCTGTGGAAAGAGGCACGGTGCTGGCTGTCAGGGCAGCAGTAAGGCGTCCTTCGGTGGCATTTCTGCGGGAGGTCTGCCATCCTGCGGATTCGGCAGCATTTCGGCGGTGGGTAGCAGAAGCCGCGGGACCGACGGACCTCCCACAGAAACACCATTGAATCCACAGGACCGGTGGACCACTCGCAGACGTGCCACCGAAGGCCATCTGACTGACATGCTTAGGTCAACAATAAATGTAGAGCTGCCCTGAGCATGGAGGATTTCACTGTCCAAGAAGTTAGACATGGATATGGAGATCAGGAAAGTTTCCAACGAGCAAGAGCGTACAGTGCAGATTGTGATGCTTCGGGTTATGAGGGACCAAATGGATATGTTGAGACATCTGGTTGAACTGCAGGAATGGAAGCAGGAGGGTAGAGTCCCTCTGCAGACCCTGGTGGACGGCCAGCCAGTATCGCCTCATGCAGAATCACCCTCCCACAAGCGTTCCCTGAGGTGTGGGAGAAAAATCCATTATCCCTTTCACTTAACTCAGCAAGAGGATCCAAGGAACAGAAGGCACCATTCACAGACCTTTGATGGTCTGGAATGCGGTATTGTTACACAGCTGAGAATGTTTCTCCCGTTCCAACTTTACAACCCCTTTTCTCCCAAAGTTACCTTTTTTACCTGTTCTCCCTCTTTACATATGTTTGTTAAATGAAGTAAATGTTTTTTATTGAGTAGAAGCAGTGGGCTTGGGTGGGGAGTTGGCTTTACAGGACAGTGGTACACGGCAGGTAAAGGTTTGGGAAAGCACAGTACTGACAAGCATCTCACATTACTGTGACTCATTATTGAAACGGCTTTTCACAGCCTTGCAGATACACAGTGCCCCTTGCCGTGCTTTTCTTATTGCAGCTCAGACTGCTGAAAAATGGCTGACATGCGATCTGTGTCAACTGCCCATCCCTGCAGAAAATTTCCCCCTTTTTTCCACAGATATTACGGCGCACACAGGAGGCAACTATAACTATGGGAATGTTCTCTTCACTAAGGTCCAACCTTGTTAGTAAACTTCTCCAGTGCCCTTTCAAATGACCAAAGGCACATTCAACCACCATTCTGCACTTGCTTAGCCTATAGTTGAACCGTTCCTTACTGCAGTCCAGATGGTCAGTGTATGGCTTCATGCGCCACGGGAGCAAGGGGTAGGCTGGGTCCCCCAGGGTAACATGCATCTCAAAGGTGTCAATGTTCATTTTGTGGTCCAGAAAGAAAGTCCCTGACTGTAGCTTTTTGAACTGACTCGAGTTTCTAAAACTGCACGCATCATGAACCTTTCCTGACCATCCTACGTTGATGTTGGTGAAATGCGCCCTGTGATCGACCAGCGCTTGCAACACCATTGAAAAGTATCCCTTTCAATTTGTGTACTCTTTAGCAAGGCAGTCTGATGCCAAGCTGGGGATATGCGTGCCACCTATCACCGCACTGCAATTAGGAAACCGCATTGCGACAAAACCATTCACTATGCCCTGCACATTTCCCAGACTCACTACCTTTCATAGCAGAAGTCAATTAATGGCCCTGCACACTTGAAGCACAGCAGCTCCCCTGGCTGATTTACCTACTCCAAATTGATTCCCCACTGACTGGTAACTTCTGGCATTGCAAGGTTCCAAATAGTAATCACCACTCGCTTCTCCATTGTCAGCGAGCTCTCATTTTTGTGTTGCTGAACTACAGGGCACGGGAAAGTGCTGCATAAAGTTCCTGGAAGGTGCCTTTCTGCATTCGAAAGTTCCGCAGCCACTGATCGTTATCCCACATCTGCAAAACAATGCAGTCCCAGCAGTCACTGCTCCTCTCATGGCACCAGAAATGGCACTCAACTCTGTGACAGCAACTGTGAAGTGTTTTATTCAATGGTTTGCAGCAGGGCTGCTTTCAGGACTTCATTATGTTCCATGCGGCGGACCCTACTTTGGCTCTGGAAATACTGCAGGAGAAGGCATGAGGTGTTTGAGATGCTCCCAGCAAGAGTGCACAACTGAGCAGGCTCCAGGCTTCTAGGGTTATGGCATACCCATGGTGGTTTTAAGGCATGAAAATCACTGGATTGTTTGCTGTTGAGCACAGTGCATCACAGGATGCTGACACAACATTCCCATTCTCCCCTGCAACAATGTTTTGGTCCCATTGCACAAACTTCCCAAAACACACTGCACAAGTTGCACTTTGGGATAGCTACCCATGATGCACTGCTTTGTGCATTGATGCACTGCTAGTGAGGACACACTCCATTGAGACAATGACCATAGTGTGGCCACACATAATTGACTTAATTAATTTGGAGGCTTGAGGTTGAATTAGATAAAGTGGACTTAATTTTGTAGTGTAGACAAGCCCTACTGTGACAAAGCTCGGTCCTTGTCTCCATGGATCCTGTGTTTTCTGGTGGATTTCGCTATCCTCAAAGGCTCACTGTAACTCTCCATGTAGCCCTTCTCTCTCTAGAGACCAGGGTCACAGCCTATTGAGCCATTTTCATCATAAGCCAGCGAGGGAGGTGAGGAGAAGCTATCCTTCCTTGCACAGTCTCTGTTGTCTCCCAATCTCAGTGATGAATTAGGGGAGGCAGAAAGGGGGGAGCCTGCGCCTGCCCTCTACTCTGAGCTCCAGCCGAGGGACCCTACTAGTATCAGCTATGATCGTTGACCTTTTAGCAACAGAACACATAAAATTCCCTGGGCTACTTCTCCTGCTTCCTCAAGCTCCACTTCACCCTTACCTCAGGGCCTCCTTCCTTGTGTATGATATGGTGTCTACCAGTCAGTCTCTCCAACAGCACAACTTCGTCCCACAGCTCCTGACGTACTCACCTGACTAACTGGGAGATTTTTATCTGGTTTCAGCCAGTCCTTCCTTGGCTTCAGGTGTCCCAATCAACCTAGCTATCTCCACTGCTTTCTAGAAGGATCTTAATTGGCCCCAGGTGTCTTGATTAACCTGGAGCAACCGCCATTTGGTTCCAATGGTACCAGGGATTTGTTTAACCTGGGGCTGACATACCTGTTTCTCACTACTTTGCTATAGCCATCTGGCCTTGCCCCGTAACACTACGTAAAGAGTTCAAAGCTGATGTAGAAGAGATAAATGCTATATTTAATTGTTTTAAGTAATAGGAATATCACATATATAACAAATTAAGGCATGGCTCACTTTAAGTCTGTGATTGCACAAAATACCGCTCTTGTAGGGACACCGTAACATACATATCAGTAATGTGCCAGCCAGAGTATCACCACCTATTCCTTGTGTGTGGTTCCACTGGACTCTGGTGCCAGTAGGCAATGGGAAGGAATTCCCAGACTGCTTTTCCAACTGCTCACCTCACTTCATTGTCCTCCCCATGATTTGTACTTTGGCCTCTTTCTCCATGCTCACTGGGTTCTCTAAGCCTCAGATACCATTTCCTATAGGCCCCTGAAAAATCTATCATGAATACTGAGCAATATGGGGACCACAGTTTTGAAAAGATGTGTTCAAGTTGGAGAAAGTTTGGCAGAAAGCAATACAAGAGAAAACGTTTGGAAAACAAGACCTTTGAGGGACAGTTAACAGAGTTAATAGGTTCATTCTAGCTAAAAGAGACATAATTATTTACAAAAAATTAAAGGGATGTCATAAAGTGGGTCAATTTTTCTGATTAATCAAAGAATGAACAATTAATTTAACATGTAGATGGGACAATGTAGGCTAAACAGTAGGAAAGATTGTATAACAATACAAACTGTGAGGTGATGGTACAACACGGGGAGGTTTTGACATTGACATTTTAGACTGAACTATTGTATATGGAGTCCATTTATTATTCTTCGGGATGGTTTATAAATAACTGAATCAATCCTGCATGTTACAAGATGATGTACTAGATGACCCCATAGAAGTCACCTCCAGCCAAAATGATTCTATAGACATATTAATCTAAAGCTTTTGTTCAAAGGCAGCAAATTATTAGACAAATTTCTCTTTTTATAATAGCTACAATAATAAATTACTACTGTACTTTAAAAAAGACATATTTTATTCTTTACCATTACATAAGCAAGCCAGTCATTCATTTTGTTAAATGTTTTGCTTCAAAAATTGTTACATTAAGAACATTAATGCATCTATGATATAAATGGAGAATAATTAATATGGGCTTAATTAAATGAAAAACAGGCTACAGAGCCAGATATAAAACCTACCAGATTTTGGAGACAGAATCCTTTTTAGCTGGGTTAATATTATGATGTAAAAATTTTAGTACCAGTACACAGATGACATTGACCACTTATGTCCCAGTCCTGTAAAGAGCTCTATGGGCTGGTCTACAGTAGGGGGAGGGATTGACCGAAGATACTTGCACCTTCAGCTACGTGAATAGTTGGCGCATCTTCGGCCAACTTACCTGCCGTCCTCACAGCGGCAGCGGTCAGCAGCGGGCTCCCCCATCGACTCCAGCTTGTGCCTCTTGGCAAGCTGAAGTTCTGGACTCGACTGGGGCACCTTTCGCAATCGATTTATCATGTCTTAATGAGACACGATAAATCGATCACCAAAAGATTGATCACTACACACCAATCCGGTGGGTAGTGAAGACATACCCTATTGCAGTGTCTTGTAACCTGCATAATAACATTGTACCAGCAATTCTCCTTTCGCATATATTCAGCTATTAAAAGTTTTTACACTTTTCTTTAAATTTTGGGGCCATATTCTTTCTCAATGCAACTCCATCAATGTCTATGAAATTACATCAGGTCAGAATTTGTCTTTTAATTGTTAATGGAACGAGAATTACTTAAACATCTTTGGAGAAACTTTAATTTAAAAGACACAAACAAACAACTTTCGTTACTTCATACCTTCATTCTTTCATCAGTCTGGAATTAGAACCATTCATAATTTGGCTTCTTTCTCCCATGATGCATGAACACTATCCCTAAATATCTTTCCTTTGCCATCCAATTAGCTGAATTATAATAATTCAATAGATTAATAGTGTAAGAAATAGATTGCTTTCAGATAAAAGAAGAAATTCCAATACTGTACTGTCTTTTAAAGTGGCGTACAACACAAGACATGCCAAGAGGCATTAAATGGATACTCTTTTCATCCCTTGAAGACCTGGACTTCGCAGATGATGTCACTCTCCTATCATACGCCCAAGACCATATACAAGAAAAAACAACTCGTCTCGATGCATTCAGCCAGCAAATTGAACTAAAAATCAACTGCAATAAGACAGATATCGTGACCTTTAATATTCTCTCACCATCACCAGTATGGATAGAGGATTATATTCCCACCAATGTAGAAACATTCACATGCTTGAGCATCATCATCAGCCAGGATGGTGGAAGAAGCTAGGATATCTGGACCAAAATTAATAAAACCAGGAACACCTTCAGGAACTTAACATAGTCTGGAAATCATCAAAATACAACACCAAAACCAAACTCAAGATTTATCAGCGCTGCGTACTTAAAACGCTACGTTAAAGTACAGAATGCTGAGGAATGAGAAAGTATGATATGTCCAAACTATCTTAATTCCATACAACCTGCCTCAGAAAAATCCTCCATATCTTTTGGCCCAGAACAATCTCAAACCAAGATCTATTGACACAGTGCAGCCAAGAGGATCTGAGCGCCATCATTGCCAGGAGGTGTTGGAGATGGATCGGCTGGTCATGTGCTTTGGATGGAAACTGATTCCATCACCAGAGTAGCAATAAGATGAACACCTGAAGGCAAGTGAGAATGAGGCTACCCGAAAACAACATGGTGAAGAGCTGTGGAAGCCAACCTGAAACACCTAGGACACAGCTGGGGAACCATTGAAAGACTTGTAAGAAATAGTCAGGAAAGGAGGAACTTTGTCACGCCCTAAATGCCAGAGGAGTAAGAGGAACATGATGATGATGAATGTCTTTTAACTCTTTCAGCAATAAATAAAACAAAGAAACAGGTTTATAGACTTTGATATAATGTGTTCAAAATTCAGTAGGTTTATAAAACCTAATTCTCAGTTAAAAATCTGTTTTAAATTAATTCCCTTAAAAACTCACTAACTCATTAATGGTTCCACTGAATTCCTGAGCAGAACCAGGGCCTTATTCACAGGGGTTGGGACCTGTATACCAGAGCAAAGGTTACTGATAGGCTTGGCAGCATTTGATTTTTATTTTTAAAATAATTTTGACAGATAATATCAATATTTATTTGAAACTTTTTTTAAAGATTTTTACTGATTACACTTTTTTCATTGTTGCAGGAAATTATGGGAGAGGAAGGACAGACAGTAATTATTTAATGATAGTAGCTGTTAAGATTCAAAATGTTAAAGCTTTATAAACAGTAAAACCACAAAGTGTCAGCATCCCATATGAAATATACAAAGTAAATATCCTTAAATCAACAAATGATACCTGTTTTTAGTATTCGTTTGCTAGTCCATTTGTAACAAGCCTAATTAAAAAATCTAAATCACTGGATTTTGACTCTAAAGGTCTCAAGCAGCATTTTTCTTACTGTGCTTATCTGTACATTTCAATTATTTATCAGTGGAACTATTTTTTGCCTGTTTGTGTGTGATTTTTACTGACATTTACCAATAAATATCTAATACTTCCAAGTCTAGTTATTGAACAAGACAGAAAGCAGAAGGGGGATTCTCTATACTAGTCCCTTGCAAGTTAGTATGGCTGGCACCTGGATTTCTCATTTCCTTGCAAATTGCTAGGGAATGGAGGGCTGGAGAATTTTGAGATGCCTCACATAATTGAACGAACTTCAATTTAAAGCTACAATATTATCTAAAACATGAAATTTGGTCAGATATCCAAGTTAAGATGTGAAACAGCCAAGTTTGCACGTCCTTCATTTCTTTTTTTAGAGTTGCCATCTGAGATTTTATTTCAGAACAGCAGCACCATGGCACAAGGATGCCATGAATAAAGGCAAATTGCTAAGTGGCAATGACTAGGTAGTTGGCCAGCAGAGACTTCTGTTTATGATATTTATCTTCATTATCTGTTTATATCTTAATTTACATTTTAAATATTTCTCAGAACTGTCTAGTTGTGCACTTACCTGGCTTATAGATATGCATTTATTTATTAGCGCTTTCCTTCTCCTGCCACATTCCCTCTGGTGGTTTGCTACACCTTTTGTGGTGGCTTTCAACTGCCTTATCCAAAAGACTGTCCTTGCTCTTTTCTCATTTGCTCCACACCTTCCAGTTACTGCAATGAATGAGGAAGGAGGCCCACAAACAGGACCCTCATTCACTGCACAACCCTAATTTATTCACTGCAGCTGGGAGAAGGCTTTCTAGCTTTGGTAGCCAGACATGCGCTAGCTCTCTTTAAGCTAGCAAGCTAAAAAATAGAAGTGTAACTGGTGATAGCACTGGTGGTGGCTCTGGCTAGCTGCTCAAGTATATACCACGCATCCATCTACTTTAGGATTTTATACTAAAAAAGCCATTGCCATAATATCTAAATGCCTTCCACATAAGATTGATAGCGAAATCCTTAGTGGTCTTCCATCGAGCCTCTGGCACAATATCTCTCATATCACAGCGTAGATGCACAAAGATGCCAAATAGAATCAGAGGGGTAGCCGTGTTAGTCTGGAATTGCAGAAGTGAC